>OY754964.1:14653757-15046257 GCA_963576475.1 Molanna angustata
ACACTAAGATAGCATTATGAATGGCAACTTTAGCTTCCTTTGATATGTTGCGATCATTCATAACTGGTCTTAGTGCTCCATTCACTCTGTTTCCTGCCATAAGTGCCTTTTCACACGACCCGGTTGTCTGGTAGCCGGTGCCGGGTAACTGGCAGCGAAGTGTATGGGCACACATGGTAGTTTTCACACGCACCGGCATGCATGCCCATACAATTACCCGGCGCCGGTTACCGGACAACCGGGTCGTGTGAAAAGGCACATGCTCTTCTTTCGATCTCCTCATCATTCCATCCATTGCATTGAAACATGCTTCCCAGATAGACATATTCGTCCACTTGCTCGAGCCATTCATTCTCTTTTACTTGGCACGCTTTTCTGCTTTCACTCTTTTCAAACACCATAACCTTTGATTTGCTGGCATTCATCCTCAGACTGTTATCTATGCATCCTTCATATACCATAGGTACTTACAATATACTGTAATTCTTTCATTCTTACTGCTACTAGAACTTTATCATCTATCTATTCATTTAGATCAATCAATAGAATTCTATTTATTTAGATCAATTTTGCAATGGGACTCCTCTTTTAAAAATCATTTACATAAGAATGCTATTTTTTAATATTTACACTTTAACTTCTATTGGTCACATTATTTAGTCTTCAATTTCTTCAAAATATTGGTATAGTTATTGGCCAACATCTTGAAACGTGTGGGTTAAGCAGAACACAAATTTTGTTTTATTCTTAGTTGATAGATGTGCATACTAATCTTGGAATTGAACGTGGAGCCTTAAATACTATCAAGCATACCTTAATGATCAACATATTACTATTTTCAGTTCTTTAAATGGTTTGCTAGATACAATAAAATATTGAACAACTTTTCTGATTCATTTGAGCTTTGAGCCTCGGAGAAATTAATAAAAAGTTCATCAATTTTTCAAATAACCTTTGAGGAATATTGGAGAAAAAAATAAAGTTTATAATTCGTCAATATTGAGTGTGGAACAGTTTTTCCTCTTTATATTGACTACCTTGACTGTCAAACTGACAGTTCATCGTTTGTATTTTTAGGTTAAGAAATGTTTTTCGAGAAAAATATTACAATATTTTAAGTGTATTTCAATTTAATCCTGAGATGATTACTCCGTGTGTTATGTTTTGTTTTAGAAATAATTTAAGGCGACAATTATTTTGCTTTAAGCCGTCTAGCGTTGTGCTTGTAAATATACAAAAAAATAATTCTTTTCAGTGTTTTTCAAAGATAGAATTCAGTTATTTTCACAGAAAATATTCAGATTTAGCTGCCGACAAACCATTAGAAGAAAGAAAACACTGTAATGTTGGAACTGTTGGTCACGTAGATCACGGAAAGACTACTTTGACAGTCGCTATTACTAAAATATTAGAAAAAGATGGGTTAGCAAAATATGTTTCTTATGAAAATATTGATAGAGCTCCTGAAGAAAAAGCTCGAGGTATGTATATATTCCATGGTAGATTTTCTTCTTCACATGCCGTCTCCTCTACGAATTATCAGGATTATCTCAACTTTATTCACAGCAGCCCGAAACAGTGACGCAGTCTTCTTTTTGAACCACTGTCTCAGGTTATGGAGCTGTTATGGTCCTCCTTTATTTTTTATCTACCCTAAATTACAAGCTGCAGGAGTTGATAGTTGATACCCTGGGAGATACAGGAAGAATTTATATGTGAAGAGTGTGGTAGGTATTTTTTTATATGGATTTGCAAAGGCTGTTAAGAAGCTATATTCTACAGCTAAGTATAAACACTTAAATTCTGTTATACTAAGGAGGTTTTATGACTACATTTTTGAACTTAAGGTACTTGTATTTTATTAGTTTTTATCAAATTAAAATATTTACAGGCATAAAATCAAAATTGTTTCATAAATTTGTGTGTGGTACAATTACTTTTCTCTAAATATCCAGTTGAATATTACAAAATCATATTCTATATTCCTTTTTATTTTTAGGAATTACAATAAATGCTACACATGTTGGATATAGTACTAAAAAACGATCTTACGCGCATACTGACTGTCCTGGTCACGCAGACTTCATAAGAAATATGATATCTGGTGCTTCACAAATGGACGGAGCCATTCTTGTTGTAGCAGCTGATGATGGTCAGATGCCACAAACAAGAGAACATTTGTTACTTACTAAACAAGTTGGAGTTACTAAATTAGTTGTTTATATTAACAAGGCTGATTTAGTTGATGCTGAAGTACGTAGTGTTTTTCTAATAATTTGTAATGAATGTTTAAATTATTTTAATTTGATCTTAATATTTGCAGTGCAGTTCCTAAGTTAAATGATAAGTAATTGAATTAAAAAAACAAACACACATTGGTAGTACGGTCAAACATCTTGAACAATGGCATCCCTGTGATGGTTTGTGCTTGATTTGTAGAATTGCAAACCTCCTGCCACTACGTTGAAAAGTATCAAGATGTTTGCCAAAAATTAAAATCATCAATGCACAAAACTATTTTGATGAATAACTCCTTAAAATAAAATAATTTATAAAATGAATTTGGCACCATGTATTATTTCTTTTGATAAGCATCAATTCATTTCAATAGAAAATACTGAACCAAATGGAGACTGCAATAAAATGTAAGGATATTAGTACTTCAATAAGTTTTGTTTATAATTTTCATTAATTTAATGTCTTTATATAGGTTCTTGAATTAGTCGAGATTGAAATGAGGGAAATGCTCACGGATTTTGGTTTTGATGGAATAAACACACCAATGATATGTGGTTCTGCACTCTTGGCTTTAAAAGGAGATACTTCCAAATTTGGTATGGTTTAAAAAAAAATACAATGTTTGATTCCGAATTCGAAGGGAGCTGGGTCTTCAGTTTATTAAATAATTATCTTTTTTATTGATCGAGAACTTTCAATGTTTATACATATTTTTATCAATTATATTAAATATATAATATAATAATTCATTAAAAATACTTAATAAAGATTTATTTGATTTTACTTAAATATTATTATTATTTTTTGAAAGACGGAAATGTTAGAAGTGTGAGCAATAGACAAACATGTATGAGACGATGCATGAATGTGGACGAGGCGAGAGATGCATGCCAGGATAGAAAAATGTGGCGTTCGGTTCTCTGCCTACCCCGCAAGGGACATGGCGTGATGGTATGTATGTATGTACTTAAATATCACATAGTCCTCAATTTTTTTGAACTACCTATGGAATTTGTTTAGATATCGGTAGTTTTGAAATATTTTTTGTGATAATCTTTATATATATGTTTAAATGTGATGTGTTTGATTTTTCAGGAGAACCATCAGTGAGAAAACTTCTAGATGCATTAGATGAATATGTGCCGATCCCAACAAGAGATTTCAATTCCCCATTTTTGATGCCTATTGACAATGCATTTACACTACCTGGAAGAGGTACTGTTGCCATTGGTACCATAAAAATAGGTACTGTAAAAAAGAATGCACACGCAGCACTTATGGGATTCGGAATTGACATAAACACATCTATTTCTGAAATGCAAGTTTTTAAAAAAATTGTCAATCAGGTATTTTTTTCATTACATGTTAGAATTTATGTCATTAATTTAATAAAAATAACAGTCATCCTGCATGTCATTTTGTATAGTAATATATCATTTATAATTTTAGGCTGTAGCTGGAGACAATGTCGGTATGTTGATTCGAGGGATAAGAATAAAAGACATTCAGAGAGGAATGGTTTTATGTGCAGCGGGAAGCAAAAAATTGAGTAACACATTTATAGCTGAATTTTATTTGTTATCAAGAAATGAAGGTGGAAGATCCAAGCCAATTGCTGGAATAGGTTACACACAGCAAATGTTTAGTGCTACTTGGGATATAGCTTGCAGAATTGATTTACGTGAGTTTTGTTTAAGATATTTAATGTTTACTTACTAACCATATTATATATATACAATAGTGTACCTTAATAATGAATCTTTAATTGATAAATAATCTGATTTGTGTATGAAGTTAAAGCTTTAGGAAAACACTGAAAATAATGTGCTTACAACCTGACATAGGTTGGCTTATGTGATCATTTTGCCTCTTGATATATAATATTTAATTTATGTTTACTATCCAGAGAAAAATTACTTGTATATGTTTGCCCACCTGAAATGAATTACTGGTTTATATTTGCCATTCTGAAATAAATTACTTTCCTATATTTTCACTCTTAAGATAAAATCTGTATTTGCCCCCATTTCAAAATTTCCAAATCTATGTTTAATTTCAGTGGACGAAAGACCTATGATGATGCCCGGAGAACATGCTACAGTTCGCTTGACATTATTGAATGGAATGATTCTTTCTCTAGCACAGCCATTTACAATAAGAGAAAATAATGTAACTGTTGGTACCGGGTGTATTACCAAAATTTTACCCTATATGCAGCTCCCAAAATTAAATCACCTTAAAGTTATCCCCGAGTTGGATAAAATGCATTTATAATATTTTAATAACTTATTTATTATTTAGACAATTAATTGTAATGAACAATAAAAAAGTAAAATATTAAAATTGGTTTCCTTTTATGAAACCAATTTGTATTTATATTTTTCCTTTTATATTTATTTACATTATGTAACGATACTGTAAATAGTGAATACCAAATATAATACATTATAATGACTCACAACATAAACAGTTGGATCTCATGTGTTATATGTAATTATTAAACTAGTTAATTAGTTATCTCGTGTGTAACACATGAGATCCAACTGTCGATGGCGATAGTATATATAATTGAAGAATATGTACCAAACTTTTTTCACGGTTTTTCCAAATTTGAAGTCAAAAAATACCATCTTGGTGTTTTATGACTTCAAAGTTTCACACACACACACTAAATGTCAGACTCCAATACTCAGAATTTGCAGTAGAACATTTCGTGTATGTGGTTTGTGTATGTTGAAGGTTTGCTGTGAACGTATGTTGAGAGACCAGAGATCTGGTGTGGTAGAGTAAACTTAGAATACCGGCCTTGCATCTGTGATCTTTAGTGTATTCGCAGTCTCCTACCCCACTCCAAAGGGAATGTTTTATAACATGTAGCTCTTTTCATACCCCCGGAGCAGCTGCTCGTCGGACAAATCAAGAAAAATATCATCAAGCATATTTTATACTACTACCATTAAGAGTCCAACCTCTAAGGTGGAGGCCCGTCAGTCATGGCAAGAAAAAAATCCAGAGTTTCCCAAACATTTTTTATTAAGAATAACATTTTTTTTATGATAAATTTATGTGTTTAACTGCCTATATTTACAAAGTTTTTAAAAATATCGAAAAAAGCCGAAACATCCCTACTAGAAAATTTTATTTTCTATAAAAATATGAACATTGTAATAGTACCTACATCTCAAATTTTTTTAACAGTTATTACAAAAATCGAATTTAGTGACGACATTGTTTCATACAATTTGTAAGGCAGTAAACGAGTAAACACTACACAATATCTCACTCAATAGTTTAAAACCTACTTAATTTTTTTTATTTATTTTAAAAAGTGAATACACAATATTCCTTAATTGATAACATACATATATACATAATTGTAAATATATATTAACTACCCGATGGAAGGATTTTCATACATGAATATCAAACCGATTCACCTTTGAGTCCAATTATAATTGTTAATCGCATTTAAAGTTTAAGAAGGGAGAGGAGACATACATCATGCTGTTTTGAAATTCAGAAAATTATACAATCATTCGGATTGTGGTCACATACTTATGCAGATGATACACAAATCTATTTTTTTTGTAAGACAGAAGAAATTCTCATATTAAAAAACAAAGTAGAGCAGTGCATAACAACAATAAACACTTGGATGTCATCAAATAGATTAACATTAAACTCTGAAAAAACAGAATTTCTTTGGATTAACACACACAGGAAACAACATGCAATCGATCGTTCACCCTTTGAAATTAATGGCAGGACTATAAAACCTAAAACGTCAATAAAGCTACTTGGAATCCACCTGGATTCCGAATTATCATTTGAGACACATATCAGCAATACTGTTAGCAGCTATCAACTTCGTAATTTAAAATCAGTTCGAAAATATTTACCAATAGAGGCAGCACGAATGCTAATAAACGCACTTGTTGTATCAAGACTGGACTACTGTAATATTGTATACGCCGGTCTAACCCAGAATCAACTAGATAGACTTCAATCAGTTTTCAATGCTGCTACCAGGCTGATTAAGTGTTCATCAAAATTTAATCACATACCTAACTCCACTTTTGAAAGATCTGCATTGGTTACGTGTTCCGGAGCGTATTTTATTTAAAGACTGTTGGATGGTGCATAAAGCGGTCAATAGAAAAGTTCCATCATACATAACGGAGTAATGTACATACCTATACCACAGCAGTTAACGAACCGGAGGACGCGGCTTAGATCTGCAGCAACTGCCGTTGGACGTTTAACTGAAAAAAATCGGTGTCACTACAATAAATTCGGCGAACGTGCTTTTGTTGTAAGGGCACCGATTCAGTGGAACAATTTACCACCAACCATAAGATCAGTGAATAGTGAAATAAGTTTCAAAAAACAGTTAAAAACTCATTTATTTAAGAAAAGTTTCTGTGTTTAATTTTAAGTTTATATGTAAAGCGCCCTTGAGGTGGTTTCACAAAAACGGCGCTATATAAATAAGCCAATTTTATTATTATTTAATACATTTAATTCAGAAATTAAAGGTCCTTTTCAGGACCACTTAGTGGAATCAATCATTTTAATTTTGGACTGATTACAAATACCGAACGAATACCTACATAATCATTATTCACATCATACGAATTTTCAAAAAGTCGTATAAAAACAAAGATCTGGCAGATTATAAATAAATAAATTATCGAAGCATTCTAACAAATCGTTCCACGTGTTTTTAGAACGTTTTGAAGAAGGTGCGTGAACACACAGTAACACACTTTTAGCGTTTAAAAAAATGTTAGAGCATTCCAACAATGTCTAACAAATTTGTTAGATAAGTTTCGTTGGTGACAACTATATAAACATTATGTGGGCTGCTAAGTTCACGCAGATGAATATTCGGTGTTGAAATTGTGGTTATTCATATGATTTATAAACGAATACAAAATTTCACCTTACAAAAATATGATAAAGTAAGGTTATATCGTTTTCAAAATTAAGATAATTGGATGCCACACTGGATGCCACAAAATTAGTATTCTGAGAAAATAGAGTTTGAAGTTTCATTGAAATCAAATCAAAAATGTTATTTAAATATTTTTTTTCATTAGTATCCACGATTACTGAATTTTACTCATTTATAGATTTTTAAAAAAAGTTGAAAAAAAAAATAATTTCGTGAAAAATATAGTAGGTAGGTACCTACCGATATCTAATTCTCTTTGAAGGAAAACACTGTAGGTATGCCGTATTTATTTATTTATTTATTTAAATGGCACTTGTAACCTCAAATGAAGGAACATTGGCCAGAGTCAAGTTTGTTACAAAATCGTGCATTTGTTAATTACAATAAAATAAACGAACCCATCACCCGTATAAGGGTCTATATCATACATTAGGTCAAAAACAACTTTTTTAACAGAAAAAGGTTCTATATCACAGGACACCGTAAAATTATTTTATTAATCCCTTATAATGGCAACCCAAAACACTTTTTTTGTCTATGAAAGTTAGCGGTTAGGCACTCGTACAAATGTACTAACTTTTTTATCAAAAAAATGTGTTTTTCTCAATAATTTTTTTTTGTCATATACACCCTTATACGTGTGATGGGTTCAAACAACAAATTATAAAATATGTGGAAAACAAAAAAAAAATATTAATAATTAATACTGAAATTAAAAATTTAAAAAGTTGTGAAAAAAAAATTGTTTTTAAATGGGAAGTAGAAAATGAAATCACAATTTGATGTTATTCTGTCTGATAAATTTTGTAAGAACATTAAGTACTTGAAATTTATTAAGGCTGAGTAAGGAGGTGATATTATGAGGGGGAAATATTTTAAATTTAATTAGGTGTGTTAAAGATATTGGGAACTTAGATGTAGGGCAATTGAAAAATATGTGATCCAAGCTGCCTTCTTCTTGGCCACATTGACAAAGAGATGAGTTCTTAATACCCAACCTTGCTAGGTGAGAAGGGGAACAGCAGTGTCCGAATCTCAATCGGCATATGACGGAAGATTCATGTCTGCTACAACGGAATTTGGAAAACCATGGTTTGATGGGGATAAATTTTTGAATCGATGCATATCTTGAACCTTTTGAAATTGAAGATAAATTATAGTGTGTATTCCATTCATTCAACATATAAGAATGAACAAGAGGAAGGATGTCATGAATCAAATTAAATTTGTATCTGTGAGGATCACCCGATGAAATAGCAAATCTAGCTAAATTATCAGCTCTCTCATGACCAATAATGCCACGGTGACCC
This sequence comes from Molanna angustata, assembly GCA_963576475.1. Classification (NCBI taxonomy): domain Eukaryota; kingdom Metazoa; phylum Arthropoda; class Insecta; order Trichoptera; family Molannidae; genus Molanna; species Molanna angustata. The sequence continues at coordinate 14,662,260 of OY754964.1, forward strand.
GGAATCCATGCAGGCAATAGCGATTTCGAGGTCTTTTTTTTTCATATCAAAAATAATATTTTTAATATGCAATGACAGCCAATTGGCAGGGGAGTCAAAAGGATTTTGTGAAATTGATTGTATAGAGCTTAGGGAATCAGAAAGAATCAACGTTTTCTCAAATTTAAATTGTTTAGCCTATTTCAATTGCTTCGATAATGCCACATTCACCAGTAAAAACTGTAGAATAAGGAGGTAGTTGAATTAGTCTTGAGATCTGGATAGAGGGACAGTATACTGAAACTCCAACATGGTCATTATCACTAATTTTGGAAGCATCGGTAAAGATAAGAGTCCAATCATTCCATTTATTGAGGTATGCCATATAATTTAAAAATATGTTTTTCGGTGTTTTATTCTAGTTATTTTTTATTGAGTATTACCTACTTACAGTTTCTTTTGTGGCCTCTATTAGAAAATGGAGCAAAATATGCAAATTCAGTAATTGCATTCAATGTTGGATGATCTTTTATAATACAATGGATGTGTTAGGTACCTATAGCATTTTCAACGCTTCAAGGTACCTACCTACGTAATAATCAGAGTGGAGACTTATATTGCTTTCTAAATATATCTTTTTAGGACTAATTTTTATACTGTAATGACTGATTATTTATTTAGGGACAAATACAGTCTTAAAATACTAAAATAGAATAATGCACTATAAAATAATAACAAACATGCCAATTACATATGTCCACAGATATTAAATTAATTAAAGATATTTTGTTATTAAATTAACATGGTTTCCTCGCACAGTCTTTGGCAGGGATTGTAAATATTCTCTAGATGTGCCAGTAGTTGTTTAGATTAAAATATCTATTTTGATGAATTTTTTATTACGCGATGAAAAGGATGAACTCAATTTTTTCTTTTGATTTAATTGTGTTTTAATAATTAGAATGGGTATAAATATAATAGGTACGTACAGTGTATAATAATCTATATACCTATATAATAATACATCATTTGTTGACAATACCTACCACATTACAAAGGATATTCAACTGAAAAGCCCAAACCTACATGGTAGAGGATATCTCCATAAATCTCGATTTCTTCTCAGAATGGCTGTTGTTAGTAGTGAGAATAGGACATCATAACGTATCTAGAGAGGGAAATCTTTATTACACAAATCCCTTGTATTCGTTTTAAAATGTTTTCTCGTAGAACTTTATACCTAATGAAGCTGAGAAGAAAAAATTGCAGAAATATATTCATTAGTACCTGCTTACATCCCTACCATAGTATTAAGTGAGTAGGTAATATGTTTATTTATATGTAGGTATGTATGTGGCATTTTTTTTCTGCCAAGTATCAATAACGAGAATATTTGAAACGACGAAAACACTTAATAATTTTAAGGTTTTTTCGTTATCACAGTTGAAGTTCATAATTATAAAATATTAGGTTTTATTTTAATAATTAAATAACACAAGACCCAGTGCTATGTATAGCATTAACTGTAACAATTGCGATGCAATTTATATTGGTCAATGTGGTAGAGATACAGGAACTCAAATAAAAGAACACCAAAGAGCTTTCAGAGGGTTATCGGGATACTCTGAGATGGCTGATCATTGCATCGAAAAGGATGATACTTTTAATGTTAATAATGTAAAGGTTTTACATTTACAGTCAAAAGGTCGCAAATTAAACGCATTAGAAACTTTAGAAATTAATCGTATAATTAAATCCGGTAGATTACTAGTCAATATTCAAGTTCCTATATCTTCATCTTTATTTAAATAATTTAGTTTTGTATGCATGATGATTTACATGTTTTTTATATTTATATTTACTGTGTCGTTTTCTTAAAAATACTGTACCTATGTTTATGATATAGGTATACTCCCATACCTAGCTATTAATACTGTACCTATGTTTATGATATAGGTATACTCCCATACCTAGCTATTAATACTGTACCTATGTTTATGATATAGGTATACTCCCATACCTAGCTATTAATACTGTACCTATGTTTATGATATAGGTATACTCCCATACCTAGCTATTAATTCTTTTACATTAGTAATTTCTACATGTAGGTACGCCTATACCTACATACTTACTTACCTAGCATTAATATATTGAAATTTGTATTGGTTTTCTTGCAATTTGTTTATATGTACCTATCATAAATATTACCTATATCATTTGAATTCTCTACCTTGTAATAGTCTTTATTCATTCTTATAGGTAATTTTTGTATGTATCTGTTATTTTTTGAACAATATACCAGGTTTTCTCCCATTTCTTACTAATTACTTGTATTCAGTTTCTTTTATCTGTATGTATTGACTTTGAATTCCCGATCCCCCCCCTATCTCCCCCATACCTCACACACCCCCCATTTGCTATGTAATATTTAGTTTGAATTTTGCCTCTGATGATGCTGGCTGAGTCCAGTGAAAGCGCTTAGGCATTAAAAATAAAAACTCATTGTGGATTAAAACTGTGTTATTTAATTATTAAAATAAATCCTAATATTTTATTTTACGACGAAAACACATTTGTACATGTGTGGACCAGTGAAGGTTTTCAATAAATAAAAAATGAACTTTTGAATGTTTTCTTGTGTTATTTTGCACTTTTCGATAATTTTCCTTGAATTTTTTTCAACGAATGAATTGTCAAAAATTATACTTTTTCGTGAGCAAATATTTGTTTATTAAATCTAAGAAGTACAAATAATATTTTGGACACAATTATAGAGGACACAATTTTTATTTCTTCATAAGTTGCAAATCCCCGAACGAATTTTATAGAGCACACTTAGATAAACAAAAAAGTAAAAACTCGGTTTTTCGTGAGACATGATATTAAAGAGAAGAAATGAAATATTATCCACTAAGACTAATAAAATAATATATTCTTCTTCAGCCTATTACCGTCCACTCCTGAATGAAGGCCTCCTCCATTTGACTCCACGTCGTCCTGTCCTGTGCAGTTTGAATCCAGGACGCGCCAGCATATCTTGTTATACCGTCCCTCCACCTTTAGCTGCGGTCGCCCTACACATCTCTTTGTCGTACGAGGTCTGCATATCAGCATATTCTTTTTTCCACTAATCGACCGAGCTTCTGGCTACGTGTCCCGTTTCCATTTCAGAGTCGCCACACGGTGGATTATATTCTTCTTATATATTATTATAGATCTGTTTTTTCGAGAAAGCTATTCCTGTGAAGCTGAGGTCCAGCTATCCCTCCACCTCTTCGGCAGTCTTCCGGGGAGGCGATGCTCTGATGGGATTTCGTTTGCCGCCATGGATGGGATTCGAGATGCGTCCATCTTGTTGACATGGTCTCTCCAGAATCTTTTCCTAGCCCTACTTCATCGTATGATGTCCTCGGTCTTACAGGTCCGCCTAATGTCTTCATTGCGAATTCTGTCCCTAAGCGTCTTCCCTATGATAGTCCTTATAATCTTAATTTCCGATGTTCGTAGGAGGATTTTGGTTCTGGTCGTGTCGGCTCTTGTCTCCACCGCATATGTCATGATTGGTCTAACACACGTCTTATTATTATATTCAATAATATAAAAATGTCATTGATTATATCAGTTAATTTTCCTCTCACCGTTTCATCATCATCATATTCATTATTCGTGGATCTACAACCCAGGTCGGGTCTAGGCCTCCTGTAGAGGTCGCCTTAATGATTGTCAGTTTTTCGCAGCGCCTTGCATTTCCATTTCAGATATTTTATCAAATAATTTTGATTTTTGTTTCATTTCTTTATTTTATCGCTTGTGACAGACCCAGCATGCTTCATTCCTTTTCTTTGAGTGACTCGCAGTTTCTCGCCACTTAGTTTGAAAATAGTAACTGTTTCTAGACCATATGTAGCAACCAATAGCACACACGCTTCATAAACTTTCCTTTTCAGGTTTATGGGTGTTTTCCGGTTTTTCAAGATATATCCCATTTTCCGAAGGCAGCCCAACTTCGTCCAATCCTTTTGAGTTCAGTAGTCTGGTTTTCTTTATTCAGTCGAATGCTATGCCCCAGGTATATATTTTATTCTTGGACACTTTCTATGCTATTGCCCTCAACCCTTCTCTGGATGTGTTTTGTGCCTATTACCTTACTTTGTTCATACAATAGTACCACATTCAAAAATATTATTTTATCTGTGATAATTTTCATGTCTTTCTTCTGCATATTGTATTTTTTTTTATTTAACACGCACCCAATTAAAAGTTGCCACATTCTGGAGACTTACGATATTAATCGTCTCACATATGCAGACTGAAAACACAATTAAAAATTGTGTCTCCACCGGGAATCGAACCCGGGACCTTTGGATCAGCAGTCAGATACCCTACCAACTGACCCACGAAGGTCGACAAATAATAACTATTATAAGCATACAAACTAAAGTAATTGCTTCTGAAAAGTATCTATGTGTAGTGAAGCAGGTATCTTAAATATTGTATTTTCTTTGTAATATTACGTATTTAAATAAATTAATGAGCTCTCAGAATATCTATCCACCTTATGCCAAGCACTTGAGGATAGTTGTCGGCAAATATCTTGAACCATTTCGCCGAGAAGGGGGAGGGGGCGGGGGGCGATTTGCACGTTAACCAACGATGCAAAAAGACACGAATTTACCCTCTGCGCACCCGGAAGCCTGCTTCAAGTTATTTAGTGATATTTATACCAAAGAAGATTCTAGAAGGACATTTGGGGGGCAAACGGAAGGTTGACAGACCCAGGCTGGGATAGGAGGATGATGTCAGGAAGGATGTAAGACTACTGCTCCAGTGGGCCTATTCCGATTCTTTTATCGCGGCAATATACACAAGTTTTTACGCCACATGTGTTTCTTATATCAGATCATTATTCTGTTTTATTAAAAAATGCAAATAAATTCACCTGTCGAATGTCATACGTATTTCGCTCCAATCAGAATACCGCGTTACGAACGGCGAACGGAGGTTTTCTCGACATAATGCGTGGAAGTTTACGTGGGCTAGTGTCCGCGGAAAACAGAATAAGGATCTGCTATAAAAACACATATAGCGTAAAAACTTGTGTATATTGCCGCGATAAAAGAACCGGAATAGGCCCGCAGGGGGGCAAGTCTGGTCAACTGGCGAAATCTAAACCATCCATGTTTACCCATATCATGGACATAATTATGTTATGGTGTTCTATATTATCTTAAGATGTTATAGAACTCCATAAGATAATTATTTATTTATTAAAAGAAACACCAACAGAACATAGGAATACACATAAAACATAATATAGACAGTTAGAATCATCATAGTAGTTCTAATGCTCCAATAACAGGTGTTTACAACATAATGTAATAAGTATCACCAACAGAACATATGAATACACATAAAACATAATATAGACAGTTAGAATCATCATAGTAGTTCTAATGCTCCAATAACAGGTGTTTACAACATAATGTAATAAGTATCACCAACAGAACATAGGAATACACATAAAACATAATATAGACAGTTAGAATCATCATAGTAGTTCTAATGCTCCAATAACAGGTGTTTACAACATAATGTAATAAGTATCACCAACAGAACATAGGAATACACATAAAACATAATATAGACAGTTAGAATCATCATAGTAGTTCTAATGCTCCAATAACAGGTGTTTACAACATAATGTAATAAGTATCACCAACAGAACATAGGAATACACATAAAACATAATATAGACAGTTAGAATCATCATAGTAGTTCCAATGCTCCAATAACAGGTGTTTACAACATAATGTAATAAGTATCACCAACAGAACATAGGAATACACATAAAACATAATATAGACAGTTAGAATCATCATAGTAGTTCCAATGCTCCAATAACAGGTGTTTACAACATAATGTAATAAGTATCACCAACAGAACATAGGAATACACATAAAACATAATATAGACAGTTAGAATCATCATAGTAGTTCCAATGCTCCAATAACAGGTGTTTACAACATAATGTAATAAGTATCACCAACAGAACATAGGAATACACATAAAACATAATATAGACAGTTAGAATCATCATAGTAGTTCTAATGCTCCAATAACAGGTGTTTACAACATAATGTAATAAGTATCACCAACAGAACATAGGAATACACATAAAACATAATATAGACAGTTAGAATCATCATAGTAGTTCTAATGCTCCAATAACAGGTGTTTACAACATAATGTAATAAGTATCACCAACAGAACATAGGAATACACATAAAACATAATATAGACAGTTAGAATCATCATAGTAGTTCCAATGCTCCAATAACAGGTGTTTACAACATAATGTAATAAGTATCACCAACAGAACATAGGAATACACATAAAACATAATATAGACAGTTAGAATCATCATAGTAGTTCTAATGCTCCAATAACAGGTGTTTACAACATAGATTGAATATATATCGTTTAATTGAATATTAAATATATATTACTAATACAAACATTTATAGAAAGTAAATCTTAATTGATTTAATTAGCCTTTAGAAAATAATCTAAATAGGTAACTATAACACACACACAGTGTAGTGCATTGTTAAAAAACTACAAAATAAATTATACCCATGATATGGGTAAACATGGATGGTTTTGATTTCGCCTGGCAATTCTTATTTTGATTCGCCTAATGGTGGAATCAAAACCAAATAATATACAACTCCGAAAATAAAAGATCATTAATCTTTGAAAAATAAATCTTTATTTTTTCATTTCTTGTACCTATTATACATAGGTATACATACAGTATATTAAATGAAAGTAAACACAGGTAAATTTTAAGTAGGTACCTACCTATGTTTGTGTTGATAAATCATTTAGTAAAGCTACATACATACTTATGCGGAATTCATCTAAAATGATGTTGTCAAAGAAGACACAAAACTGATGAATATTTTCCAGATAAACTTGGCGTACGCTTTTTCCTCCAGGCAATTCCTTGTTTTTAGATGCAATCAAAATCCTCCAAAGACTTGTACGGATCCAATTCAACTCGGAAAAATGGTAAATATTTTAAAGAAACTTCGCACAAATTTCTCTTTTCTACAAAATAAGTTTTACTTTTGTATCCCTTTGATCCAACCCTTTTGATAACGACGCCACATTCACGTGCCGTTTTTACAGCACGTGTTTCATGATTATTTTCTAGCATATTTCGGAAATGTTTTCAAATAAGAATGTCATGTACCTATGGAGATAATAAAAAAAGGAGAATTCTAGGAAATAAAATAAATTGATATAATATTTTTTTTCATAAATATTTCGTTTCTCATATTATGCTAATCTGATCATAACAGGAGTTTTGTTGTTATTGTTATTTTTCTAACTTTAGTGTAGGTTCTCAATAGTTTCTTTTGTTTACTTTCTTTTTATTTATTTGTTGTTTTCTTTATTGTAACAGACGTCACATTTGTTGAAATAGTTTTAATAACATTATATGAATAATGAATACCTACATAGAATCAGTTTACATTTGTATTGCAGTAAGTACCTATACGGAGAAAACTGAATACCTAATATTAACAAATCTTACTCTTAATTTATTGTTTTAAACGTTTGTAACATAATTTAATTTGACTTATTTTCGTATAAAATTTTGCTTATTTGCTTATTTTGCTTTTGTTGTGTTATTATTAATTTAAAAGTTGGTCTGCTTACGAGGTTACCTTTGAGTACCGAATTACCTATTAGTATAAATACGAAGTTGTGAAATTTTAAAAAGATGATACGAATTGATATTTAAAATATAATATTATATTGTAGATTTGTTTTAAAACTAATTAATAAGATTATTTTTTCATCTTCAAATATTTATGGATAGCATTATTTAGTAAAAATTTCTTTAGTAAGATATCTACGCATTAGGTATGTCGATTGCTTAAAGGGCAATAAACAAAACGAATTGTTAAAAAGGTAAATTTTCTTCAATTATTTGCTGGAAAAACTCATAAGGCGCATCAAATTAGCCAGACTTTACAAAAGAGAAATACCGGCTTTCAGAGTAAAGAAAATATTTTTAGTCTAAAAATACCGGAAAGCGTGTAACATGACAATCTCTGACCGTGTTTAATTTTTTTTATTATTACGGCCGGGAAAGTGATTAAACTGAAAAAAAACTCAGTCCGACAACATGATAAAGCACTTAAAACAAATGATGTTAACGACTGCCGAATAAAGTCGGACTGCGATAATAAGAAAAGTTGCCTCATGAACTTTGATCATAATCCTAAAATTTGTTGTACCAACATTTTATAACTGGAGCCAATTTATTTAAACATCATATTTCAAGTTTCGCGTATATAGTCATTAAATATTTCATGATTGATGAACGACGTGGTGACATGGTTTATTCACAAACAAATCATCGATATTTACAATAAAAAGAATGATGATTAGGTATTATTATTCATAATATCATCGCTTGGCGTTAGAAGAGGATGATTGCTTAAACATTGGAGTACCTATAACATACAATGTTAAAGCAACATTGCATCAACAACTTAATCAAAAGAAATTTAGATAAATTCTCGATCAAACTGACGACACATTAGGACACGACTATTTAAAAAAATATTCGTATGAACATGATTGATAAACATTTCTTCAGCTAAACATCTCTTGATTGATAAGAAATGTTGGATATGCTGATTATGGCCACGCACATAAAAAATCTCTCTCTCTCGGCATCGAAGGAATATAACATAAAATAAAAGAGAATTTCAGTTTTGATCCAAATATTTTTATAAAAACTATTTTTTACTAATTCTTTTGTAATATTTACAATAATGTTGACATGTGAATATCATTAAAAATGAGCTGAAAAAACGACGTGGAAGGGAATAAGAGCGACATGATTCTAAATATCAATTGAATATTAAAGTATAATCCTTTTATTCGTGTCGAGATAACAAATCTAAAATATTTTACAATGTGGTTATTTTCGTTATTTGCATATTTCAGACCATCCATAATAAATTTTAAGTAGAAGCTAGTAATATTTCGCATACCTATTATTAGATTTACCTTATAAAGAAGCAAAAGTGGGGTTTAGATTTATTGTTTTTATTTAAAGTTCCAATAGTTTTAGGATAATACAACAAAGATTATTAATGATATTCTACTGTCGTACTAGTTGCATGTAACACATGAAATCCAACTGTCGATAACGATAGTATGTATAGTTGAAGAATAGGTAAGTATCAAACTATAAACCCACAAATCCAAATTATTGAAAATTTTAACACATGTTGGTATGTATATCAGAAAGGACAGTATGGAGGTCAGTCCTTTTTTCCTACCCGGAATATGAAAACAGCATGATGGTTCTGTATGTATGTTTGGAGATTAAGTATCAAACTATGAATTCTTCTTACATATTGTGTATATGCGATTACCATACAAATTGTATGAAGCGATGTCGTCACTAAAATCAATTTTTATAAAAATTGTTTAAAAAAAAAGGAGATGTACTTCAACAATGATAATATTTTTTTATAGAAAATTAAATTATCAGTTAGTTTAAAACACGCAAATATCAGTTAGTTTAAAAGTTATAAGTACGAATTTACACAAAAAAATATATTTTCAAGTATAACTTAGCTTTTAAGTGAAAAACATTTTGTTTGAGAATCATTGTGAATATTTTGTCTAATTATAATGTTTAACTTATTTTTAAGTAAGCGTTTTGTACATATAACCCCGCCATTTTAATATCTTTTCATACGATATTTCATTTTCCTACCGAATGAATATGTTCTTTAAAATAATATACCTTTGAAATAAATGTGATTATGAAATAATAAAATGAAACACAAGACATTATAGCAAGTTTTAAGACATATATTGTAAAAGTCTGTTAATTCTTAGTAAAGATATAGGCATAATAAAATTGCATAATTTGTATATAATATTTGATATTTCAGACAATTGTTGATTTTCGTTTTGTGGCTTCGAACAAACCAATGTATGTAGGTACCTACATATTCAAAAACTGTATCAGAACCATTTGATATTTCTTACGTGTTCGAATGGTTACTATGGTTACAGAAAGAATGTGATATTCAAATATTTTTTTTATGAATCAAACTTATTTAGAAGATTGTTGTAGGTAGGTACCTACCTAATACTATTTACTTACAAATCAACAATATACTGATTTCCTATCGGAAAATTATTCTATTTATTTATTTATGTATGAATGTATGCATGTATGCTATGTGCTCCTAAACAGTTTATCCGATTACAATGAAACTTTGGTGAATTGTCGAGCGTATGCCCGGGATGCTTTCTGGATTTAAATTTTTTCTTATTCTTCTTCTTCTTCGTGTATTTGGTAATTTTACCTATGAAGGGGAGTATCCTGGAAAAAGAATGTCCGACTGTCCCTCCATCTCTTCGCAGGTCTTCCAGGACGGTTTGTGAATTTAAACTTTTTTCTTCTTCTTCTTCTTCATCGTGTATTTGGTCATTTTAACTATGAAGGTGGACTATTCTGGGAGAAAAAGGTCCAATTTTCCTTCTATCTCTTCGCAAGTTTTTAGATTTAATCTTTTTTCTTGTTCTTCTTCTTCTTCATCGTGTATTTGGTCATTTTACATATGAAGTTGGAGTATTCTGGGAGAAGAAGGTCCAACTGTCCTTCCATCTCTTCACAGGTCTTCCAGAACGGGTTCTGCATATAAATTTTCTTCTTCTTTTTCTTCGTCGTGTATTTGGTCATCTTACCTATGAAGATGATCTATCCTGGGAGAAGAAGGTCCAATTTTCCTTCCATCTCTTCGCAGGTTTCTGGATTTAAACTTTCTTCTTCTTCTTCTTCGTCGTGTATTTGGTCATTTTACCTATGAAGTTGGAGTATCCTGGGAGAAGAAGGTCCAACTGTCCTTCCATCTCTTCGCAAGTCTTCCTAGACTGTTTCTGGATAATAACTTTTTTCTTCTTCTTCTTCTTCTTTTTCTTCATCGTGCATTTGGTCATTTAACCTATGAAGGTGGACTATCTTAGGAGAAGAAGGTCCAATTTTCCTTCCACATCTTCGCAGGTATCTGGATTTAAACTTTTTTCTTCTTCTTCTTCGTGTATTTAGTCATTTTACCTATGAAGGTGTAGTATCCTGGGAAAAGAAGACGGTCCTTACATCTCTTCGCGGTTCTTCCAGGATGGTTTCTGGATTTAAACTTTTCTTAACCGACTGAAGGAACGGGATGTAATGAAGTGAAAGGAGGCACTAAAGGGCCTGAAGGGACGGGAGCAGGGCCGGATAAACATGTTTTTGCGCCCAGAGCAATATATTTCAAACCGCCCCCCCCCCCTTCCTTCTCAAATGTTTGGAATTTCAATATTATATTATGCAGTATATTATGCAATATTATACAGTAAAAATCAATATATCAATATAAACCAAAGAACAAAAATAAATTATAATTCTACCTATTCCTATTCATGTATGTAACGTATCCTGAGAAGTAGGCATTTTAAACTAAAACCTTAGATCTTACAATTTTTAAAATATTGGATCATCACATAAACCGTTTAAAGTTAAATATAATTTAAAAGTCCTTTTAACTATCTCAAGTATTATGTAAATAAACTAAACTTAATAACTAATGTTAACACTAAAAATATCATAAAAACTATTTTTAATTAAAAAAAACTCAATATAATTATCAAATTCCAGTAAAAATTTAAAATCACACCAAACTTAAAATAAAAAAAACAAATCGCGATTCTAATTAACACAAAACACTAAATAAGTTCTTGGTATAATAAATACCTACATAAATTAATATTAATAAAACGAGGTATGCCAATGAATTTTACACAAAACAGCACACGAAAACTCCCATTGATTTCGATACACTTTGCCGACTAGTATTCCATCTAGTTATAGGTATATATTAAAATCTATGGTCTATACTAGACTCGTAAAAAATATGGACACGTGTTAACATTTGACATCAGACAGAAGAGAGAGATAGAAACAATAATATATGAATAATTGAAAGAGTCAGGTGACGAGTCGGCGACCGAGATCGAGAAAATAAGTAAGTATGTCGCTAAAGTCGAAAGGGAAAACTTCACTGAAATTATCATAACATTTCTAAAGAACTTCGTTTCCCTTTTTTAGAAAACCTTGCTATTAGTTGCTGACAGGTTCCGCTTATTGAAACGGCTTATGTAGTTTCATTAACAAGCAATAAGAGTTCTTAGTATAATGTATAATTAAAGTTACTGTGGCGTGTAGCATCTGGAATGTTTTCAAACACGCCGCTATCATCTCATATGAAATTCATTATCAAGCGCCCGGGCGATTTCAGATAGGGGGGCGCTGGCTTCATTATGTAGATAATTTAACACTTTAGCAAGTAAATTATTAGAATGATTATTTTGTGTGTGTGTGTGTGTGTGTGTGTGTGTGTGTGAATCGACTATATATGTTTACGAATAACACGGTAATAGACGGACAAGATATTAACACCGCAGAATTTTATCATACACACCATCACGCCGTGTCCCTTTCGGGGAAGGCAGAGAGAACCGAGTGCCATACCTGGGGAATTTTTGATTTATATAATTAACATTTTAGGATTTTAAGCGCCCTTTTTAGACAAGCGCCCTGATTTCTTGTTCCGGGTTGTTCTATGATTTATCCGGCCCTGGACGGGAGGTATAAAAGGGCCTGAAGGGACGGGAGGTACTGAAGGGCCTGATGGGAAAGGACGTGATGAGGGATTGAAGCGACGGGAGGTATTGAAGGGCCTGAAGGGACGGGAGGTACTGAAGGGTCTGAAGCGACGGGTCCTGGAATCTAATTCTTTTTCTTCTTAATTTTATGTAGACCTTTAGGACAGTTTTTATACAAACTATTTCCTATAGATTAATCTTCTTTTATGAAGACCTTTTGGTCAGTTTTTATACAATCTATTTCCAATAGTCTAATTCTTCTATTTTATGTATTTTTTCTTATTTTATGTAGAACATTGGGATTTACAATCTATTTCTTATAGTCTTATACTTATTCTTCTCTTTTTTATTTAGACTTTTGGGTTAGTTTTAAGTCTAATAGTCTATTGTGCAGAAATATTATTAACGATATGCACATTTGATGAAAATACATATGTAAAAACGAATGGGATGTGACGTAACCTGCACTAGAATCTTTTCAATACTTTTGTTTAATCAAATTTAAACCATTTATATCATCCTATTTTGAATAATTTTCAACACCTACATATTTGATTTCGTGACAATATTTAAAGAATGGGGGTTGTGGCCATTACTGAACTCTTCACAACGTTTATATTCAAATTATTTACCATAGTTTAAGTCTGCTTCTTCTTCGTTAATGTAGACTTTTGTGTCAATTTTAAGTTTATCAGTCTAATTGTGCAAAAATATAATGCACACTTGATGAAAAAATATAAAAACGAATGGGATGTGACCAACACTGGATCTTTTCAGTACATTTGTTTAATGAAATTTTAACCACATCCCAACATCCAAAATTACTAAATTTTCAATAGGTACCTACATATTACAATTTGTTTTCGATGATAATATTTAAAAAATGGGGGTTGTGGCCAAACCAATCTCTTTACAACGTTGATAAACAGTCATATTTAAAACCATTTCGCATAGTCCATGCGTGCAGAAATTGTATATTATACTTCATTCACACTTTATAGCAATATATAAAAAAATAATGGGTTGTGGCCCTCACTTGAACATTTTACAATCACATTCAATCAAATTTCAAACCACTTTTCAAAGTCCGATTTCGCTAAATAATTTTTGCATATTGGGTCGATGGCAGAGCGGTTAGCGCGCTGGGTTAGTAATCCAGTGGTCGCGAGTTCGAATCCTGCCTCGACCGATTTCGTTCACCTATAGCACAAGCATTTATGCTTATTTTAGGGAACGTATGAAGATGTATATGTACTTGTTTAACAAGGACATATTGGGTGACAATATTATAAAAACGATTGCTTTTTCCTTCACAATTTTACATTCTTGGCCAACGGCGGGACATAAAAGCTAGTTATGAATATAAACTTAAATAATGGCCTATAAAGTTGTATCGGAGGTTGTTCGTTGGGTGCCCGAAACATAAATTGATGTTGAACTATTGTTTTTGAACAATACCAACAAAAAATCGTCGGCATAATATTAAAACACAGAACAGTAAAATCTATGTTCTATGTTCTGTGTATTAAAACAACACAAAACAAATATTAATATAAGGTTTTTTTTCGGTCAGATATAAATGAACCACACCGGCTTCGTTTAATAACTGGTTTGCTAATACTCACACATACTCCATAGTTCATTAATGACAAGTTGCTGTCAAATATAGTATTATTAATGACTCATAGAAGGAAGTCATCCAGAGTGGATGGGAAGAAATGTATTAGAGGATATTTAAATGATTGTGGTTGTGTATGTATAGGTACCTACACAATATGATATCATTGTGTGAATTTTACCTGTGAGAGTTTTTTTTTGTATATTATTTTTTATAATTTTCTTACAATAAAACAATACCAAACAATAACTTATATATTTGAGAACTCGTGTTCGAGAAAGGAGCATCGAACTTAAAATATTACACATTGATTACATCTTAAAATTAAGCACACTAGAAAAATACTATTTACAGGATTAAATGTCAATTAAAATATGACCTTTAAAACTTTTTGAAATTTATTATTTATTTATTTATTTATTTATTTATTTTATTTTACAAAGGACAGCACACAGTACATGCATACAATAATTATGATCTATAAATTTAGTTGTAAGAGAAGAAACCTATATTTGATTGTGATTATGAAAGCCATATTAAATTCAGTGAATTATCTAGCAGCTAAGTGCAACTAAGATGAAGTATGATCAATAGAACCTTTCATATGACTTAAATCAGAATTCGTTTTTTCTCCAAAGATTATTTAGAAATCTCGCACAGAATATTTTGGAAAATCTTTTGCAGTCAATGATAGATTGAATAATTCATCGAATGTCTAATTTACTTGACTCTCTTGTTTTATTGGTCACATGCACTTGAAAAGACACGATAAAACGCTTACAGAAGACATGTCAATAAAAGTAGGAGAATACCTCACAAGTGATCTGTGTCCATCTTTGATGGTGGTTATAAACACAAATACCTCTGTGCACATTTTGTGAGACCAAATGGCATATGAAGGGACATGTCGTGAACCAGTGAAGCATGTCGGCCTTCGTGGCTTAGTTGGTAACGTATCTGACTTCTGATCCAAAGGTCCCGGAATCGATTTCCGGCGGAAACACAGTTTTTAATTGTGTTTTCAGTGTGGATCTGTGAGACAATAATATCGAAAGTAATCGAATATTTTTATTATTGCATATGCGCAAACATTGGATTTTTTCCCTGACGGGAGTCAAAGATATTTTTTAACAGATTTTTAATTATCTCAATAGAGACGAAGTTGGAATATTTACTGTAGGAGAACCGGGAAATCAAGGCACCTACAGGGCTTACGACCTGTCATCGGCTAGTTTACGTGATCACTTTACCTCGTTACTTTGTTCACCAATTATGCCTTTTTTAATGAGATTGATGCAGGTATAATATTTGGTGGTACCCTGGTGACATCAATTGTCTTCCCTAACAATAGCCCCGACTATAATTTTTAAACATTTTTTATTGTTATTAACCTTGGCCTTCGTAAATATTTTAAAATATATTAATTCTGTTGTTGGTTCAGGTATTTTCGGTTTTAACTTTCATAATTTTATTCTTTTAATCTGTACCCAGTTCGAAAACACAATACATCACCATAATATAAAATAACCTTTTTTCAATACCGCGCAAAGACCATTTATTTGGGTTCTGCAATAAAACATGGTCAGCAACTAATTGTCTCAGAGATTTGGATTTTTCCGCACTTAAATATTTCAATGCTTATTATTCAAATATAGATTCAGGCTACCTGAAAAAAATCGAACCCTTTTAACCTTCATCGATCGTTATGTAAATCCCCGCCGACGGTGCTTTCAGATGTTTTAAATCCGGTTTCAAATATTCAAAATAAATAGTTTCAGTTTTACATTTCCGTTAATTTTATGTCTCTTTTCTCAATTGTTGCTCTAACGTCGTATTGTCCTCTAGCGAGATACACGGAGGTTGATTTTGCGCAATCCGGGTCTAGCCACCGACGAATTCACTGATGCCGTATTGCTCATAATTCCCGGGGTGGATCTGGTTGCCGAAAGAAACAAACGTGTAAATCGCGAAAGGATATATTCGCGTTAGGCAATTTTACCTTTCAATGAAAATGTTTACAATGTACGCGCCGGACACGTGACTTTTGATAAACGTCATATATCGCGCGTTAGGGGCTTTAATACGCTCTCGCGAGTATGAGTTTTGATAAATCAGTGTCTGACGCTCGTCATTGTAAAATTACTTCAAGACAGTCACGAAAAACATTATTTTTTTCCATGTTGGTTGTATCTCGCGCGTCACTTCCGATAAATGTCACACATCGCGCAATAGTGCTTTCATACAGCCCTCGCGAGTGTGAATTTTGACGGAATTGCGCGTGTGATACTTCTCAATATAATTTCACTTCAAAATAAACGGTTTAAACACTGAAAACACTGTCACCGATTGTACCAGCTAAAATGTTACGTGGCCAGGGTTAATTAATTTAATTAGAGTAATTTGTTGTATTTATGTTAGTCTCGATCCCACGCAGAATGCAAAATATGCTATTGTTAATTTTAAAATATTTTTTTTACTGTTAATTTTAGTAAAATATGCAAAAATGATTTGCGTGCAAACATTTTGAATATTTTATACCCCTGTACACCCCCTCTCTTCGAGACAGGGGTACCTTTATTATATAAGGTAGAATCCTACTACCTGGACAACCAGTAACAGTCAGTAAGAATCAGTAAGAGTTAGTAGCAGAGTCAATAGCAAAGATAGTTGAACAGTGTCAATCAGACGAACAGTCACAGTGAGAAACAAAAAGTAGTGGGCCTGAGGGCCGTGTGAGGCGGTCAGGGCTTACGCCCTGGCCGCCGTCCTTAAAGTTTTAAGTTAAAAAAAAACAAAGTTAATTTAAAGGAAAATAAAGGAACATTATTATTTTAAAAATAACCAGTGAGTCGAATCTGCGTATTAATCGTTCGGTAGCTTTAGTCAAGTTTAAAATTTTATAGTAACAAGAGTTCAAGTTAAATCAGTAACCAGTCTCGCCTACGGGCCTTGGCAAGACCAAGTTGACGTCGTCGATATCGAAAAATTCTATTCACCATTCATCTGACCCAGGAGGCAGTGTGGGAATAAGAAAAGACTAAATATAGTCACCCATCCATCTGACCAAATGGCAGTGTGGGGGCGTATTTAGGGCTTACGAGCCTAATCGACATGGATATTAATTTAATTAAGAATGAATTAGAAATAAATTCAAAAATATATTCAGCGCCGAACGATGACGAAGTGGATACCACGCACCGAAGAACACGCAACGAACCAACGCGATCTGCCAGGAGATTGCGCAGAACGAGCGCCCAGCGTTATCGCGAACCGCGGAACGTTGCGGGCGCCTAGACAATAAAAGTCGCACCGCGAACTTAACTTTGACCTGCAAACAAGGTACAGTGAATTTTATTTTTAAAAGTGAAAAACAAATAGTACTTCAAGTGAGAAATATACATAACTTCAAGTGAAAATCAACGAACATTTTATTTTTGAACTATATAATTTTAAATGTAACCATGTATAATTCCTTTAGTAGCGTCATGGCCATGTCTACGCATATTTGTATAATTTATTGGTTTTTTTTATGTATTCTGCGATTGGGATCGCACCTGTAAATTTATTGAATTTTGTATGTTTTTTGTGTATGGCTATTTTATCGCAATTTGAATTTTGTTTCAAAAACTATAATTAAACATAAACGAGAAACTAACTTAAAAATTCTTTTATTACTGGAGTGAGCCCTTGTCATTACGATACGGCACGGTGAGAAGGTGGAAGCGTCAGGATCTTGTACTCTCCGCTTGCGAGAGAGTCAAATCTGGAAGGCGACTTCTACCTGAATTTACCCACCCGGTATCAGATGGCTCCCAACGTGTTGGCTGGATGAAATATCAGCTGGTTGAACCAGATGATAAAGAATCTTGTCATACACGAGGCGTGAGGGCACCAGCGCATGGGGAGTCTACGGATTTTCCATGCGTTCGGAGGATCGAGTTGTGATTCCGAACCTACCGTTGAGCTAGTCGGAGGTTTGGTGACAGTGACATGTCACATGGTAACCATCAGGCAAGGTCCACTCCAGTAATTTGCTGATAATCAAGGGTCTGATTCCCTTCTTAATCACACAGCATCCCACTCGTTTGCGAGAGTGATGCAAAATTTTATAGTGGAAATACCACTATTGGCGCCCGGCAATTCATTAAAAAAAAATTACAATAATACATTCACTGTACATCCAGTAGAATGTAATTCTTCACCAATTTTGTAGACGAATTACTCCAAGAGGTTAGTTCTAGAAAGAAAAATAAATCTTGTATACACCTACATACTCGGGACCAAAAGGTCAGCTGAGTTATTTTCTTGTATATTAAAAATCATATTTTGTTTTAAATTAGGGCGTTGCTAGGGTAAGACAATAATGATCGTCAAAGAAACCGGGAGCAATTGATGCAGGTATAATATTTGGTGGTACCCTGGTGACATCAATTGTCTTCCCTAACAATAGCCCCGACTATAATTTTTAAACATTTTTTATTGTTATTAACCTTGGCCTTCGTAAATATTTTAAAATATATTAATTCTGTTGTTGGTTCAGGTATTTTCGGTTTTAACTTTCATAATTTTATTCTTTTAATCTGTACCCAGTTCGAAAACACAATACATCACCATAATATAAAATAACCTTTTTTCAATACCGCGCAAAGACCATTTATTTGGGTTCTGCAATAAAACATGGTCAGCAACTAATTGTCTCAGAGATTTGGATTTTTCCGCACTTAAATATTTCAATGCTTATTATTCAAATATAGATTCAGGCTACCTGAAAAAAATCGAACCCTTTTAACCTTCATCGATCGTTATGTAAATCCCCGCCGACGGTGCTTTCAGATGTTTTAAATCCGGTTTCAAATATTCAAAATAAATAGTTTCAGTTTTACATTTCCGTTAATTTTATGTCTCTTTTCTCAATTGTTGCTCTAACGTCGTATTGTCCTCTAGCGAGATACACGGAGGTTGATTTTGCGCAATCCGGGTCTAGCCACCGACGAATTCACTGATGCCGTATTGCTCATAATTCCCGGGGTGGATCTGGTTGCCGAAAGAAACAAACGTGTAAATCGCGAAAGGATATATTCGCGTTAGGCAATTTTACCTTTCAATGAAAATGTTTACAATGTACGCGCCGGACACGTGACTTTTGATAAACGTCATATATCGCGCGTTAGGGGCTTTAATACGCTCTCGCGAGTATGAGTTTTGATAAATCAGTGTCTGACGCTCGTCATTGTAAAATTACTTCAAGACAGTCACGAAAAACATTATTTTTTTCCATGTTGGTTGTATCTCGCGCGTCACTTCCGATAAATGTCACACATCGCGCAATAGTGCTTTCATACAGCCCTCGCGAGTGTGAATTTTGACGGAATTGCGCGTGTGATACTTCTCAATATAATTTCACTTCAAAATAAACGGTTTAAACACTGAAAACACTGTCACCGATTGTACCAGCTAAAATGTTACGTGGCCAGGGTTAATTAATTTAATTAGAGTAATTTGTTGTATTTATGTTAGTCTCGATCCCACGCAGAATGCAAAATATGCTATTGTTAATTTTAAAATATTTTTTTTACTGTTAATTTTAGTAAAATATGCAAAAATGATTTGCGTGCAAACATTTTGAATATTTTATACCCCTGTACACCCCCTCTCTTCGAGACAGGGGTACCTTTATTATATAAGGTAGAATCCTACTACCTGGACAACCAGTAACAGTCAGTAAGAATCAGTAAGAGTTAGTAGCAGAGTCAATAGCAAAGATAGTTGAACAGTGTCAATCAGACGAACAGTCACAGTGAGAAACAAAAAGTAGTGGGCCTGAGGGCCGTGTGAGGCGGTCAGGGCTTACGCCCTGGCCGCCGTCCTTAAAGTTTTAAGTTAAAAAAAAACAAAGTTAATTTAAAGGAAAATAAAGGAACATTATTATTTTAAAAATAACCAGTGAGTCGAATCTGCGTATTAATCGTTCGGTAGCTTTAGTCAAGTTTAAAATTTTATAGTAACAAGAGTTCAAGTTAAATCAGTAACCAGTCTCGCCTACGGGCCTTGGCAAGACCAAGTTGACGTCGTCGATATCGAAAAATTCTATTCACCATTCATCTGACCCAGGAGGCAGTGTGGGAATAAGAAAAGACTAAATATAGTCACCCATCCATCTGACCAAATGGCAGTGTGGGGGCGTATTTAGGGCTTACGAGCCTAATCGACATGGATATTAATTTAATTAAGAATGAATTAGAAATAAATTCAAAAATATATTCAGCGCCGAACGATGACGAAGTGGATACCACGCACCGAAGAACACGCAACGAACCAACGCGATCTGCCAGGAGATTGCGCAGAACGAGCGCCCAGCGTTATCGCGAACCGCGGAACGTTGCGGGCGCCTAGACAATAAAAGTCGCACCGCGAACTTAACTTTGACCTGCAAACAAGGTACAGTGAATTTTATTTTTAAAAGTGAAAAACAAATAGTACTTCAAGTGAGAAATATACATAACTTCAAGTGAAAATCAACGAACATTTTATTTTTGAACTATATAATTTTAAATGTAACCATGTATAATTCCTTTAGTAGCGTCATGGCCATGTCTACGCATATTTGTATAATTTATTGGTTTTTTTTATGTATTCTGCGATTGGGATCGCACCTGTAAATTTATTGAATTTTGTATGTTTTTTGTGTATGGCTATTTTATCGCAATTTGAATTTTGTTTCAAAAACTATAATTAAACATAAACGAGAAACTAACTTAAAAATTCTTTTATTACTGGAGTGAGCCCTTGTCATTACGATACGGCACGGTGAGAAGGTGGAAGCGTCAGGATCTTGTACTCTCCGCTTGCGAGAGAGTCAAATCTGGAAGGCGACTTCTACCTGAATTTACCCACCCGGTATCAAGATCCCTATCAAAAATTGAATTGATAGGGATCTCATTAAAAAAAGGCATAATTGGTGAACGTTGCGCAAGCGCATAAAGTGATCACGTAAACCATCAGATGACAGGTCGTTAGCCCTGTAGGTGCCTTGATTTCCCGGTTCTCCTACAGTGAATATTCCAACTTCCTCTCTATTGAGATAATTAAAAATCCAGAATGTAGGAACATGTTATTGGGTGAGTGTTAAATTAATATTTGACATAGTACCTGTTAGTTCCCCGAGAAGCAATATCAAAAAAAAAAAAAAATTCATTGAGCATTTTTTTTTAAATTTCATTCAAGAAAACAAATTGTGGTTGAGATTGTCTTTAATTTAGAGAAGTACAATAGATCATTTACGGATAAGACTTATGTACGTACATATATGTATAATTGTATAACCTTTAGTCTTATTCCTCTATAAAGCACAAATTTTATAACAAAGAACATGTACCTAATGCTAGAAATAAAATAAAGAGAAATAAGAAATTGTGATTTCCTTCGTATGAGCGTTATTTTTTTGTGGTAAAACAGTGTCATGAAAAATAAAACTATAAGGCATTATTTGAATGCAAAACCATAAATAATATTATTTTACAATTTGATTTTCACAACGAATACTCAACAATCGACAAGATCAAGAGTTGCTTTATGATGTTTATCCAACTGTCGATTCGTTCAAGAAATTGAAATTCTATTGAAGGAAGAGGCAGTTTAAATCCAAGATGCGTGTATACGAAGGAACATTTTGTATGGCATAGTGGACTTTTTGCATGCTAAAAACACCAACTTAGAGGCTTCGCAGCATATATGTTCCCATACATGGATTTACACAGAATTCGGAGAAGAGCATTTTATGTGAGTTACAGTGTGTGTGTGTGTGTGTGTGTGTGTGTGTGTGTGTGTGTGTGTGTCCTTATAACTTTTGATCCGCTGCATTCACAAAGCCTAAAATTTCAGAATATATAAACAATTATAGGCCTACAAAGCTTTTATACTAAGAATTGTGAATTTTTGTTTAAGTCAGGGGTTATCAACTTTTGAATTTTGGTTTATTTTTCCATATATCTCAGAAACCATAAAATAAATAAACCATACCATAATGCTGAAAATTGGTATCAACATAGAAAAATACAGAATCTCAAATCAGTTTTTTCAAAAAAAATTCAGGGTTTCAAGAAAAAATTTTTTTATGATAAATTAATGAGTTTAACTGCCTATATGTCATTTTTTTAAAAAAATATCGAAAATACCGAGACACCCCAACTAGATAATTTAATTTTCTATAAAAAATATCAGTATTGTAGAAGTATCGCTTTATGACGACATCGCTTCATACAATTTGTATGGCAGTCGCCTATACACAATATGTATGTAAGAAGACTTAATAGTTTGATACTTAATCTCCAAACATACATACAGAACCATCATGCTGTTTTCATATTCCGGGTAGGAAAAGAGGACTGACCTCCATACTGTCCTATCTTGACATACATACCAACATGTGTTAAAATATACAATAATTTGGCTTTATGGGTTTATACATAGTTTGATTCTTATTCTTCAACTATACATACTATCGCTATCGACAGTTGGATCTCATGTGTTACATGCAACTAGTTATAATCTGTTCTTATTTTGGAAACGGTAGTTAAGCGTATATTCTCTCTAAGGAGAATTCTGCCAAGTGTAAATAGTCGTATCTTTGCTTCAGTCTATATCATATAGTTAACTTTCAAGTTTTGAATTTGTAGACAATATGTCTAAGGAGCTTGCCAGTGCGTTATTATTATTACTATGTAGATTCAAACATTGTTACAAACTTCCCTATATGAAGTTCTGCATAACTCAGTACCGTAAATCTTCACCTTTCTCTTGTGTAAAAGTTCAGAATGTATTACAGACACGTTCTATGCACGGGTCGATTTGAAGCTCTTTTGACTCTGCTGTTTTCAGAAACAATGACTCAAGCTTAACCAGAGCCATCTTCAGGTTACTTGAGGTTAAAATCAGATCTTTGAGGTTAAAATTAATTGAAAAATTATGTATGTACAAAAAATAATGAATATTTCATACTCAACTTTGATCTTAAAGCTACAGGTAAAGCTTGGTGAATATTTCAATGGGGTGTCGACCTCAAGTCCCCGTCCCGCCTTTTTTCTTTTGTTATTGAGACAAGACACTACTGTCGAATAAGTTCAAGCATTGGAGCTATGCTGTTGGTTCAATAACCAATTCCATAATATTTTATGACGTAAAGTTGATGTGTAAAATACATTTAGGTACCTACATATTTAGCTGGCAGAATTCACAGGAAGGTATTCACAAAAATGCATATTTATGATTAAATATAGAGTAAGATTAATATTGGATTATGATCGAGTACAGGTGGGGCTACTCATGACACATTCTTAATACGTGCTTACCTTGCCTTAATCTTAAAAATGTATAAATCAGTACTCGATCATAATTTAATTATAATGTTTCTCTGTACATTTGATTATAAAAAAATTGTTAACATCAACGTTTAATAAGGCAATATAAGAACGAATTGAGAACAAATCACGAGTAGAACACACGTCATGTAGTTGGGATCCTATATCATCATCATTATTGGTGCTACAGCCCTGTGTGGGCACTGGCCTCCTCCAGAATCCTTCTACAGCCATACTTGTACTTTGCCGCTTTCCTCCAGTTTGCAATTCTGATCACCCATTATGTCGTCTTCTGTGTCATCAGCCATCTCGGGCCTGCCTCAACTTCTTCTGCCCTGAATCCTATGTCAATAGATGATATTATGTAGTCCGGTTCTCCTTATCCGAATAGGGAACTCGGTGTGATGGTATGAACCCACTAGGTACGTATTATTCACTTTGTGTACCTACGAGTATGCATTTGTGAAGCTCGCAGTGTTTTTTTGATATTATGATTTATCCCCGTAACAATGGAGCGTTGCTATAAAAATCATAATTTATTGTAGAATAATATTTATGGTATATGGTGGTTCGTTCACAAAGCAAACATTCTCATCACCAGACTCTAAACCAGGGCTAGGCAAACTTTTGGGACAAATTAATTCGGGCCAGATTTAAGGCCCGAAGGGAATAATGCTAACTTCCCTTTAAACACCATTAAAAATCTCAATTGTGAATTTTCCAAATACGGAGAAACAATTTTTTTTATTATTTTATGTAGCGTCATTGTGGGAACAGTGAATCATGGGTACATAGTGAATCAGGTCATTTTGAGGTAGAAAGAATAAAACTAACATGTTGTAATTTTCTCCCAATGATCCTTATTAGACACGAAGTGGTTTACACTAGTTAATTGGCACCAGTCATTGTAATAAGACCTCTTGTGTATGTTTAAGTGATTAGTGACCCAATAATAATTTTATTCAAGGTAATAATTTGTTTATTATTATGTTATATGTAATCAATGGGAGCATTGTTGTTGTGGTATGAATAGCCCCGTTATGTCTAGATTATTTTGAATGAATGAACGAACGAACGAACGAACAAACGAACGAACGAAAGAACGAACGAACGATCGAATGAACGAACGAATGAGTGAATGAATAGTATATTTCCAACATTATAAATAAATTATTACAAAGGAACATAAATACAATTTTATTTTTTAGTTTATACCTAATTTTACAATTATTATTTTTTTTCCACACATAACATATTAACAATCAAAGAATTTCCCATCCAAATTTCATAAGAATTGGTTGATTAGCCTTGATATTACAACCAAAATAAAAATACATGCTTCACTGTTCCCACATTGACCCTACAATTGGCTTTTAACTAATTTAATAAAAATATTGCGGCGCACCAAAAAATTTCCAATTTTCAATTGGGGCTACTCAAGACACATTCTTAATACGTGCTTACCTTGCCTTAATCTTAAAAATGTATAAATCAGTACTCGATCATAATTTAATTATAATGTTTCTCTGTACATTTGATTATAAAAAATTGTTAACATCAACGTTTAATAAGGCAATATAAGAACGAATTGAGAACAAATCACGAGTAGAACACACGTCATGTAGTTGGGATCCTATATCATCATCATTATTGGTGCTACAGCCCTGTGTGGGCACTGGCCTCCTCCAGAATCCTTCTACAGCCATACTTGTACTTTGCCGCTTTCCTCCAGTTTGCAATTCTGATCACCCATTATGTCGTCTTCTGTGTCATCAGCCATCTCGGGCCTGCCTCAACTTCTTCTGCCCTGAATCCTATGTCAATAGATGATATTATGTAGTCCGGTTCTCCTTATCCGAATAGGGAACTCGGTGTGATGGTATGAACCCACTAGGTACGTATTATTCACTTTGTGTACCTACGAGTATGCATTTGCGAAGCTCGCAGTGTTTTTTTGATATTATGATTTATCCCCATAACAATGGAGCGCTGCTATAAAAATCATAATTTATTGTAGAATAATATTTATGGTATATGGTGGTTCGTTCACAAAGCAAACATTCTCATCACCAGACTCTAAACCAGGGCTAGGCAAACTTTTGGGACAAATTAATTCGGGCCAGATTTAAGGCCCGAAGGGAATAATGGTAACTTCCCTTTTAACACTTCATTAAAAATCTCAATTGTGAATTTTCCAAATACGGAGAAACAATTTTTTTTATTATTTTATGTAGCGTCATTGTGGGAACAGTGAATCATGGGTACATAGTGAATCAGGTCATTTTGAGGTAGAAAGAATAAAACTAACATGTTGTAATTTTCTCCCAATGATCCTTATTAGACACGAAGTGGTTTACACTAGTTAATTGGCACCAGTCATTGTAATAAGACCTCTTGTGTATGTTTAAGTGATTAGTGACCCAATAATAATTTTATTCAAGGTAATAATTTGTTTATTATTATGTTATATGTAATCAATGGGAGCATTGTTGTTGTGGTATGAATAGCCCCGTTATGTCTAGATTATTTTGAATGAATGAACGAACGAACGAACGAACAAACGAACGAACGAAAGAACGAACGAACGATCGAATGAACGAACGAATGAGTGAATGAATAGTATATTTCCAACATTATAAATAAATTATTACAAAGGAACATAAATACAATTTTATTTTTTAGTTTATACCTAATTTTACAATTATTATTTTTTTCCACACATAACATATTAACAATCAAAGAATTTCCCATCCAAATTTCATAAGAAATGGTTGATCAGCCTTGATATTACAACCAAAATAAAAATACATGCTTCACTGTTCCCAAATTGACCCTACAATTGGCTTTTAACTAATTTAATAAAAATATTGCGGCGCACCGAAAAATTTCCAATTTTCAATTGGTTGTGTTCCCAATAAAAATATTCTGCGCAGTGAGAAATTTTAGTTTTCTTTTGTTAATTTCGATAAATCTGATAAATCAAATAAAAAAAAATCAGCGCAGCTAGAAATTATCAGTCTACTTTCCTTTGTTTCCGATTTCAATGCGTACGAATGAAATGTCCAAGTTTAAAGTTTCTATTAGTATTTTTTTCTGACTTTTGATTTCCCGATATTGCTCGAAGGACGCTGTTTGGACATACCTGATCTATACTATCCTTTGTACTGGAATAAAGTATGATAACGCAGCGGCACAATTCATGAATAATCCGTCAGTCGAATAATATTACGATACTATACCCTAGGTACTCCTGCTCAAATATTTGTTTCTTCTGGGATTGGTAACACTAAAGTTGCGCGTCGTGTCAGTAATAACATTTGAATATCTCTGTTGGATATTTTGAATAACAAACCTGACAAAACATTTACCTATAAAGGAAAATATCTATCTGCTGTTTTGACTTTATCTTTTTGTACACGTGCATATTGGATTTGATATTTCATTGTTGATATTCTGAGATATTTTTTTTTTTTTAATTGCTTCTCGGGTAACTAACAGGTACTATGTCGTTTACAAATGCTGCCAAATCAATTTTAGACTTTGAATAGAAGTTTTCGATTGGTATCTTGAATAGAATACATATATGTATTCTACTAATTAAGTCGTTACTTTCCTTCAATATTCAGAGTTAATTAGCACTAGGATCCGTTGGGATCTTAGCTAACTCAATAATATGCTTCCAGTCTCGTTTACACAGTACTAGATCCTAAAGTGGTGTAGCAGTGAACATGTCCTTCTAATAAATACATATACATCCCCATACATCTCCTAAATTATGTATTAATAATGCTTGTACTATAGCTAAACGAAATCTGTCGAGGCGAGATTCTGACGACCTCTGGATTACTTACTAATCCAGCGCGCTAGCCGCTCTGCCCATCCATCTAAATTATAATTACTATTATTAGGTATGTTAAATTGTCAAGGGTCAATACTAAAAATCCATTTTACCTTATATTTAAATACGATAGTCGGATAATTGTATAATTACCACCTCGGCCTGGTGTACATATATTAGCGACTTTAGCGAGGTCAACATTACTGCATTTGGTATAGTATTTACCCAGGTATAAAATATTTATTACAGGAAAACAATTAGAAATTATAACTACACCAAGCCATTTAAAGATTCAAAATATTATTAGCGTGTGAAAATTGTGTGTTCACATTTATTTTATATATAGATTTTGCCCTATAAGACTACATTCATTCATACGTTTTATATAGATTTTGCCTCATAAGATACATTGGCTTATTAAATGCTTCAGTGCTATGAGGGTGAAATATGGAACACTTGCATTTGATGTGGTTTTCACAGAATGGTTGTCATCCGATACAAGAATCAGATTTTTCAAAAATCACTTATGTATATTTGAATAACCTGATTCATTTCCATGGTACAATTTATGGTTATCGTAAATTTGGTATGAATTTTTGTTTTGTTTTGATACAGTTAAATGCTGTTATACGAAACTCATAGTTTTCGGGCTTGAATTTTTATTAACATTTGAATGTGGTTTATTTTTCAATGATATATTTCAAACGTAAGAAAAAGACAACGTATATTTTAAAAGTGCTATTTTTTCTATCTGTTATTTATCTGTTGATACGATTAGGTACAACATTATAAATGCGGTATTTTGACAATCGCAATAAAACATATTTTATATTTGTTTTACTTCATGTGCCCTTCTAAAGAGGGTATATAACGCTAAATCGAATGAAAATATGATAGAAGTTACGTGTAAGTAAGGGTAACTATCACATGCGTTAAAAAAGGCGTTTTAACCAAAATTTGTTGTTGATTTTTTGCATTTTAACACAATAAACTTTAAAAACTTTATCGGTCATTCGCATAGATTTTTTGCACTCTTTAAATATATAACAAATTTATATGCATGCCTACCTATATATGTTTATATGTAGTAATTTAAACAGTTCTTTAAAAAAGGCTATTAAATATATTTTGGAGAATGTGTACTGAATTTTAAAATTCACTATAGGGAAATATTGAAAATACTTATGATAATTTTTAGAAACACGATGTTTAACATATTTGAGAATTTTGATCTGAAGTTGGGATATTTATTATTCGTTTAAAAACACATACATATTTCGCAAGTAGAAAAAAAATGAAGAAAGGAAATGAATTAAGAGAAAAGAAGTTTTATGAAATTTATAACAATATGATTATATTATTATGTTTTAGTGCTTTGTGTTACCGAACCTCAGCGTTTGAATAAAATATATTTTTGATAACGTTTAACTTATACGATTGAATTATACATATAATTATTTTTTATTTTATATACCTATCTGTAATATTATAAAAAAAATATTTGGGACAAATAGAGGAAAAAACAACTATCGAAATGTATCCCCATTATTTTATAAATGTATAGGTACAATAATTTAAATAAGTTAACATAGTTAACATTACACATATCACAGAAGATACAAACAATGAAACTTATAAGCTAAATTTCTTTTTCCTTTGCCACGTTGGCACGATCACATAAATGGAATTTTGAAAGCTGGAGACGTAAGAAGTAAGAATAACTGAAAAACGTGTACCTATGAGACGAGACATGGACGTGAACGAAGCGAGAAATGCATGTCAAGAGAGAGGAGTCTGGGGTTCGGTTTCTCTGCCTACCCCAAATAGGGAAAGGGCGAGATGGTATGGGATCATTTATATTTTTTAACGGTATAATTGTAACCTTATTTTGTCCCCATTGGATTTTTATCTGTTCTGATAGAAAGAGGTAATTTTGATTATTTTCTGTTTGTTGTATTTGGAATATATTATATTTCAATTAAAATGTTCTGCTTTGTATTTTTCTTAATCAGGGTTTTATCGGGTCTATTGTGCAGGTTGGTTCTATCTGTTTTAATAAGTTTATGTGTGTTGTTTTCAATGACTGCCAATGGGGAGTATTTGAACCATGGTGAAGAATCTATTAAATTATATTTTTTTGCTAATGCGACGTGTACAAACATTATCATGTTTATTATAATTATATATTATTTCATTATAGGTACCTACTGTAGTTTTAAAACCTAAAATGTTTAATGCTATTGAATTGTGGATATTCAAAATTGACTTTGTTATACGTTTTTTCCCGCCTACAACAAATTTTCGTTATACATACAACATAGCTACCGATCGGAGTTGGTATCGTGCGAATTTATAACATGCTTTAATGTCCAGGAAATTTGTGCAAAAAATATGAAAATATATTTGTCTCACATATATATAATGATTTTCAACAAACAAAAATCTTGACAATTGGTACAGAAACGTTTAACTTAGGAGTTGAATTATGTTCGTCCAACAGTTTTGTAGGACGGTTACTTTGTTCATAATACACTCCTAAATATTTTGGCTAGGCAATTTTACCCTAGTATCTACCTGATAATTTAAGTGGTACGCAGTCAGTGAATTTGTGAATTATTTTGTTTTTAAGGATAATATCGTTGGTAACTCATCGGGGTTTTCAGGTGTTTGTTTTCACGTAAGCATTAAATGAAAACAGTTGTATATTATTTTTTACGTCTGCAGGCTTATTTAGATTTACGGCGTTAATGTTACAAAGCATAATGCGTGGAACGATAAAGAGAACTTTATGTACGCGGCTGACATTTAAATAATATTTTTGTATGAATTACTACTTTGCAGGCATGTAAAATACACGAAATATTTTTGAATTCCGAAGATCTTTCATGTTTCTATATATTCTTGAAATATTAAAAAAGTGTCTAAGGCTCTGAACGAATAGCTCAAAACTACATTCAGGAACTGTGACAAATGAATGTTCC
Organism: Molanna angustata; assembly: GCA_963576475.1. Lineage (NCBI taxonomy): Eukaryota > Metazoa > Arthropoda > Insecta > Trichoptera > Molannidae > Molanna > Molanna angustata. The sequence goes on from OY754964.1 coordinate 14,692,785, forward strand.
ATCAGGCAAGATAGCTTACATTGAGATCATCTGATGGTTCACAGAGTACCAACTCTTTAAAAGAATATTGGACAGAGTCAATAAGGTGGCAATGATCGCAGTTTAAAGTGGAATGAATTGCCCCCTGACACACGTGAAGTTCAGAGCAAGACAATTATTATCCAACTTTCGATTTGTTCAAGAGAATTTATTTCTCTTAACATATCGACAAAGTTTCAAGCCAAGATAAGCGAGATTTGTAAGCCAGGTCTATATTTTTCACGATTTTTCCAACTTTGAAGTCAAAAAACACCAACTTAGAGGCTTCGTAGCATATGTAGTTATATGTTCTATATATGGATTTACTTAGAATTCGGAGTAGAACATTTAGTGTGTCTGTAGGTCTGTGTGTCCCCCCCTTATAACTTCTGATCCGCTCAATGCAAAGAGCCTAAAATTTCAGAATATATTTCAGAAAATTATAGGCCTACAAAACTTATATACTCTGAATTTTGTTTCAATCAGGGGTTATGAACTTTTGAATTTTTACTTTATTTTTCCGTACAACTCAAAAACTATTAAACTGCTCGTCGGACAAAACAATAAAAATACCATCAAGCATATTTCATACCACTACCACTATGAGTCCAACCACAAACGTGGAGGCCCGTCAGTCATGACGAGGGTATCCCAACCCAACAGTAGACGCTAACACGTGACTCGACAGGGAATCTTCACCACGCTTTGACAGTACTTTCAGTTCTTCGATTTCCATGCCAAGCGCGGCGTCGGCTACACCAGTCTCATCACCATGACGGGCTACCGCCAAGCGGGACATGGCTCACCAGTCATGAGGGGGGGCTCCTCCCTCGCCATGATTGACGGGCCTTCACGTTTGTGGTTGGACTCTTAGTGGTAGTGGTATGATATAAGCATGATGGTAGTTCTTGTTTTGTCCGACGAGCAGTCGCGTCTGTGGTCTATGGAGATCGCGATACCACTTCCACGCCGGTGGCGTTATAGAACCCATTGGTCCTGTTCACCCCCGGACGCAGCCGCAACATCGGACAACACAAAATATCCACTATCCATCGGGTTCAACCACTGCCCCCGAGAATCCAACCTCAAACGGCGGGGCAACCGCTCAAGATCGGCAGCAGGGGCAAGCCCCTAGGCACAACGATCGAACGGAAGGGCTTGTCCCCGCACCCCTCGGTCCTCGTGTTGGCGTCCGAAGGCTTGGCAGGCTAACACCGGGTGCATCCGACGCAATCATCACCTGTCAGATTTGACGTCACAATTATCAACACAGGATGTCTGACCCGACGTCTGCGCCAGCGCGGAGGTGTGCCCGAACCAAACAACATTCGCCACAGTTGACGAGTGATTGCAATCCATCAATCAATGATGGGTCGTCATTTTACGCCTTTGTAAACCATCAAGGGTATTCAGTAGGCATTGAGAGGCGCCACTCAAGAGGTGACTACCATATTCAATAAAATTGGACGTATTCGGTCTTTGTACAGTATAAATATTCGTAGTACCTTTTTCGAGTAACATGAGTTGAACGACACAATAAAATCCTTCAATACGAAATATCATTTTCCAAGTCTGAGTGAGATACAGAAATCGATTTCGTTAAAATATTTTTGACAATATTATAAAGGTATGTACTTTTATTTCTATAGTAAGTATTTCTGACTAAAAAAGAGAAATATCTTATTTGAAATTTGATTTAAACGAAAAAATCAGAAGGTTTTTGAAATGAAAATTATAAAATAAAATTAAGTGATACGATTTAGGTACCTACCATAAAAATAAATAGTAATATCAACTTATTTTCATTTAATTAATTTTAGGTTTCCAATTTTGTTTAAAATATGCGGTCTATTTGTATTTAATTTCGACAATAAAGCTACTGGATGGACATGTTTGGTTTGCTACGTCTAGGAAGGTATATTTTGTGGTTCTCAGTCTTAATTAGAAAATCAGAAATTTGAATTACGTAGGTACCTACTTACAGAGATGGTTTTGTGTTTTTGCCTATTATAACCTTTTTTTATTTTATGTCTACCAAAATTGTTCAAGAATAAAATTTTTATATCAATAGGTACATTTATTTTTAATATTGAAAAACAAAATTATGAAGGAAGTGGGTATTATTATTGATGTACATATGTACATTGTAATGTATTTAATATTCTTGATGTATGCACCTTGTATGAATTAAATTATTCTCAATTATTGACCCTATGATACATAGTTATAGGTTGGTTGGAAGAGATTGCACATACTTATGCGTCATCAATGAACCACCGAATCACTGTTATAAATCACTGCGGTCATCGATTACCTATGTTTAAGATTTTTTATTTCTTAAATAAAAAAATAGGCAAACCCAAGTGTAGACATTTTCTTAAGAAATATCTAGTCTTATATTGGAATAGATTTCCTAATTATGACTCTGCAGCAACTTATTATAAAATCGGGACATTGAAAGATCGTCGGATGCTCAGTGAAGCAACATTTCTATACAAAATAATAAATAACTTAATAGACCGCCCTGACCTCCTTGAGCTTATCTGATTCAGAGTCCAACCCTTTAATAGTAGACAAAAAGACACATTTTCAATTTTACCTTTTCGAACTAATATTGGTTGGAACGAGTTAATTCGAAGAATTTGTAGAAATTATAATGCTTTATAATCATTTAGATATGTTTGATTTAAAATTTCACTTTTTAAAACATAAATTTAAGGATACTTTTATTTATTCAGGTGAGCATTTTTTTTCATTATTTTTTCTCTCTGTTAAGTCATCGTGTTTATATGCTTATATATTTCTTTAATGCATTACTTAAAGTGAAAACCTGTCATTAGTTTCTTTGTTTGATATTTTCTTATGTTTATATCTTTTTTATGTAAAAATAAAAAAAAACTGTTGGTTTTCTAATGAATAAATAAATAAATAAATATCATCAGGCATTATTTTGAAATATTTTGGATTTTAAATAAATCGCGAGCATACACAAAAAAATTGTCTCAAATAACTCAAATTTCAATGAAAATGATTCATTATATCGTTTATCACCATTTTGACGATGGAGAAAAAATCATCCAAAAATAAAAATATTTTTATTTTTATATTAGGCATGTACTCGTAGTAAAATAAATGTTGCATAAGATAATAATAGAATGTTTAATATTTCTGGGCCCTCTATTATTAAGAAGGTACCTACCTAAGGAAATATTCTACACATGAATCTACAATACTTTATTCTATTTATTTATTTATTTCAAAAATTAAATAAGTAAATCGCCCTTTTTGAATATGTAAGAAATAAATTATCGAAACTGAAATGAGAATTTTCTTCGAAATAAAATGAATTAGTTACAAAATTTTATTAATTTTAAAATATGCAAACATGAATTATTGTCCTTCAAAATATGCCCAGAAGGTCAGTTATCATAATTTATAGAGGTATCTCATTAACGAAATTCGTAAATTAGTAACTAAGAATAAAGTCGAGCGGTCTGGATATAATAATATATGTAGGTACTTACAAGGTTTCGTACCGAAAGCTCCAGTTATATTCAGAACATCCTTTGCTGGAGCTTTATGCGGCAAACCGTTTTCACATCAGTCGTGTTCACGAGCTGGTGGGGGATACACGTCCTGTTGATCCGTTATTCCCGGATTCTCGAATACAAATCGTCGTCGTAAAAAAATGCAAAAAAATGTTGTAATCTAAAAAGTTGAACCGTCGCAAATTCTCTATCGAGTGCCAACGAATTCAATTCAGTGCGTGGATTGTCGAATCAATTATTTTTCAAAATTTGTTTTTCGAAACTTTTCAAAACAAACTATAGGTAATTCGATTGTGGTTCCAGACACGTTCGGTGTAAAAAGGGACTGAGTCATGAAGGGTTTCTTTGTCGTCTCGATTCTGGTCTCGATTCTCGTGTTCCCGCCAATTTCCGCTGATGGCGATGTGCGGAGATTGAACGACACTCAAAAGGAGGCGTTGAGGGATTTCGTTCGTCAGGTTCTGAACCTCGATTTGCCGAATCCGAATGGAAAAACGGAGGGAAACGCGTCACGTGACGTTGGCGATGTGTCGAAAGGTGTCGATATCGTCAAATCGAATGTCACAAAGGGGAACAACGAGAAGAATATTAAATTTCCCAAGCACATGTTGGAGTTGTATGAGAAGCACACATTTCAAAATATTGCCGGCAGGGAGACTATTCGTAGCATAGATCCACTCAAAGGTAACATTTTGTAATAATTAAACAAATTATACAAATATTTATCCAACTTTTTTCAAAACATTAACCTTTTTTGTTGCTTAATAGTATCTATATATTTTTAAATACATTTAATTTTTTGACTTGATGTAAATCCATTTTATTTTTATAAGTAAAACACTTATTTACTATTTTTATCAAAGCACAGCCATCAATAAAAACGGTTTTGTGCTGAGGTTTTTTAGCTATTCGACTATTTTAATTTCTGCCTGTCGGAAATGTGTCAAAACAATGTCCGTTTATTAAAAGTGGAATAATTAAAAAAATAATAATTAAAAGTGACTTTTTTTAAATAATATTTTTTAAATGTATCTTAGTCCACTATTTAAAATTGTATTTTTTATTTTATTATTTTGACCGAAAACATTGCATTGTTTCTTTATGAATTGACGATAAGTACCTACATATATCCCAAAATTTTTAAATCGCATATGTAGGTATAAACAACTATTTTCCAACCGAATTTATAAAACAATGTAATTTCATATTCGTCACATTGAATATGAATAATTCTTTTTCTTTGTCTAGTTTAGATACCTACACAAAAAAATATGTAGGTAAAATAAAATTTTATTATAACTAAGCATAGTATAGAAGAAAAAAATATTAGAAATTAATCTATTTTATAATGCATTTCTTTGTTACTTTGTTATTTAGCTACATTTTTTTGCCATAGAAAACTGTTTCTTGATCATAAAATAATTCAAATATCTATATAAATTTAAACAGTTATTTATATTTGATGACGAACTATACAATTATGATTCTCTCAACTACAACAATGAAAATGAGGTTTTGTGAATTATCGGACACTGGATTCTTTGTGTTTTAAACCATGCATTTATTTACTGCATGGCGTATGGCGATAAGCTCTAGGTATCTGAATTCCCAAAAAAAAAATATAGGTAGATTTTTCTTATGTGTCGAAACGTGAATTTTTTTTGTGAACGTGAAGATTTTAACTACAATACATAACTAACATATATTTTATAATACATATTTAATTATTTGTAAACAATTTCATTAAATTTTTTCGATACCTATTGATGGAATTTACATCATAGAATTTCAAATTGAATAAAAACAAAGACATTATTCATTGTTATAAAACAGGACGACCCTTTTGCCAGGTGAGGGCCTTTCCAATATGTTTTTCAATTTTTCGAACATTAGAAAATGGTTTCACCAGGCGAAACGGTCGTCGTGATGATTTTTTTATTTTGTTCAAATATGAAAACGCTAAACTAAAATTCTAGAATCCGATTGGTTAGACACCTATCTCCACAAAATATAGGTAGGCAGTTGAAATAAAATTTGCATTTCTGGAAATTTCTACTGGAGGTTTGTTAAATTTTTATTATTTGTCCCACGATGAACATCTCCAATAAAGAAATAAAACAATCAAATAAATTGGTTCAGACCATTCCTTTTTTAAGACCCGCTGGTTTGTTTAGAAAACGCGGCGTTGTTATAAAAAAGACACTGTAGAATAACTGCTAGAAAATGTAACACAAACAAATAAACTGTAGAGTTATTAATTATTCATTAGAGAAATGATTATTCTATGATGTAACACAAACGAAACCATCGGAAGCAAGTCTCAACAATTAATAAAAAAAAAATTTGCTTTGATCTATTAGTCATTCACAACACTTATTTACTATATTGACTGGTGGATAGTTCAGTAAATAATATATTAAATTTATCATACGATCTTTACATCTTTATTTTTTATAGATTGGCCAATATTTGTGGATTACGAGTTTTATATAGCCTATATAGGACGTTTGCAGCTGTAAAAACTAGTATTTTCATGAATTATGATACTTTTTTTTACTATTAAGAAAACTTTTGTTACCAACCAACCAACGTAATTAAGCAAACAGCTGTCCACATAAAAATTGCATTTATTTTAAGATTGTTTTTATATTATAAAAATAAAAACAATAATTTTGTTGTATTTTTTAAATAGTCAATACTGACGGTGTTTAATGTGTATAACTACATTATACTAGGTATTTTTTAATCAAAAAATTATTATGGTTCTACACTTACCTATATTTTCTTTATTCCAGTTGATAAGGGTCTAGTGAGCCGAAACGGTCGTCCTACTATAAGGAAAATATACATGAAGAATCATAACCATTTATTTGATTAAAAAATACCTCGTATTTTTTTTGTACTTCTATTATTGTTTCTATTTTATAATTTTTTCTTATTTCAAATAATACTCTATTTATTCTTTATTTAGCTGTCAACATCTTTATTTTCAAGTGTATAATTTTAATTTCAAGCTAATTCTACATTTCTACAATTCTATTTTTTGTATATTATTTATCACACCTACATATGTATTATGCGTCATTAAAAATATATAACTGCTGCCCAACTAAGTACCTATACTTGTTATTAGAGGACTAGTAGTATAGGTAGGTACATATTATTATAATATTTCACAGGAGAAACATTCCTACCTATAGGGCGTAGGTATTTGCATTTTAACAAGTAACTGAACTATATATAAATTAAACTATTTCAAATAGATTGGACAGTCATCATGATTTGCATATACATGTAGGTTTCTTGTCATTTTGATCTATTCATTTCATTGACACTGACAGAGCTTGGATGTGACAGGAAGTTATAATACGAATCTCAAATCAAATCAGACTGCAATCAGGATTTTAATAAATTTAATGGTTTGTAATATATTATAATTATTTATTTATTAATTTTACAGTTAAATACATTTACATTAAAAAAATACAAAAATAAAAATACAAAATCTTAATAAACAGACAACATTATTCAATGTCAAAGTATAAAGAAAAAAAAAATATACCTACATACATATAATACAATAAATCAAGAGGACAAAGGAATGATGAGAACACAAAGTTAAAATGAAAATAAAAAGTTTTTTTTTATCGAAAAACATTATTTCAAAAGAAGAATTAAAAATTCTTTGTCTAATAACAAATTATATAAAAGATAAAAAAAAAATTACAAGAAAAAAAATTAACAAGGATACAAATACATTAGAAATATATACATTTAAATTACAACAAAAAATGATTTTAAATCTTAAAAAAGAAAAGATCAATATGAATCAGTAAAAATAAAAAATATTCCATTTTCAAAAGATTACATTATAAGTAGCGATCAACTGATTTTTAAAAAGCATTGATATTAGTTCATTTTTAAATTTAGGTAAGGAAATTTAAAAAAAAATCAAATGACTGTGCATATTAACTACCCAAATTGTGAATTCATTGTATAGGTGTATAATAGTGTGCTAAATTTGTAGCATTTTTACAATAAAATGGAAGATGATTTCTAGTTTTTCTATTTGCTACATTGAAATTTATTAAGAATAGCAATTCTGGACAGTCTAACTGATTATTAATATCTTTTAATAAACATAGTAAATTGAATAATAATCTTCTCTCAGAGAGCAAAAAATATATATGTACTTGTTTCTATCATTTGTTTAAGTATAAATATTTTTTTTCATATTTAGTTATTATTTGGAAATGTTCATTGCTCGAAGCGGTCGTAGTCATATTCAATACTAATTTATTAAAAAGTGTTTTCATTTTTCTATTTTAATAAAATAATATAAAATAACATCGGTCAGTATTCCATTCTTCGAAATTTCGAAATATATTTCAACTCGGATGCATTGGATCAATTTTATTTTATTTTTTATTTTATGTAGCTTCTCGGGCAACTAACAGGTACTATGTCAAATAATTATTTAACACGCGCCCAATAACAAGTTGCCACATTCTGGAGACTTACGATATTTGTAGTCTCACAGAAAAAAACAATTAAAAACTGTGTCTCCAGCGGGAATTGAACCTGGGACCTTTGGATCAGCAGCCAGATACCTAGTCAACTGAGCCACGAAGACCGAAAAAGTATAGTCCTGCTCAGCCACTGAGTTATCAAAATATTTCATTAATCTTTTTGAATTATGTTCACGTTAGAGCAGATATATGTTACTTTTTGTCGGAGTCCATTTTTTAATAAAACACGAAAGTCTTTTGAGCAACGAGAAGTTTTATATTATGAAAACGTGTGGTATTTTTCATGTATACATAATATATCTATGTTAATTTTGGCGTTTCTGCATGATCCCACGAGACTAACTCTTCGCAGCACTATTAAAAAAGTTACCGAGAGAATTTTCCATCTCAGGTATTCATCATATTTAGCCATGTGGTTACTTTGTATAACCAAAACATATTTAGAATATTCATAACTTTGTTTTATAATGTTCAACAAATATTTTCTGGTATATATTAACCGCAGCGCACTAACGTAGGTACGTAGGTATAGTTCGTAAATTTTACATTGAAATATATGTGATTTTCGGAGTTACATATTAATTGATTATACTTATATAATTATTTATTCACTATTGAGTAACCACATGGTAAACAAAGTTCACAGTTACAATGTAACAAGGAAAAGAACAACTGATTTTTTGTAGAGAGGTAGTAGACTTGAGATATGAAAACGTCAAAATATAGGTACTCTTAAAACCAGCACTTGATACACAATAGAAATTCATTGACGTTAAGAATAAGTGTTGTATAGTTTAAGAATTCGATACTAACATTCGTCACATAAAAATATTTGAATCAACATAATTAATTAAATCAATAGGTATATAGTATTCATATAATTTTATACTTACACAGTAGAATCATATTTACTCAAATTTAGGAAGATTGGAATCTGATCAGGAGAATTTAAACCTCATTTCTTAGGACTGCAGAGCTGACTCTATTTCTTTATAAATTTATCCATCATAAAATAATTTTAATTTTATAATTTTTATACTTACCACGTTCATTGAGAAGTTCACACCGGGTTTTCAGTAGCGTCGGGGTTGTAACGTAAAATAGATATGTTCATTGTTCAACCTGTGCGGATTTGTATATGCTAGTTATGGTAAAAACCTCCTAATTCATAAAAATAAGAACTGGAATGAAATATATTATGATGGCTATCAACAAGTATACACTGATTATATGTGTTTCCAGTAGAAAAATTAATAAGTGTTTTCAGTAGTTTTGTCGTGGAGGCATTATAAAACAAATAATATCAAGTATTATAAGGGAAAAGCTAAGCATCAAATGTTGATTTTAATGTTGGTGAAATCCGCATTAGATATGTTCAAAAGAGAATATGAAAAAGCAAATTTTGCGAAAATTATTTCAGCTGTCTCTCGTTGGAAACTCTTGATACTAAATATGAATGAATTTGTCATTTCTCGAGAATAGAGCGTCCAATCAAAGTTCAATGCTGGGAAATATTCAACTTTATTCAAAAAGAAATTCTAAAAATACGAAATCTTAAATTACCTAATATTTTTGTGGTACGGAAAACTTCAATTTCGAGTATTCTTGAGTTTTTAATCAACTTTTGATATTAAGAAGAAAAAAGTGTCAACATTCAAGGATTCAGAGTAAAAATGGTCTATTGAAATTGAAATACTTATTAGGTAGGTAGGTATATATTGGATTAAAAATAATTTTGGCTAAATTATTTTGAATTATATAAATAGATCTTAAATTCAATAGTACCTAGATGTGATATTTTCTTCAATAGGTGTACATATTTGCCATTAAAAAAATCATTTCATAATATTTTGCAATTTATAATTATTTAATTGGCGTTAAGAGATATATAAATATTTCTTCGATAGCGGCATTAGCAATGAAGTGGTTGCAAAATATAGTTATTAGTAATAAAAATAGTAATAATAATATGAATGAGTTTGTTAATATCAAATAAAAATAACACATATAACAGTTAAATAAAGTTTCAAGAATTTTTCTTAATGTGCAGTAATTACTAATTAGTAATTTATATTTGCGTTTCAATTTCATTGTCAATTGTCTCTAAACATAGCTTAATTTAAGACTGGTGTCTAAAGGAGGAGAGTTAATTAACCTTAAAAAATTATGTGATTGTCCCTAATGTTTATTAAGTCAAATGAGTGCTCGTTATCATTAGTTCATATACATAATATGCTGTATATAAACAGGATGTCAATTATTGTCCCTAATGTTTATGATGATTGTTCCTAATGTTTATTTAGTCAGATGAATGCTCGATAGCATTAGTTCATATAATATGCTGTATAGATACAGGATGGCAATACTGTCCCTAATGTTTATGATGATTGTCCATAATGTTTATTTATTCAGATGAGTGCTCGGTATCATTAGTTCATATAATATGCTGTGTAGATAGGTACAGGATGGCAATACTGTTCCTAATGTTTATGATGATTGTTCATAATGTTTATTTAGTCAGATGAGTGCTCGGTATCATTAGTTCATATTCATTCATTCATACCATCACGACATATCCCACAATGTGGGGTAACCAGCGAAAGGTGTGTGGGTGTGCATTGCCCTATAAAAGGGAGAACAACACATCTATGTATACCCACACACCAGTCTCGTTTCACCAAAAAAGGCACTACATTCAGAATGGGTGGTGAACCTCATTGCTGAACTATGTAAGATGTTATTGTTGCCTGTTGTATTTTCGATTACCCGGCTCTTACGGGACACTCGAAAACAATGATTTAAAAGAATGGAAGCACTATTTTAAGCCGGTGCCTCACATATCACATTAGTTCATATAATATGATGTATATATACACGATGGCAATATTGTCCTTAATGTTAATGAGTATAGAGTTTTTGTGTTAACAGAGTAGAAATCCATTTTAAAAGTAATAAAATAAATAAATTAAAAAAAAAATTAAAATAAATTAGTAATTAAAAAATTAATTTAATTAGTAATTAATTAATTTTAATTATATTAAAATAAATTAGTTTTTTCCCACAATATTTTTATTGTCGTTAATGTTTATGATGATTGTCCCTAATGTTTATTTAGTCAGATGAGTGCTCGGTATCATTAGTTCATATAATATGCTGTGTAGATACAGGATGGCAATACTTTTCCTAATGTTTATGATGATTGTTCATAATGTTTATTTAGTCAGATGAGTGCTCGGTATCATTAGTTCATATAATATTATGTATTTATACATGATGGCAATATTGTCCTTAATGTTAATGATTATAGAGTTTTTGTGTTAACAGAGTAGAAATCCATTTTAAAATTAATAATAATAAATTAGTATTTTTCCACGATATTTTTTTTGTCCTTAATGTTTATGATGATTGTCCCTAATGTTTATTTAGTCAGATGAGTGCTCAGTATCATTAGTTCATTAATATACTGTATAGACACAGGATGGCAATATCACGAACAAACAATTTATTTTAAGAAGACTGCGATTCCGATGATATTGTATTTTTTTATTAAGATATATCGATATGAATCAGTAAATAAATGGCTTCGTGAATCCAATTTCGAAAAATACTATGATCGATTTGATTCACATATCATTAAATGTTATTTAATAGTGAGTAGGTAAATGTGTAATATGTATACAATCCTCGATTCACTCTTAAACAGCATTGAAATAAGATGTTAGTTATAGGCTCTTCACGGCTCATGAAACTACTAATTATATTGAGATGTTTAAGTTTATGCAATGGTTCGGTCTGTCGTTTTTTGGTTTGTCAATTGTGATTCTCTTTAAAATTGATGATTCCAATTGTTTTTTGAAGTTGTATATTTTTATTTATTTATCAATTTTTTTAATGCAAAACACCTTATAATTGAGAGATTTGTGCCAAAAAAATATTATACCATCACAATTATTTTAAACACAGGTAGCAGCTTCAGAACAGATTTTTTTTAGTGAAGTAGTTATCTTATATTACAATGATGTATATTTTTGATTGAAAATAAATATGATTTCTTTAATATTGTACTTCTAAAGTTATTCACTTAATAAACTTAAAAACCTCCTTCCATTCCGTTGTAAAATATCTGTAGCACAATCACTTCTTCTTCCGTTGCTTGATTTTGCCGATGTATGCAATTTGGATGCTAATGAAGTGCATCTCAATAAACTTGAACATATTCAGAATATATGTATGTATCAGATTCATCTTCGGGTTGAAAATTATTGATCACAAATCATCTTATCGAAATCTTCTTTGTTGGCCCAAGATACGCCAGCGGCGCAATATACACATTATATCATTATTGTACAATATTCTCTCTAATCCGAACCAGCCACAGTACTTCAAAAACAAATTCACTTATTTATCCAATCATGGACTTCCACTCCGATCTGCTGAACGTACAACACTATCCATCCCTATCCATAGTAAAGAATTTCAATTTTAAAATCAGCAAGATTATGGAATTGCCTACATCGTAATTTACTATGTGTTTTCAAGAAAAAAACTAAAAAAGAAATATTTATTCCTAAATACCTGATCCCGATTTCCTCTCCTTGTCCTTTCCTTATTCCTTTTTTTTTGCTATGATTTGTTCATACTTTGTAATCTTTGTTATCTGGTTGGTTGGAAGAAATTGCCTGATGGCAATAAGCCCGCCAGTTAAATAAAATAAAGTCCATATTTAAAAATACAGAGTGCACATAGTGCAACTGCCCACGACTGCCAGATTTATTTTTATTTAATTACTAGTTGCATGTAACACATGAGATCCAACTGTCGATAGCGATAGTATGTATAGTTGAAGAATATGTACCAAACTATAAACCCATAGATACAAATTATTGAATATTTTCAGATATTTTGTTTTCTATACAACATATGTAGGTATGTATGTCAAGATAGGATAGTATGGAGGAAGATCCTTTTTCCTACCCAGAATATGCAAATAGCATGATGGTATGTATGTATGTATGTTTGGAGATGAAGTATCAAACTATTAAGTCTTCTTACATATTGTGTATAGGCGACTGCCATACAAAATGTATGAAGCGATGTCGTCACTAAATTCAATTTTTAAAAAAATTGTTAAAAAAAAATTGAGATCTTCTACTACAATGTTAATATTTTTTATAGAAAATTAAATTATCTAGTTGGGGTGTTTCGGCTTTTTTCGATAATTGTAAAAGTTTTGGAAATATAGGCAGTTAAACTCATAAATTTATCATAAAAAAAATATTTTTCTTAATAAAAAATGTTTGAGAAACCCTGGAATTTTTTTGAAAAAACTAATTTGAGATTTTGTATTTGTCTATGTTTGTTCCAATTTTCAGCGTTCTAGCGTGTATGGTTTCTGAGATATATGGAAAAATAAAATAAAAATTCAAAAGTTGATAACCCCTGACTGAAACAAAAATTCAAAATTCCGAGTATAAAAGTTTTGTAGGCCTGTAACTGTTTATATATTCTGAAATTTTAGGCTCTGTAAATTGAGCGGATCAAAAGTTATAAGGGGGGGACGGACACACAGACACACACACACACAGACACACAGACACACGAAATGTTCTACTCCGAATTCTGAGTAAATCCGTGTATGGAACATATATGCTGCGAAGCCTCTAAGTTGGTGTTTTTTGACTTCAAAGATGGAAAAGCCGTGAAAAAAGTAGACCTCTCCATACAATTCTCGCGTATTCTGGCTTGATACATTGTCGATATGTTAAGAGAACAAAGTTCTCCTGAACAAATCGACAGTTGGAATATACAAAATTTATACTTGTAGGTACTTAAGTCATAGAATAAAGGGTGATTTTTTTTCTGTAAAAGGATACCAGAGCAGGTAACAGCAATTGTATAATATGAACCTTGAGTAGTAACAACAACCTTCAAAATGTTGTAAATTGATATTTTAACACGTCAGTTATAGTATGAAGCGTTATAGTATAAAAAGCGTGATTTTTTTTATATTTATTACGGAAGACTATTAAAAATAACGCCTTCCATTGACAAACACATTGGTTGGTAGAAACCCCTCAAAAGACACCTTTAACAATTCATAAAACTCTAAAGGTGTCTGTCGGGGGATTTCTACCGTCAATAGAACGCGTGATTTCTAATAGTCTTCTGTAGTAAATATAAAAAAACATGTTTTATACTATAAAGATTCATACTACTGACATATTTAATGCTGCTGACGTGTTAAAATAGCAATTTTCAACCATTTTCAATACTCTGAAGTCTCTTATCTCCGAAAGCCACCACTACTAAGAGTTCATATTATCCAATCGTTGTTATATACTGTGGTATCCTTTTACAGAAAAAATCAGCCTTTATACTATGACGTAAATTTGGCTGTCGATGGCTCTTTGTCTAACAGAAATCGTTGTTCGGAGAGTAGAATTTTGAATACAGAAAACGGATAGTAAAAATTTCTAAGTGCTTTGCGTGACTTACCTACTTTTTTGCAGGCGCAGTCGCGTTAAATACGAAACAATATGAATTCAAATAAAAATATGTATTGATGATGAAGATCCATTTTCAATATAGTTGGTTCTGCTGTTGATGGTATAAATATCATGCGGTGACTCTCAGCAGCCAGGTAGATATACCTTTATTTCTGAAGAATGAGCCAGTGATTTCAAAACTGTTGTTGATGTAAAACACAGAGAATTATTGTGAGCAAATATTGAGAAGTTTGGTATCGGATATAAAAGTGATTATATATTTTACTTGGTACCTACTTAATAAAACTCCAAGTAGGTTCATACTTTATTCAATGTTAATTAATTATTCAATTTAAATTCGTAGGTATAAAGTAAGATCAGATTGCGTGCGTCGTGCAAGACCAAATAAAAAACAAACAAACCAATCTTTCGGTCTTGCAAAATGTTAGTTATCAATATATTAATGATATGGTATGTAGTCTCTACATAATAAATGGAGTATTATTTTCAAATACTCCCACTTGTTTAGAATGAGAGATGATAATATTTTTTTCGTTAATTTTAACTAAAAGTACAGAAGTTTATGTATATTTTAATATCCTTTATTGTATTTTTTTTCTTTAACAAGTATCATGTTGCCATTCGTAAACTGTAACAATTGCGATATTTCCACTCGGTAAATTAAATTTAAATCGCTATTTAAATGTAAATTTCAAGAAAATACATATGTGTATAATTAAAAAAAAATATTAAAAAATATTAAAATGTATAAAACAGTTTGATATTCAGTGGACACTCATTCATTAGATAATTAGTATGGCGCCTAGCCGCCTAATGGTCCTGAGATACTTTTACTGAATGTTAGTTCAAAATAGATGGGCAATCGCTTTTATCTACTTTTCTATGACCTTAATGAACTTTTTTGAAAATAATGTATTTTACTTTTTTTCAAAAATATATCGAAGCAGGTAGGTGATTATTTTTTGTAATATTGAATACGATATATTAGAACATAAAATTGACAGCAAATATATTTTTTAGATAGAAGAAGTATATTGTATAGAAATAACGCATCTAAGCTTCTCTTGATAGAGTTTAAAAATATACATATATTTATTAATCCATAAAGTCAAAATATTTTCTTTTTGTTAAATTAATTTATTTATTTATTCTTAAATTTTGAATACAGCCAATTAATTGTATTATTTCTGTCTTCGAGGATACAAAAGTTTGGCGATATTTTTATTCGAGACTTTTAGTTTTCCAACAAATATTTCATGTGGATTAACTTCCGAGTTAAAATTACAAAATAATGCCCTGGAACACAGTTTGAAATTCGCAGTTGAAATGGCCGAGTATAGTATTCATGCAAAACCCAAAAAGGTTCCCACCAAATGATTGATGCCAACCTTGCCATAAATATTTATGAGGAAAGCTAACAAGTATTTTTGTACACAGATTTATATTATATAAACAAGAAACTGTGTCATACAATTTTGAGAGAATAATAAAACTATAACTTGTTCAATTTGTTTATAATTTTTACATAGGTATTCATATTGTATTCACGTAATAGAAGGCAGCCACGAAAAGTTTGGTACGATTGTACAAACGAGATTTTAAAGATAAAAATATTATTTAATTGAATAATAAAACAGTCGACCACTATATATATATATATATATATATATATATATATATATATATATATATATATATATATATATATATATATATATATATATATATATATATATATATATATATATATATATATATATACATATATATATATATATATATATATATATATATATATATATATATATATATATATATATATATATATATATATATATATATATATATATATATATATATATATATATATATATATATATATATATATATATATATATATATATATATATATATATATATATATATATATATATATATATATATATATATATATATATATATATATATATATATATATATATATATATATATATATATATATATATATATATATATATATATATATATATATATATATATATATATATATATATATATATATATATATATATATATATATATATATATGTTATATTTGATGTTTTCACGGGTGAAATATGTTATAATATTTTTATCTCGGTTTTCCCGTGTCAGTAGGTCTTGACTAAGACCATTTGTCTTCCGACGTTTCGCCTGAATATCACCAGGCATTTTCAAGGACTCGCGCGACACACGTCTACTCACACTGAAAGCTCACCGTCAAGTGACTCGTAGCGTACAAGATGGCCGCTTATGTCAAATATTGTTAGCGCGACGTGATTGGCTCCTTGTGACACGCCCACCTGCAGTCGTGTTCGTTGGTAATAATATTTTATCATTATTTTTGTTTTGTGTTATATATATATATATATATATATATATATATATATATATATATATATATATATATATATATATATATATATATATATATATATATATATATATATATATATATATATATATATATATATATATATATATATATATATATATATATATATATATATATATATATATATATATATATATATATATATATATATATATATATATATATATATATATATATATATATATATATATATATATATATATATATATATATATATATATATATATATATATATATATATATATATATATATATATATATATATATATATATATATATATATATATATATATATATATATATATATATATATATATAAAAATTTTGATTGATTTTGATCAGTCACAGTTATGATTTCCTCAAATAATGTTAATATGTGAAGAAATTAACAAATTAATTTTCGATAAATTTTCACTGTTTGTACATGAAACAATTTCATATTAACAAAATTTATTAATCAATATTTTGTTATTATTTTTTGACACAAAAATGCACGAGATAATTATGAAAACCTTTTATTAGTAGAGGAGAAATTTTATGACAAACCATACTAACGTTATACGTTCATGATTATTGGTATAAAAGATGATATATTTTGAAAGCATCATAAAAAATTTAAAAAAAATATGATAGATCGACATCTTTTGATATAGGTAGTATCTATAGACAAGAGTCGCTTATGTATAATAAAACCTTTCCAATAAAAAATGAGTATATGGTATAAATATGCCATTTTTATTACGTATTTTATATTTTAGGCATTCAGGTATGCGAATCCCCATTAATGTTTCCAATTATTTCTTAGGAATTTATTGTGTTTTGTCAAAAGAATTATTTTAAAATCCTTATATAAATATTACTTATTTTATCAAAACAGCATTGTGTATTATGTATAAAAAATATACAAAATAATTTCAGCACATTTGTTAGGGTTTCAGCAATAAAATGGGACTGTAAATAAAAATATCCAATATCTTTTCCACGATAATGGAAACAAACAATATCAAAGAAGCTGGAATTTTCGGCGCAAGTAAATAATATTCTAAGAAATTCTCCTACGCGTTATGTTCTCAAAAATACTGTTATTTTGTCGAAAGTTATAACAGAAAACAGGATCGGCTCTATATTTGTTGACAAACAGCGGCAGCGGTGGGTACTCTGTTCTGATGTATCCCTTCTCTTCCTCTCTCGTTTCAATTCAACTGATTGTTTTGCAGCAAAGCCTCGCATCTTTTCTTCCATTCCACCCTGCCTGTGCGCCTCTTTTCAGCTCCTCATGGGTGCTCCAGTCCATAACGTCGAACAGTTTCTCAAGATACTTCCGTCAAGGCTACTCCCTGGCATTTGTCCCCTAAGTTATCTCCTTTGTTATATAATGTAGGAGACCTTCTTGTCTAAGATGGTCTTGAGCAGGTGCCATCTCGAAGAGACCACTTCGTTGTTCGTGTCGTGATGTGGTCACTTCAGGAAATCCCTAGCATTCTTTTATAAGACCACAACTCGAAAGTCTCCAATCTTCCTTTATCTATTTTGCATAAATAAGGAATTTCGCAGTCACCTACCCCACTCTATAGGGAACGTTATAGAACTAAGTTCTGTTCGTCCCCGAAGCGGCTGCTCGTCGGACAAAACAAGAAAACACCATCATGCATATTTCATATCACTACCACTGAGAGTACAACCACAAACGTGGAGGCCTGACAATCATGGCGAGGGTTACCCTCCCAACAGTGCCACGGTAACATTAGACTATCACAGGGAGCTTTCGCCACGCCTGTAGTACTATTTTGTATATAGGCACCATATCTCGCAGTTTCTACATACATATTTAAACATTATCAATTTGCTTTGCGGAAAGAAAAAGGATCTGAAATCTGTAAAGCCATTCTTCATAATATATTCTCTTCAAGTCTTAAATTAAACCCCTCAAGATTCCGCGGACTGATGATTTAAATTTGAATATTTGCACCGAAAAAGTACAAATAGGTAATTATTTGTAATAGTGTATTGTAGTCTTTGTAATGACAAGACGCTGACTGTTACAAGTCTCTCTCCAAATTTCTGATATACCTATTATAGTTTTAAGGCTTACGTCAACGGTGGGTTGAAAATTTAATTCCCGTATTGTTTTCAATTTGAATTGAACCTACGATTCATGTGTAGTTTGTAAATTATTCAAAACTCGTAATTGGTTAAGTTTATATGATTTTTGAATATTTAATCGTATACATTATATTAGGATTAAATTGTATGGACGTTATAATGTAACCGCTCATGTGAAATGCTTGACAAGAAGAGGTACTAAAATATTTTTAGTAAAATAATATTCCATAGGAATACATGTGAATTTGAAATTTAAATAACATAGATATCTCGCATGAGCAACGCTTTCGTAAATTTCAATGTGATAAATTATTTGACTGACCAAAAATTATACGATTTTTGGTGGTAATAGGATTCAAAGTTTCTGTTTATCCACATTATAAACCAAATATTAAAAATATAATTTATTATGATGTTTTTGAATTTCTAGCTTAATATATTTAAACAACACACAATATATCACCATAATATGTAACTATTCTTAACTTATATTAACATTATATACTACAATAACTCCGTGGTCGAATGGCTGGTAGGGTCTCGGGGGTGCATGCTCTGCTGGAGGGTAGGTACCAGTAAATCCCGAGTAACGCCACGTTGCATAACACCAGCAACACTACCAGCAAGTCCGACTCGCTAGCGTCCACGCCGCGAACCCTGGTAATGTGGCCTACTATAGTAATAGTGGGTCACAGCAGATAGCTGAGAGGGCGATGGCGAGCCTCCGGCGCCATAAAACCGGAACCACCCAGCTAAGGGAAGGAAAACCCCGACAGAAAACCAGGGCAGGGTTCCAGGCCTTAAGGTAGCAGCCCTACCAGGAGCCTAGGATACGACGGGTTAATCACCTATCTATCTCAAACAAAATGATTAAGAAACCAAAAGAAAAAGAAACCGGACTACCCTTGAACAGACTCGGCAAACGATACAAGGCTAACGATTTAAGAATATGTACGTGGAATGTTCGATCGCTTTATAGAGCTGGAGCTCTAAGGATACTCTGTGACCAACTGTTGGAGTATAGTGCTGATGTAACTGCAATCCAGGAGATGAGATGGCTTGGACAAGGAATAATGGAGAAGAGAGATTACAGTGTATATTACAGCTGCCACGAAAAACATCATATCTTCGGTACGGGGTTCATAGTTGCTAAAAGAGTCAAGCATCTAATAATAGATTTTAGACCCGTTAATGAAAGAATGTGTGTGATTCGTGTAACGGGTAGGTTTTTCAACCTTAGTATTATCAACGTCCATGCACCTACGGAAGATGAGGAGGAAGATAAAAAGGACGCATGGTATGAAAAACTGGAACAAATATATGATTCATGTCCTAGTAGTGACATAAAGATGATAATTGGTGACATGAATGCCAAGGTGGGTAAAGATAACTCACGGCCTACAACAGGTGCTTACAGCCTACATGACACCTCAAACAATAACGGCATAAGATTGGTGGACTTTGCATCCTCCAGAAACATGACCATTGGCAGTACCCTTTTCCCTCATAAACGTATACACAAAATCACATGGAAGTCGCCAGATGGAGTCACCCTGAATCAGATAGACCATATATTGATTGATGGAAGGCATGTCTCAAACTTGCTGGATGTCAGAACTTACAGGGGCGCCAATGTTGATTCGGATCACTATATGGTAGCAACGAAGGTAAGAGCGCGAATATCTCTAGCAAAAACGCATAAAACAGAGCGCAAACCTAAGTTCAACACTGAAGCACTCAAAGATCAACAAACTAGGATGAGGTTTGTGGAAGCAGCGGAGCAATCGTTCCAAGACCAAGATAATAGCTTGTCGATCGAAGAGCTTTGGGGTTGCTTCCAAGAGAAAATTAAGAGTGCTGCTTCAGATGTGCTGGGAATGGCCCGAACACAGAGAAGATCCCCTTGGTTTAACGAGGAGTGCGAAAGAGTGACAAAAGAGAAAAACAGAGCCTACCATCGAATGCAGCAAAGAAGCACTAGGGGCACAGAAGAAGAATACAAAGCCAAAAGAAGACAAGAAAAGCAGCTCCATAGATCCAAAAAGAGATTGTACGAAAGAACAAAACTACAGGAACTCGAAATATTGAACACCCAGAGTGAATGCAGAAAGTTTTATAGGGCAATAAATCAGCAAAGAAAAGAATTCAAGCCAAGAACAACAGCATGCAGAAGCAAGGAATTAGAAATTCTTAATGATAGAGACGATATACTGAAGCGATGGGCACAGCATTTTAATGAACTGCTCAATGAGGGGGAACACACCACACCGGAGGAGCAAGAATTTATAACAACAGCAAATGCAGATGTCGGAGATGTGCCGGAACCCACTCTGGATGAAACTATCAGAGCAATAAAATGTCTTAAAAATAATAAGTCTCCAGGCTGCGATGATATACCATCTGAACTATTAAAATATGGTGGCAGCAGGGCAGCTTCAAGTCTTCATCAAATCATCCATAAAATATGGGAAGCCGAAATAATGCCAAGAGACTGGGATAATGGCCTGATCTGTCCCTTGCATAAGAAAGGGGATGCTCTGAACTGCTCAAACTTCCGAGGTATCACACTGTTGTGCACAACATACAAAGTACTTGCTGGAATCCTATTCACGAGATTACTCCCATTTGTGGAGGAAATGGTGGGACAATATCAGAGTGGATTCCGACCGGGTAGGTCAACCATTGACCAAATATTCACACTGCGGCAGATACTCGAAAAAACGCTGGAGCATAATGTTGAAACACATCACCTGTTTGTGGACTTCAAGGCTGCATATGACAGTGTCAACAGAATTAAGCTCCACGAGGCAATGATGGAGTTGGCCATCCCCCCTAAACTTGTGCGCCTTGTCGGAATGACCATGTCCAATACATACTGCAGTGTAAAAATACAGTGTAGCACCTCGGAACAGTTCACAACATATAGAGGGCTCCGACAAGGCGATGCATTGGCATGCTTGTTATTTAATATTGCCCTGGAAAGAGCTGTTAGAGACTCAGGCATAGAGACAACAGGAACAATTTTCAGAAAGTCGAGTCAATTACTTGCATATGCAGACGATATCGATATTATATCTAGAACGTTGCCTTGCATGAAGGATAACTTCTTGAGACTTGAGTCTGCAGCCAATAACATGGGTCTAAAGATCAACGCTTCAAAGACAAAATACATGGCAACAAGAAAAGCATCACTGAATAGCATCACCGTAAGAAACGAGTCAATATCAGTGGGAACCCATCAGCTAGAAGCCGTTGAATCATTCACATACCTGGGATCTCTTGTTACAGCGGACAACAACACCAGTGCGGAAATAAGGGCAAGACTTGCCGCGGCAAATAGATGCTATTATGGCCTGCTAAAGCACTTAAGGTCACGACTCATCTCTCGTATAACAAAAACCCTCATTTACAAAACTCTTCTTAGACCGGTCATGACATATGCATCAGAATGCTGGACATTGACCAAGAAGGACGAAAATGCATTGTTGGTGTTCGAAAGGAAAATACTTCGCAAAATATTTGGTCCTACCTGTGAAGGAGGATCTTGGAGGATCCGGTTTAACCACGAGCTAGAAATAATGTATGGCGAACCAAACGTTGTCCAATACATCAAAATACAACGTCTACGTTGGCTCGGACACGTTTGTAGAATGGAGGATAACCGGGTCCCAAAGAAAGTATTGGACACCTGTCCTGAAGGAAGAAGAAGCAGAGGGAGACCTAGGATGAGATGGCTGGACGACATCGAGGGCAATATAAGAGCGATCGGGCAGACAAACTGGAGGAGACTTGCTGTCGACAGGGCGGGATGGAGGCAGTTTCTTGAGGAGGCCAAGGCTCGCACCGGGCTGTAGCGCCATTGCTGATGATGACTACAATAACTCCAGTGACAACCCGTAATTGGCTTTAATATTACTCAAATCATCTTATTTTATATAATTTATTATACGCTGTATGTTGTCCCCTAAATAAAAAAATAAACAAACACTTGATGTATTAATTAAATAAATAAATTAATTCATTCAGCAGTATAATAAAATATTTTTAAACAAAAAATATCTACATTTTTTTGCTTCATCTAACGACCAATGCTACTGAAAGTTTATTACTATTTCAAAGATGTTATTTTAACTTTTTCTTGTTTAAGGTTAAATAAAACTTGTTTTTCTCAGGAAGTGTGTCCCTTCGGCTGATTCTTCAAAAAAGATGAGCTCATAAACATATAAATACATAAAATATGGGTCGGTTAGTGAGCTCGGTTAGTAATCTAGTGGTCGCGAGTTCGAATCCTGCCTCGCGAAAATTTGTTTACCTATTGTACAAGCATATTTGCTTAGTTTAGGGAATGTTTGAAGATGTAGGTATAATACAAGAACATATTCCGTCTAACTTATAAACGTAAACTATCTAAAGTACCTGATAATAGAGCGTGATTATCGAAAAAGTTTACTTATAAACCGTGACTATCTTTATTACAGCTTTATTTAGTAGACGTCAAGTTAGGACGGATCAAGCGCTTGACTAACGCGTCATATCAAATACATATTTCAAAATGGCGAATCTTTCACATAAGATCCAACGCATATTTGAGATTGACAGAAAAATTTAATCCTTATAACGTTTTCCTTATTTATTCTTCATCGCAATCGTGTTTAAATTGACTCAACACGGCACAACGCGGTGTTTGTTTTTATTTTTCGATGTCATTTATCTATTTTTTGACATCTGTGAAGCCAATGTGGCCATATGAAAAAAAAATGTGGGTGTTCGTAATCGATTCGGTGAACTAGTTAGTCACATCTTAATAAACGAATACCGATCTTAACTATTTTAGTTGTGACTAAAAGTTGCGCGTTTTTTAAGCTTTTAACGAAATCTAATTAGTTAGTTTGACGGTTAATGTTCTTTTATGAAATATTCATTTTATTGAAAAAAAAAATAATAATTAAAATAACACCATAACATACTCAGTATTAACTCACCTGGGGGGCAAGTCTAGTCCAACCGGCAAAATCGAAACCCTCACGATTACCCATATCGTGGATATAATTATTATATGGAGTTCTATAATATATTTAGTTGTCATAGAACTCCATGTGATAACATGATATGGGTAATCACGAGGGTTTTGACTTCGCCGGTTGGACCAGACTTTCCCCCCTCAATAAGAGAGTAGTAGTTCTCACAATTTGTTGTGTAACAAAAAGAACAAGTGAAAATAAACGAAGTAATGTTGTTATTTTAATATTTTTTAAGATAATTCTTCAGATTGTAAACGCCTCTACCATAGAATATTTGGCAAAAAAATATTGTGAAAATAGATAGTAAATCGAGAAAGGAGAAGACAGATTGATTGTGTATTGTTGCCTTAGCCTTACGACATTAAATAATCCATATAATGGTTCAGGTAAATTTTTAACCGACTTCCAAAAACGGAGAAGGTGATCAATTCGAGGTGAACATTTTTTTTGTCTGTTCAGCAATTTATTTTTACCACGTTGAAAAATTTTGTTTTTTGACCGAATTCAAATATTCGATCGGTCCTGTTTCAATTTTAATCAATATATGATCATGTGATTCATGAGAAATTCATTAAACTCTTCAATTTGCACTTCAGCGATAAGAACTCTACAACATTTTCCGATTTTAATGATTTCTTTTTTATAGGAAGGGATTGCTTCAGAGATGATCACACTTATGAAATTCATCAAGTTCTGATGATAGAACTCTTGAAAAAAAAATATAAAATTCTTATTTGTAAAGTAGTCCGAATTCGATGATTTCTTTTTCGTTATAAATATATTACTTCTGGGGTGGTTACATCTGAACAAGAGGTTTGACGCTGGAAATCACATGAGAAATCATGAAACTCGTCAATTTAGGCGAATTGTATGACAGATAATATTAATATATTCATACATACCATCATGCCATGTCTTTCATGGGGGTAGGCAGAGAGAACCGAATACCACTTTTTTCTATCTTGACAAATATTCATTTTGAAGTAGGTTTTTATTGAAATATTAATTTATATTTTCTCGTATTAATGTCGTGGGCAGAGGCTTTACCTTAATATGGTCCAGACATCGGAAGGAGATGAAAATAAATAAGGTTTTTTTTGTAACGAACTTAAAGCACATATTTGCATTTAACTTTGTAAAATTGTTTTGGTGTACCTACCCTTAGTAAGTTTCGTTTTGTCAGTTTTATAATAAATCTTTCCTTTCTACTTTCATTTCACTTCCTCGCTCTATGCTATTCCACCTACAACAGAAAATAATAATTATTCTTTGCCTTTTTTCGCTCGACTCATCTTTTGTCAAATATCTTTAAGACTCGCACAATTACATTATTTTTGGGGAATCCCAAGGAAATAATTTATTTGATAGAAAGTGGTTCCCAGCGGATTTAAGGTACAGACCAATTTATATTTAAATCTGGTTGTACCTCTCGTGTCGGTATTTTGGGAAATTTTCATTGTAGAGTAAGAAATTTATGTACAAGAAATGGCATGCAATCAAGTAGTGTTGTGCGAGGTTGATATCACTTTTGATACACAATTTATATGTATATGCCATTTTAGACACACCGTATTCATAAATAATATGTACTTACTCTACCTCTAAGGACACAAGAAGCAAAACGTCAGGTAACTACTTGGTGCCAAAAATGAATTCTTTTTTTTTTTAATATTTTTTGTATATGTTGCACCTCGAATTTATAATAAACTGCCACTGGATCTTAAAGGGTCAATACAAGGGTAATAAAAAGGTCACTTGATATGGGCAGAACCCAAAATGAAATCAATAAAACAAATTTAATTTTTTTTTTAATTTTGTCAATACTGACAGTATTGAATATGTAGAATAGGCATGATGACTAATTTTGAAAAACTATCTCACGATGTTTTTACGCATTCACTGTTTTCAAATATATATACATTTCTACATAAAATAAAGGTTTAGTAGCAAAAATCGCCATTTTAAAATCAAATTTGACATTTACGCCAAAAAACGCTTGTAGTATCATGGCGGCTGCCGACCCTGACGGTGACGTCACGATATTGTAAACTGCATATCACTACTATATGTAATATATGTATTCTAGGACGATTTGTGTATTTATAATCAATTCAAAAGTGCATAAGTGTTGTGCGGTCCCTAAATGTACAAACACGACGAAAAAAACACCTACTGAGGTATATGTTTTCGTCCCACGCGAAAAAAAAGAGAAATAAGTGATTAAATTTCGTACGGCGAGACATAAGTGTATTTTATTAAGTACGCGTTTACAATGAAGTACAGTATTTGTTCCCCCACTTTTAGCTCTCAATAATATAATATTTACCATTATTTAGGCAATAAGCATATAAAGAACTTCATTAATGTCCAAACGTCAAAATAGGCCATCATACGTTTCCCGCATATGTTTTTAGCTTATGAACACATAATGTAGAGAGAAGAAGGAGCATATTTTATCGATTTTCGAGATGTAAGTTGTATTTAAATTACAGATAAATAAAGTACTTATATGTACTTATTATTAAGTTTTTACGTTTCGAAATTCTGATGAACAAAAGTCTTTGTTCGACGCAAAGAAATAGCCGACCATCAAAAGTTCCATTCTAGTTAAGAGTAGTTAAGACAGGCAGAAAAATAACTACTATGGCTGCTATTGCTAAAAATAACGATAGCAGATAAATATAGCTTGTTATTAACACAATACAAATAACGAGCGCTATGTAATAATTCGTATGCTGCTAAAATTGTAACGATGTTTTAAAACGCATGCTTCGCGTAATCGCCGTCGTTTCGCGAATCGCTTCATTGCATGAAAAAAATATAGCTTGCTAGTTTAGTTTGGCAGTGACCAGCATCATAACATGTCGAACGTTCGTCAGCTCACCATCGCGTGACAAAATTGTAGAATACTAAAACTAAATTAGTTTACCATACGTTGCGAGCGTTCACTATTTATTTATTTATTCAATAAGAACTAAGTTACATACAAAATACAATAAACTTAGGCCCGATATTACAGTCGGCCCTCAACTCATTGAGTTTGTTAAACTCAAGATTAATGTTAAGGGGAGATTGAATCCATTTCCGTATTACAGTGCAATATAACATGTCAGTTACTAAATCTTCAATTATAGACATATTTCACTTTTTCTGTGGTTATTATCTGTCAAATTTTAATAACCTCAAATAATACGAAATACAAAACGGGACGCTACGACTTTAAATACCATTGTTTTATTATCCAACATGGTAAATTTAATTTTTTTCACCAAAATAATGCTTTTAAATGCCCATGTTCAATACGGCTGTCAGTTTGTTTTGTTGTGTGGCGCCACCGTCGATACAACTAACGCCTTTAGTGATACAACACTGAAACTACACACGTTGCCTAACGCCTCTAGTGATAGAAACTGAAACTACACGAGTTGCCTAGCAAATGACAGTTGACTCACAGTTAAGTACTTAATCTGCCAGAAACGTTGAGTTAAATATTTGTCGTTTTAGTGACATATTTGAGGGAAGATTAGGCCTAAACGGACACTGTAATACGCTATATTTTTGTGAAACTTGAGTTTAGCTCTTAAACTGACACTGTAATACCGGCCCATAGTATCCCCCGATAGGTAGGCGAGTATCTAGGTAAATTGAAACTATTTGCTTTGATGAATCCTTGTTCCATTGCTATTTTATTGTTTTGTTTTAGTTTTAAGTACCTAATTAAAATATTAATATATCAAAACACCAAAATAAACATTGTCCAGACCGACAATTAATGCGTATATTGTATTGAAGACTATCAGAAGAATTGACGCGACCATACTATGACGTCGTGCGCTCTGATTGTTTTTTCTCATAAAATGGCGGACTAACACATTTTGTATTTTTATATTTATAATATTATTATTCACTCCTTTAAAATGAAAATAAGTACATTTTTTAAATCTTTATAACCTATTTTATTTTTTAAAATCATAATTTCAATGATTTTTTCTTACAGTCATCACACCTATTACATAACATTCTATTTTTTTTTTAATATATTAATCATAATATGTATATGAATCATAACAATTATCCCATATGTATATTAGATTCATCATAATACATTGTGTATTTCCATTTCAACCTCATGTAACACTGTACAACTCCCACAAACAATATAATAACATCATTTTATTTTATAATCAAGCAATGAAAGCCACCAAGTAATTTATTTCTGAAACGTTAAATATTCTCCACCACGTTATAATACTCGGTGCGTGTTATAACAGATGCGTCAACGATTCAATAGAGCGGATAGCGATATTATTTGGTTTATTCTCCCAAATAAACCAAATAAATCAATAAATAAAAATAGCATGTTAAAAATAAGCAGCATATTCCATATAGCTTGTTATGAAAAAAATAGCCATTTCGAACAACACTACAGTTGACAGTAACAAACACAATTGACAGTAACAATATGGTGACGTCATGCGCTCTGATTGGTGTTTCACATAAAATGGCGGACAAACATATTTTGTATTTTTATTTTAATAATATTAATATTATTCGCTCTTTTAAAATGAAAATAAATATATTTTTTCAAATCTTTATAACATATTTTATTTTATAAAATCATAATTTCAATGATTTTTTCTTACTGTCATCACGCCTATTCCATAATAATGCGTATTTTAAATCAAACAAATGATTTGGTCTACATATATATTTTTTTTCCTGAATCCAGGACGACCGTTTCAGCTTATTAGACCCTTATCAACTGTTGATAAGGGCCTAATAAGCTGAAACGGTCGTCCTGGATTCAGGAAAAAAAATATATATATGTAGACCAAATCATTTGTTTGATTTAAAATACCCATTACAAATTTAATTTCTTGAAATAATATTATTTTTGATACTGTTTTGAATTGGTGTTCCAAATGTACTTTTTGTGAGTGTTTATTTTTATTTTCTTGATAGCAATGTAATAAATGTATTAACTTCACAAATGTACTGGTATCAAAACCCTCACGATTACCCATATCATGGACATAATTATTATATGGAGTTCTATGAAATCTAAAGCTGCTTCAGAACAGATTTATTCTAGTGAGACAGCTATCTTATATTTGTTTTAATGTATAGTGTTTTGAATAAATAAATAAAAATAAAATAAAGAAATCTTTTGATATTTTTTAAAATTCTTTGTTCATAGGTAATCGCAGTTATCTATCCTTTTATATTTGGAAAATTGAAATTTTATTTCGCGAAACCAATGTATTGCAATGATATATTGAATGACAATCCCAAAGTTTTGAAATACTTCAATGTTTTTTTTAAATTAAGAGATTTTTTTATAGTTACTTCCACATTGTGTCTAATTAATCACAGACAAGTTGTTTGGTTTCGTATTGTGTTTAAATTTGCACGCTGTACTTTGTCTATGTTGGTGTAATAATACGTTTGATTATTTGTCAGTGCAATAATACGAAATGACCCAGCTAGAACACTGGTAACGGTGATAAAAAACCATTATTAATAAGAAGAAAAAATGGCCCATCTCTCCTCGCCTCAATCCAACCACTATCCGCTCCACCCGTCATTAGGCATCAAGATACTGTCGAGAATCGCTCGCTATTGTGGCCTATCCTGCGCCTTTCCTTATCGAAATTCAACAAGTGAACTATTTTGTGATTTATTATTCAATCATCAAAACATAAACATAATATTATTATCTGTGTTGTATTACTTACTTTCCGTGTCCGGGCTAAATTCTGCCACTCCAGTAAGCCGCGACTTTTATCGCTTTGTCATTGGCCATAATCAGGTCCCTAGGTGTACAGCCTCCCCTCATCAGTGGACACATCAGTAGGTGGCTGTCATCCTGGGTTTCGCCACAATCACAATTAATTGTGTTGTATTCTTGCTGTGCACCAGTTCGAGGGCTATGGTGAGTCCTTTTACTCCAATCGTACCGGTACTCGTCTCAAACCATCTCGCTACCCTAAAGTGTGTACTTACTAGAGCTTGGAAAACGCACTTATCATTTCACTTGTGATTTCACTAATGTCGGATGAGCTGTCAAAGTTGACATTAATCGCGATAATTTTAACATAAAAAATAACCAATAGTGTTCAAAATCATAAAAGTAAATAAAAATATGTTGACATAATATATAATTTATTTGAAAAATGTGATCAAATGGCTTGACAAATACGAATACTTACACAATAAACTTATTCTTAACCTCAAACGGCAAAGGTGTTCATAAAATTATTTCTGCAACCAATTTCCATTCAATTTATAAGGCAACTCGCTCACGCGAATCGCTATTTTCATCTAAGCCTAACCAAAAAAATAACGGGAATGGGGATTTACGTTTACATACTTAAATAAGTTACGTACTATGTATAAATGATATATGTCAACATATTTTTATCTATTTTTATGATTTTGAACACTATTTGTTATTTTTATGTTTAAATAATCGAGATTAATGTGAACTTTGACAGCTCATCTGACACTGGCAAAATCATGAAAAAAATGATAAGTGCGTTTTCCAAGCTCTAGTAAAGTGTGTAAAGTGTATCTACTTTATACAACCATATTAAACGTCGATTCGCAATTCGGAGAATGGCGTTTACACAAGTATTAATTTTTATGACTGTAATCAATAAGAATTAATAGCTATTGACATTTGAATAATCCTTTATATTAAATAACTTCTATGAATCTCCCAATTACGTTTCTATTTGTATTTAAATTTACGTGGTTGGTAAATAACTTACATGTAGTAATATAATATTTGAAATGAATAATACAT
Organism: Molanna angustata; assembly: GCA_963576475.1. Taxonomy (NCBI): domain Eukaryota; kingdom Metazoa; phylum Arthropoda; class Insecta; order Trichoptera; family Molannidae; genus Molanna; species Molanna angustata. Next base: position 14,723,749 of record OY754964.1, read on the forward strand.
ATTTTCTGAATATTTTGAGTCGCTTATTTACTATACAAATATATACAATGAATAATATTATTCAAATTTGATTTTACCACAGGATATTACAATATTTTTATATAAAATGATTGATGTCTGTCTAAACGCAGAAATCGAGAGAATATTATGATCCTCTGTGGAAGTTTTAAGTTGGTACTAACACCTACGTACCAACACCTGTTAATGATGATAATTTGACGAAATTATGCCTTTCTGTTAATTTTCTTTAATTATTCTTGAATTACATAATATTAGTGGCTAGGTTAGTTTAAGTAGAATATCTGAATTTCAAGAAGCCCGTTCTGGATTACAATTAATAGTTGGCACAAAATATCAAAATCCTGTATTTTTCTGTTTTCACAGTGAGTTTTTTGAATGATTATTTGTTTGCTACATAATATTAGGCATTCTCATATGTACTATTTGAGAGAGTCCGAGAAAAAAAAAATGAATGTTGCAAATCTCACGGACAGCCAAGAGAACAAACGTGTCCATTCTGGATAAGCTTAATAGTAAGGATCGTCTGCCAACAATTTGAATAGCTTGTTGTGATTGTGTAAATGTAATTGAAAATACCGAAGTGTTGGAAAGAGTTAAGTTTTAATCACCACCCACACGTTTTTTTATAAATCGTCATTGAAAGAAAGTGTGTATACAAAATATCAGCAAGATTAGTCGTTGGGTCTTTCAGTCTTTCTTGAATAAATTCTAAGTAGGGTAGATCGTTTTCAAAAAAAAAAATGCAAGATAAATAAATGAAAATATAGATAATTCATAAAAAAATTAATTAAAAACATGAAAACTTCTTTAGGTTTCGCCTGTGACACAACAATCGTTGAAAAAAAATTGTATGAAAATTATCTTAAAAATGAAAAACAACACAATAAAACATTAAATTGATGATTTTTTATTTTATAAATTGTGGATATATTACGTAGTAGAATTCCATTTTAAATTAAATTAAAAAATAAAACTGTATGTTTTAGATTCTACGCATATTTTTTTAAAAATAGTCGATAGCTATTTCGACTTGTTAGGGCATCTTCAAGACTATGACGGCGTGAGGTTTCTGTTGGGTTATACATATAGGTTGAGGGTTGAGCTTACATTTTTTTTAGATTGTTCAGTATCCTGCAAACAGAGTTCAACCCTAAGCTCAACCCTCAACCTATATAACCCAACAGAAACCTCACGCCGTCATAGTCTTGAAGATGCCCTAAAAAGGCGAAATAGCTGTCGACCAGTTTTTAAAAAATATACGTAGAATCTAAAACATACAGTTTTATTTTTTTATTTAATTTGATTTTTTATTTGTTGAAAACCGTCATTGGTTGTGTGAAAAGCAATGTGTAAGGTATTTATCTTTTAAAACATTCTCGTTTTTGATTGATACTCTACCAAAAAATAATATCCGCATACAAATACATATAAATATTACTCACATAAATATTATGGTGGGGATTGAATAGTCCATTAATTCTATTTCACATTGATTAGATTTGACACTTTCATCGATTTCATATAAATTACATCGGTTTTAAGTTTTATCATCCGAAAACGCTTCGGTGAATATGGTCTATATTTCGCAGAATCCATTTCATAGCAACATATTATAGATATTTACCTATAGGTATTTTTGGTTAGGTATATGTATGTTTCTAATAATGGAAGATAACCTGTTTTAGGTCATAAGACCGGTTGGGATATCGCAAAGCTTTTTGTAGAACAGTTCCAAAAAATAATAAAAACATACCAAAATGCAAGTGTTATTCATATCTATACAAAATATAAAGGGGCTTAATGTATTTGCTTCATCAGAACCATTATTGTACCTACTGATGAAAGGAATCTCAATTTTTCAATTGAAAAATAAAACATTACATCCAATAACAAGTTCAAAATTATGCCATATTCTGGAGACTCACAGATCCAGACTGAAAAAACGTGTCTCCACGGGGAATCAAACCCGGGACCTTTAATTTGTTCTAATGGTTATTCTGGTTCTTTAATATATTTTTTCAGTGTATATAGGTGATTATCAACTAGTATCATGCTGAAATTGTATTCTGAAAGTTTCATCACATTGTATCTGTGTGTGTGCTATGTTCGGCGTGTTCATTTTACTTTATCGATTATAGACTAAAGTACTCATTTGATTCTTTTCAAATATTGTAAATATGTATATCTTATACTCGCTTAGATCCCATTAGATTTTGAAGGATATCTGAATAGTGCTTCTCAATTTTTTTAACTGTCAAATATTTGAAAGTGACCCCCAAGCTCAGGAAATTTAAAATATGAAATTTTTATTTTCAAATTGATAAAAAGCCACACCACTTTTATAAAATGGCATTGAAGAGTTATCAAGTTTCCATAATAAAATATTTAAATAAAAAACAATTTATCAAACTCATTTCATGAAAATGCTGCATATTTTCCATACAAAATTTGAATAATTTATAGAATGACTTGTTAGTAAGGAGTTTAGCGTTGGCCACAACCCACTCGTTTTTTTAAATAACCAGTGCCAAGTGCCATCCGTGAGAATTGCGCGAAATAAATTTATATATGTTAATTCTAAGGCGTTCGACAAATACTTCTTGAGTGTGCTTCAATATCGTTTTTTTCGATACATCGATAAAAATCTGTTCGTATGATGTAATTCAGAAAAGAAAGATAAGTAAAATGAAAGTGGGCAGACCCTCGTTCTTGAAGTTTTGCAAGCTGTAAGGCTTATTATCTGAAGTATAGGTCTTAATGGGAAGGCTTTTCATTATAACCAGCTTCTTATCTTCTTTGAGAGTAGGTACTTGACGATGTTAACACTGAGGGCTTGTCAATGTCGCTTTGTTTTTTGGCTGGAGGCTTTTTGATTAATAGCTGATGTATTTTTTACGCACATCTTTCTCAATTCAGCGGCTAGCTAATGACTCACACCAAGATTAAAAAGACTTTTAGAATACAATATGGAAAAAAAATAAAACAAAAAAGTGTATGCTCCTTAGAAATTCCAATATTTAAACTAAATTCGTTAAAATTATGTAATTTAAATAAATGTATCGTGCTTCTTTTCTACGAGACTATTTGATTTCTTCTTCTTCTTCTTCAGCCTATTTCCGTCCACTCCTAAACAAAGGCCTCCTCCATTTGACTCCACGTCGTTCTGTCCTGTACAGTTTGCATCCAGGATGTGCCAGCATATCTTGTTATATCGTCCCTCCACCGCAGCTGCGGCCGCCCCACACCTCTCTTTGTCATACGAGGTCTCCAAATCAGCACTCTCTTAGTCCACTTCTCGTCCGAGCTTCTGGCTACGTGTCCCGCCCATTTCCATTTCAGAGTCGCCACACGGTGGATTATATCTGTTACTTTTGTTCTTTCTCTCACCGTTTCATTTCTTACCTTGTCTCTTAGTGACAGACCCAGCATGGATCTTTCCATAGCTCTTTGGGTGACTCGCAGTTTCTCGGCACTCAGTTTAGAGAGAGTTACTGTTTCTAGACCATATGTAGCAACCGGCAGCACACACGCTTCATATACTTTCCTTTACAGGTTTATGGGTGTTTTCCGATTTTTCAATATATATCCCATTTTTTCGAAGGCAGCCCAACTTAGTCCAATCCTTCTTTTGATTTCAGCCGTCTGGTTTTCTTTATCCAGTCTAATGCTGTGACCCAGGTATATATAATTTTGAACATCTTCTATGTTGCTGCCTTCAACCCTAATCTGAAAGTCGTTTGTGCCCATTACTTTTGTTTTTGCCAGGTTCATACATAGTCCCACATTTTTGGAGACCTCATTTAACTCTAGCAGGATTTATGCTAGCTCTTGGGGGTTGTTGCTAACCAGGACAATATCGTCAGCAAATCTTAGATGGCTTAGTTTTTTTCCCATCAATGCGGACACCTTTGTTTTCCCAGTTTAGCTTTTTAAAGACGCATTCCAATGCCAATGTGAACAGTTTTGGGGATATTGTATCACCCTGTCGGATTCCTCTTTTAACTTCAATTTTATCTGTTGACCAGTCCTCATTAAATTTAACCTGTATCGTTGCCTTTTTGTATAAGTTTTTTATTAGCGTTGAATACCTAGAGTCTATTCTTGCTTGATCCATCCCTACCAGTATGGCCCAAGTTTCAATGGAGTCAAAAGCTTTCTGGTAATCGACGAACCCTAAGCACAGTGGGACATTATACTCAGTACACTTTTCTATCAGCAAACGTATAGTATGAATATGGTCAATAGTGCTGTAGCCTTTCCGGAATCCTGCTTGTTCCACTGGTTGGTATATTTCGAATTTGCTCGTCAGTCGTTTTGTTATTATTTTTGTTAATAGTTTGTACAAAACACTGAGCAAACTTATTGGTCTATTTGATTTAAGATATTAAATTTATTTTACATTATTCTACTTTGAAGTAAAATTTTATAAATAGTAGTTTACATTTGAAAGCGACATGTGACATACACTGAACTTTTCCACTAAATCATTAAAAATACTTTGAAGTTCTGTTTAACAAGAATTTATATGTTTTGATTTAAAGAATGTAGATACACATATATAATAGAGAAAATGTACTAATTCAAAGATTGTTTACTTTTCAAGAAGAAAAAAAGTGCACACTAACAACCCAATAGTTTTTATGACATTTTCAACGCAATGGAATGAAATAAATAAATAAACATCTATGTACGACGCAACGTCACATATTTTAACGATATACCTACATGTTTAGAGGTATGCGAATATTTTTTGATAATGGGTAAAAAAAAATACTTAAATTTAATAAACACAAATTTGTTTTTCAACTAAAGATTCCCCTCAACTTTCCCAAAATATATTGAGATTTCTTTCGATATAATATATTTTTTTGAACCAATTACGATGGGCAAATTAACTGTGGAGACTTTCGGTCTGTTTTGGATATGGGTCCTTAACATGAGCTCATCAAATGTCCATTAGGATCAATCATCTTGATCACAGTATATTGGAGGTTAAGAATTAAGGGTATCTTAATTCTTAACCTCCAATCACACCTAGGTACTAAGTTATTTTTTCCATTAAAATAAATCAAGGGAGGTATGTTTGGATGAGAACTCATTTTAATAGACATAATTAATGAACTATGCAAGCATACAAGTATAGACTTAACCCAGCCTATATAAACCGACATGGATTAAAAAGTTATACAAATTCAATACTCAGACGTTTCATTTCATCACGAAAGAATATTATATTGTCTGTACATTCTGTTCAATATATAGGTGAAGCATCCTATTATGAAGCATCCCAAATATTTGAACAATGAATAAAAGATAAGTTTTTTTGTAAATAATAATGTATACGTCCATATGAACGTATGTGCCAAACTTTTTCTTCTTGTACCGCTAGTAACGAAGTTTGGCGACCATCACACCAAACTCATCCAGCGCCAAGCTCAATTTGTGACGCCACATCCGGAATCCCAAACCAATATGTACCAATAGATAGATTAAAGTAGGTTTCGAACCTGAGTTTACTGACTGAATCAAACCGGGATCAATTAAATGTACGATATTTACTTTCTGAGCTACTCCTGCTGAACTAAAGTTTTAAAGACGCCGTTTACATTACCTATTATATTATAGTTTCGAAAATTGAAGAAAAGTAAGTTAGGAATACATATTGATTTCAATTATAGAATAAAGATATTGGTATTTGACTTAGGTGTTGTAAAAAAAATATTTTTAATTTTATTTTATCATCAATATCTTTTAGCCTCACTTTGTCTCAAAAATTCCTTATTCCTACACAAATGTCGTCAAAACTTTTTACTTGAAGGGAATTTACATAAAAATTAAACAACGTACCAGTACACTCATAAATCATCATTAAATTTTTAATTAAACCCTGTTGAAAGAAACTTCTCGGCTATTTCTTTGAAAACGCATGAAAGGACATTAAAACTTCTAAGGTTTTTTTCGGAGCATAATTCTTTACCCAAAACGGTCGCGAGTCATAATAATACAAGCTTACGTAAATCAATTTTTACGAAGTTATAATTATACATAAAATATAATTTATAAATTGGCATCTATATTTTTATAGGTATGACACTATGTATGTTCTTCTTTCCATACCAGGGTTCTCCGATGTTGGCGATCACCAATATAAGTATACCTACATACATGTGGAAGTATTTACTATAGGTATTTTTTGAAACATCTCTATTGAGATGGAGAAAGAAAGATTGTGGATTTAAACAAGGAAAATCATAAAGATATCTTTACAGGGCTTATGACCTGTCATCTGGCTTTAGTGATCACTTTAAGCAATCGCAACATTCACAAATTCAAATATTGTGAATTTTCCTTGTAAAAGCTGTTAGGTTAAAACTTATATTTATTTAATCAAGGTAAAATCGTTCATATAAAGGCTAACTATCTATCGAACGGAACACAAACTTACCCCTACCCCTACTCGATTATGCGGACGTAGCTTACCTAAACACTCCTGAGGATCAACTAGACAAACTCGAGAGGTTGCATAATGTCTGCGTACGATATGTGTTTGTATACTCAAAATGTTTGATCTCGTCGAAGTGGCTTAAAATCCGAGATCGAAGAAATTCCCACGTTCTTTCTTTACTATATCAAACTCTTAAAAACCCTCTCACACCTAAGTACCTCAATGAGAAATTCGCCCATCTTTCCTCTCATGCTTTAAATTTTCACTCTCCAAATCATAGTACACTCGCCATACCAATACACTATACATTCTTAACTTACTCGTTTACAATTACCGCAGCCCGGTTATGGAATCTATTACTCAATGGTATAAGAGAAGCTCCTAGCTTGATGGTTTTCTAGAAGCTTCTGAAGTCCCACTTCATATAAACACCCGGGGACCCATCTTTCCGGCATTCTTTGTACATGGCCCGCCCATCCCAGTCTAAGTAACCTTATATGGGTTTAGATACATGCACGGGGCCTGATAAATGAAGTAAAATTCTGCATTATGACTGCACCAAAGACTTTTGGGTCTAGGTTGCGGCTCTAAGGGCCTAGGCAGTAAAGGAGGGGGTGGGCGGTCGACGCTGTTGTGCCCCCATTCAATTCTGTACTTAGAGAAGAGCAGGACGAACGCCTTTAGTCTCGCTCGGCAGTGATTCGTCAACCGTGGCGAATGTTGTTGTGAGGGCGGGCATACCGCCGGCGCAGACGTCGGGTCTCGGGGGTGTCCCCGAATCGGGGCTACCCCCGAGAGTTCGGTTGAACTCGCTGGATAGGGGATATTGTGTTGCCTGACGTTGCGGCTGCGTCGGGGATGAACAGGACCAAAGAGTCCTATAACGTCCTCCGGCGTGGAAGTAGTTCGCGAACTCGTGCACCAAAGACTGCACCCAATATAACACAGGGATTATCCCTAGCATATTGGAGAGCAAAATCTCTAATTGACAGCAAAGCGCAATAGAGTGTCAATGGTCTGGATGTGTATGTGTACCTTTCCATTGTCTCTGTCTTAAATATATACAGTATTTAATTTTTTTTATATACCTTTATTATTGTTGTCAAACCAATACAGCAATAAATAATTCCACCACATTATGTAAAAATCATTTTTGCATAATAAACGGATATCATTATTATTAAACTAATATTTGTTATCATTTTTATTGAAACACAGAGCACTGTCATCCTGTCATGGCCCCAGCTACATATCGGAAGCTTTGAGATGTTTCAAAAAAATACATATAGTACATATATATTTCTATATGTTTCATTGTTCCCATATAAACCTAGCTTTGGTTAACTGCAGAAAATAGTATTCCTATAATCATCATTAATAAATTATGATTCATAGGAATACTAATATAGTACATATACTATTCTTATAACTAATAATTAAGAATGATCGCTGAACACACGTCGTAATCACGTCGATTTAATAATCTCCTCCTATAAATTAGGATAGTACCTAAATAAGATAAGTATAAAAAAAAACTCTGATAAAGTTTGAGATATTTTGTACGATGAAAATTACCGAGGAATTACACGAGGGAGATGTAAAGTTTGAGAACAAGGGGAGATGTTCCTACAAGTAAAGAAATGAAATTAAAAAATAAATACTATTGTTTATGGCACTGAAATGGACACAATATTACGAAGAGAATAAATTTTACAACTAACAAGACATTTTGCGTACTGCAGAACAGCGAGATTTCGAGTGAATAAGGAATTACGAGGGTCCCAACAAAGTTTATTGTTAACTTTGTTGAGTTTCTTTTCAATACACTTTTACTTAATTTACATATTTGTATTTATGTAGCTTTAGCTTTATTTTACACTATAAAGATAAGTAGATATTATATTACAAATATAAAAAAAAATACTTGGTATTAGTTTTATTGAAATTTATTTGATTATCGACGCGTTTTGTGCAAGGCACATCATCAGAATAATACTCTACAAGACACTAGTGGTTATATATAAAATTTACATGACAGGTGTATAAAAATGTTGGTTTTTAAATGGTTGAAAATAAGTTCTATAATGCAAATGAATGTTTAATGTAACAAATGTACGTTTTAATACAATGAAAGTAGTTGGGTCACTGGTTGTAGTCCCCTGTGTCCATTAGGTCTGTAACAAAAGAAAACAACAGCAGTAAAATTCGAAAGGTAAATAATATTGTATTTATTGGTTTATTGTTATCTTTTAAGTGTGGTTAAAACCAATGTATTTCATAGATATTTGGTAGTTATAAACAGCTTAATTTTTAATCTTAATGCATTTAACAACAAAGGATATATGTCTGTCTAACCCATCGGTTTCAATAATGGTGAATATGTATGATCAATTTGTTTATTGATGAGTATTTTTTGTGGATTAATAATCTGTTATGTGTAAAAAAATATTCCTTAATTCGTGGTTTTGGTTCGGGAACATAATGTGTATTAAAATATTAATTCTAATTAAGATTTCCTTCATAATCTTCTTCGCGATGAATGGTTCTATTAATTATGTATGTAAAAATATTTTTTTCCATATCATTTCAGTAAATTTTTGTTGGCATTACTTTCTCATCTCTTTTTTAATGAAAAGTAAAAAGGATATTTAGAATATAAACCAATTAAACCAGGGTACTATATCCTATTTTTAAATGCTCGATGATTTTAAGACATATTTTTTCAGAATTTAATACACATATGTTTTAATATAACATTCTTACTAGTTAATATACATAATGTACAGATTGTTGTATTATTTAGTGTTCAAGTTATAGATATTTGACCAGAAACAAATCATTGTTTAGTCCGAAGAGTTCGATTCCGGAACAATATAATATTTAATTGTTTTATGGCTGAGAATTGTTATAGTGAAATCTCTAGATACTGTTTATTTCATCATCATTTTGAGAGTTTTGAAGGCTTTATTATAATTGCTCTTTGTGTCCACAAGGTCAGCGTGTCTAAGTATATACAAGTGCTCGTGTACATAGTAATAGATTTATTTTCACAGTGTTGATTCCAAAGGATTAGGGTATTCCCAAAGTAAGTAAAACCATTCTCGTAAATTCTCGTACATTATTACACGACTGGAATGAGGGCGAAACTGACGGAACATTTTTTTTGTTAACAATGCTTTCTTTTTGAAACGAAGACTCAAAAGTGATAAAAATAGCTACCCAATAAGTATGATGATTATATAATGTGTTTTTGGGGCAATGAACGAGAAGCTCTGTGAGGATAGAATGCAACCAAGCTCAATGTGTATATTTTGAATACCCATGTTGATTGCCTTGCATCTGCAGGCCTCAAATCCCAGAAAGTAAACTGAGAACCCAATGAAGTCGATCCCATGAACTGTGAATTCATTGCTGGAATCAAAATTAGTCACGTTGCAGCGACTACCAATAATTATAATGCAATGTTTCGATCGGTCGTTTTCTTTTTATTGTTATACTGGTTAATGTGTCTTACAGGTAGTTTTTAGAGCGTTCCAAGAGGATAGCGTCAATCTTATTCGTTTAAACCATTTAGCAAAGTTATGATTCGCACCAGAGTGTTACGGACAACCTCATTAGTCTTAGTGAAACAGGTAGTTCCCTCTTTTCATTATATATCTTAAATCAAAAATGAACTCAGTTGTGTTGAGTATCTCTAAAATATATTTATAAAATTAACAATTTTGACAAGAATCTGAAGACATGAATCATCATACCTTGTGTGGCGGATGCGTAATAAAATAGTTTATTGATTGTTGTTGAATTGATGATTGTTGTTCAGACGAGCGATGCGAAATTATATGCGTTTAGAGCGATGCGGATTTGTTAATTATGCGAGGTTCAAGTTGATACTAAATAATGGATGCGTTGGCTACTGAGCGGTGATGATATTATTGTTGCGAGTGAAGTGGGTGAAGATGGACAGTGTATGTAGGTAGGAAAAGGGCATACGAACTGGATAATGAGAATGTGGAATTTATTCCACTTACATCCAATCCAGCCACATACATCCCGTCACTTAACCTCCTCATCAATACATTGGCGAAACCAATATCCACTAGTTTTGATTAAATTTAGGTAGTGCATCTGTATGTAGAGGTAAATGAAATATATTCCAAATCTTCTTCTTCGATGGCGCTACAGCCCAAATCGAGCCTTGGCCTCCGTTAACTTTCACCTCCATCCAATCCTGTCCTCTGCTGCCACTTTCCAGCTCCTCTCTTGGAGAAGCTGAGCCGCATCCTTTTTGACCTCATCTTCCCACCGCAGCCTTGGTCTTCCTACCCTTCTTCTCCCACCTGGGTGTCCAGTCATGATTCGTTTCGGCACCCGTGAGGTTGGCATTCGTTGTACATGTCCAGCCCATCTCAGCCTAAGTAATTTCATGTGCGTTGAGATACTTGGGGTCTGGTATATGTTGTACAACTCATCGTTGCGTCTAATGCGCCATTCATCGCCATCCTTCACGGGGCCGCATATTCTACGCAGTACCTTTCTTTCAAAGGTGTCCAGCGTTTCAGACATCTTCGCCGTTATGGTTAATGTCTCGCATCCATATGCCAACACTGTTCTGACTATGGTCTTGTAGAGTGTGACTTTTGTTTTACGATGGACACTGCGAGATTTAAAAACAGGGAGCAATGAAAAATATGTTTTATTGGCTGCCGTAATTCTTTTTCTTATTTCAGCTGGATCTTCATTATTTTCGGTAAGACTGGAGCCCAGGTAAGTGAATTGATCCACTCCTTCAAACGAGTAGTTATCCTTATATTGCACACTGCCTCTCGGTCGATGCGCCGGGTTTCTGCTTTGTGCCATTACTTTTGTCTTTTCTTTGTTTATACACAATCCCACTTCACATGCTGCTGTCTCTAAGGGGTCGAAGACTTCTTCAATGGCTCTCATTGATCTTCCTATAATGTTAATATCATCCGCATAGCCGACAATTTGACTACTTTTGTAGCAAATATTGGAATTGGTGTCCACTAGAGTTTTTCTTATCACATGCTCAAGCACGATATTGAAGAGAGTGGGAGCCAGGCCATCACCCTGTTTCAGACCCTGGGACACTGCGAATTCCTCCGTCAGTTCTCCATCTACCTTGACCTGACATCTGGAGTTGTTCATGGTTGATTTGATAAGCCTCACCAATTTCGGGGGGATCTGGAACTGTAGCAGTATCTCATATAGGCTCTCCCTGTCTATGCTATCGTATGCCTGTTTAAAATCTATGAATAGTTGGTGCACATCGATGTCAAATTCCCAACACTTCGACAGGATCTGGCGGACTGTAAATAACTGGTCCGTAGTTGACCTTCCAGTTCTAAAGCCCGCCTGATACTCTCCTAATAGGTTTTCTGCGTATCCCTCTAATCTTTGTTTTAGTATGGTGGTAAAGATTTTATACGCTGCGCAGAGCAATGATATGCCTCTATGGTTCTCACATTTTAATTTATCACCTTTCTTGTGTATGGGACATATTACGCTGGTTTGCCATTCCATTGGGATTTCCTCCATGGTCCGTATCTTTACAATGAGGCTATGTATCAAATTTTTTAGGTGCTCGTTTCCATTTTTAAGCAGCTCAGCGGGCAAGTTGTCCTTTCCAGGTGCTTTATTATTTCTTAATTTTCTTAAAGCGATGTTTACTTCTGTTATTGATGGTGGGTTTGTCGGCTCTTCGTTATTTGATTCCGCGGGGATATTAGTAGTATGATTTCTCAGATCATTGTTAGGATTAAGGAGTTTATGGAAGTATTCCTTCCACACCTGCTTGATTTGCTCTTTATCTGATATTATGTTTCCGTTTGTGTCTTTACATAGTGTCGTATCTGGCTTGAATCCCTTTTTAAAGAAGTTAACACCTTTATATGCTTCCCTCGTATTATTATTTGTAAAGTCCTCTTCCATCTTGAGCAATATATTATTTAGAAAGTCTCTCTTCTTTCTCTTTATCAGCCTATTTGTTTCTCTTCTAGCCTGTTCATATGCATGTCTTTTAATTCTTGTTGGTCTTTCAATAAACTGCTTCCGGAGTGTATTCTTGTCAGCCACGCTTCTTTCACAAACTTCGTCGAACCAGGGATTCCTATCTTGTCTTGGTCTATTTCCAACACTTTCTTCTGCAGCTCTCATAACTGCTTTTTTAACCAAATTCCAGTCATTCTTCATGGGTGTTTTCGCTGCTTATATGGTCTGGTAGATAGTTGGCAAGTTGTGGTATTGTTCTAGTCCGATACTTGTTTTTATAGCTTCTGTGTTGATTTTTGGAGTATTTGGTGGTTTTCGTATCCTGTTGCTGGCAATTCGGCTCCTATATGTGGCCACCACCATATAATGGTCGGAGTCACAGTTAGCTCCTCGATAAGTTCTGACGTTTGTGATGTTGGATGCTCCTCTTTTTTCTATCATGACATGGTCAATTTGGTTATGGTATCTGCCATCTGGTGATGTCCATGTCCATTTGTGGATGTTTTTACTGGGAAACTGGGTAGAGGCTATGATCATATTTCTAGACTCCGCAAAGTCTATCGCTCTAGATCCATTATTATTAGTATCCATATGTACGCTGTTCATTCCAGTGATATGTTGGAGTAAAGGGTCTCTACCAATCTTAGCATTCAAATCTCCAATCACAATTTTGATATCATTGGATGGTAATGTATCGTAGATGTGTTCCAGTCTCTGGTAATAGGCATCCTTTATGATGTCATCCTTATCTTCCGTTTCCGCATGAACATTGATCAATGATACGTTGAAGAATTTTGTTTTTATGCGTATGACACACATTCTCTCATTGATGGGCTTAAAGTCTAGTATGGAGCTTTTCATATTTCGGTCGACAATAAAGGCCACTCCAAATTCATGGTGTTTATCATTTCCACTGTGTAGTACTGTATGGGTTATTGTATCAAAGATCTCAGATCCCGTCCATCTAGTCTCCTGTACTGCCAACATGTCTATCTTGTATTTCGTCATTTCTCTGGTAACTTCTCCCAGGGCTCCACTTCTATATAGGGTTCTCGTATTCCAAGTAGCGATTTTCAGGTCCTTATTTCGATTGCCAGGTCTTTTCCGAGTTACAGTAAGTGTCCGAGGCTCTGTATTCGGTTTCGTAATAGGGTCTTTTTATAGGGAGGGGTTATTGGCCTCTCGCCTAACCCCCAATCTGGAGGACCAAGGTTTTTCTGTAGGGGTTTTCCTTCCCTTAGCTGGGGGGTTCCAGTTTTGTGGCGCTGGAGACTGGATATATTCCAAATACACGCGTGTAAATAATTCTGAATCGGTTATAGTAGGTATTTTTATTATTAGGTTTTGCAAGTGTGAATTTCGACTTGCACTTGCTGATTGTTCTTTTAGCACCATGGTGCCGAGATTGCTAATCTAGAGGGCTCCATGAGCTACTCTTCGTGCCATGCATTGTTATGTTGTTCATTCTAACGTTCTGCGAAGGGGCCGTTGACAGTCCCCATATGCGGAGCGGGTGGTGGTGGAAGTAGCGTATTCATAACTTTCCAACCAAACTTTCATACTATTAATTGGTTCGAACCATTTCATCAAAGATATCCTTCGATCTTACCAGGTCTTAAATGTATATCCCAAAGCGTATTGTAAAGTCCATCAGCTGTAGCTTCATTTAAACGTTGGACGTGATGTTATTTTATGGATAAGGGAATTATTCTAAAATTTTAAATATATTTTTTTTTTGTAAACACCTTCATGTTCTCTAAGGAATTAGCGATTTTGTTGCGAATTAGAAATTTCTCTAACTAAACCGTATCTTCAGAACTGTGGTGTAGAAAGAATTGTGTGATAAATACTTTTTTAAAAAAATATTTTTTGCCAAGACCTCGAACTGAACCAAGGCTTTTGCCAGCACATGAATAAACGTCTTGGAATTGGCTTCGCCTATTTTTGTTGAAGTCGGCGCTTTTTCAATAGTCTCTCTTTTACTCTTCAAATGTTAGGTATATTAAGGTTTTTCTCAAACCCACATAGGTACCTATTAATTAAAATTACTGCTCTACAACAAGTGGTTTAAATATTCTATACTTAGCCCCATTTACATACTCGTTGATAAATTTTCTTCAAAAGAGATTTGACACGTGAAATTCGTTGAAATAACTGTAAGTACCTACTCAGTAAATTTTCAAACACATATTTACATAACTGTTTAGTTATTGGGTATGTTGTTGATAAATCATTATAAAGTTAAGATTAGTTAGAAACTAAATTCACATTAATTAACCTAATTTGTATCTAAAACTCATTGGTACTATGTAGAAGGTACCTACTAAGTTTATACTTAGTACCAACTTATTTCTAATATTTGAACCTGTCTAGGTATAGTAATTAGTTGTTTGCCTTCAGTGCCAGATTTTTATAAATGATTCATAGTATATTATAATTTTATTGATAAAAAATTCTCATGCAATTCTTGATTTTTTCGACAGCAAGCACTGGGTTTGTTAAAAGAAACATCCATTTGTAATCACGATCTACATAATTTAAGCTAGGTACTTATGTAAATTTAAAAAAATATAGTAGGTACCGACTTTAAATTTAGGTCCTTCGTTTTTTTATTGATTAAGCTAAATATTTTTACTTTTCTAATTATGAAGATATATAAAAAATACCTGATTAAAACTTTCTACTGAAATATGTACCATCAAAATTTTGAGAAACAATTTTTCATTCATATGTTTTTTTTTTCTTTTCAATTGAAAACTTTATCACGAACAAATTCAAATTTATGATTTCGTAATCTGTATTATCAAACCGAATTTTTAAAATATAATTTCTCATTCGTTAAGAAGTATTTATTCCTTATCCTTTTATATTACCAACCATAGAAATATTTCTCGTTTTAATATAACTTAATTTTAGTACCATGCGTTTGAAGCAAATAAAAGGTTGATTAATGTTATCAATACCTTCTGAAGAAATTTATGTCAGAAGTTCCTATTGATTTCACAGTCTGGAAGTTAATTGATACCTACTTTAAAAATGTTTTATACGGAAATTAATGCAACATTTTTTACAGTCGAATATTTTTTTAAATTGCATAAACGCAAACATATGTTTGCGTTTAAAATATATTTGAAAAAATATTCGATTTACATACACATTGGTACAAGTAGGTAAACAAGCCAAAAATGAAATAATATTTCTGGCGCAGTTCAGGGGTGACATCTGTGCGAGGCACCGTCGCCTCATTTATAAGGACTGTTGCTTTCATTGTTTACAAATAAACTAATTTCTCAATAGATGGCGTTACAAAAAAAGTTTCTTCGTTACTTCATAGATGGGAATAGTATAATTCCTTATTTTCAGGTGAATTGTTACACATTATTCAAATATAGAACTTTCAACAATTACATTGATAAGGGAACTCAATAAGAAGGCATAATTGGCGAACGTTGCGCAAGCGCATAAAGTGATCACGTGAAGCAGCCGATGACAGGTCGTAAGCCCTGTAGGTGCCTTGAGTTCCTGGTTCTTCTATAATATCCCAACTTCGTCTCTATTGAGATGTTAAAAAGTTTGTCAATAAAAAAGCAACATTTACTTATATTAGGTATATTTTTTTATAGAAAAAAAAAGAAAATAGCTACTTGCTTTTTTAACAGTTGAGTTTTTTCATATGCGTTAGGACCTATTTTTAAAATATAAATAACACAACTGCTTTTTATAATTCAATTTATTTTTTAATTACCACAAGCGTCTGCCGTCAGACAGGTCAAGGGACGGAAGTCAGAAATACGCGTGCGCACAAATATATTACTGAATAAATAATAAATAGTATTAAAAATAGTATGTAGGAATCTTACAACCACGTAAATAACATGTTGAGAATATATTTTTTTGAAAAATGTGACCAAATACGAATACATAATAAACTTATTCCTAACCTCAAATGGCAAAGATGTTGATAGCATTTTTCCTGCGACCAATTTCCATTTAATTTATAAAGCAACTCGCTCACTCGAGTCGCTAAAATTATTAAAGACTAACTGAACCTAACCAAGTAATGTATAATTTTCCCTAGATTCATCTGTTTCAAGTTTCAACTGATCACAATATCGGTCATTTTTGTGCGCATGCGTATGTCCGTCCCTAATTTTTTTGAGCCAGACGCTACTTTAATTACCCATATCTATAGATACTTTCGATATTTTGAATAATAACGACAAATAAATTTAAAAATTGAGATCTTCACAGTACTTAATTTCAAAGCTACCGAAGCTTTACTTTCGTTTTTCCGATATAGGTGATATCTACATACCTTTATGACGGGAAAACGAAAAAAATCGTGAGATTTTAAATTTTTCCAATTTACTTCTTATTATAATGAACAATCCAAATGATTTATTAAAAAAAATCTAAATTATCATACCTATCCAAATTATAGTATGAACCTATCAAAATCATTTATTTCAAAAAAATACCTCCATTTATCTTTAAATCATCCATTCTGAATATTTCGTGTTTTTATATAAGAGGAATCAAAATGATATATTCAATCGGTTTGGGGAATATGTACAATGAATATGTATATGTATTGGAAATTTTTACGACTTATTTTCTACAATATATTCAAATAATTCATTCTTAATTGTTATGTCTGCCGAAATAATTCATTCTTAATTGTTATGTCTGCCGAAATAAAATGAAGTCATTTAAAAATAAACTATTTTGATGGACAAAAATAAAATAAATAAAAAGAAATTAATGTAAAAAAATACTCTTTGAAATTGTGAAATCCATGACTCTCCACTATTCCATAGTGTGGAGAGTAAAAAATAATAGAATAAAATAAATGTGTAAAATAATTTAGACGCGGCGAAATTATCAATTACTTGGTATGGTTTTTAATAATAATTTTCTTGGTTGGAATCCTCAGTAGGTAATAAAGGAAAATTGATTTAAAATTGACACAACTTCTATGAGTTACACAAATGATTGCCATTTGACAAAACACTCACCGTTTGCGTTGGGTGCAAGAGAGTGCTAATCATTATTTTCATTAAATAATCTCAGATGTAAATGTACCAATTATAGATTCTACGAACTTAATGATTAGTGCCTTATGAATGAGATGTTTGTTAGTCGAAATAGGCATGCATTTACATAATATATTATCATCTAATCGCCTTAGATATGTCTGATTTAGATATCCAGAAAGCGATTCTTGGATTAATACTTAACACCCACTCTGAGACCAGGATCAGATCGATGGTTTTTAGTGTTTTCAAATCGGTTACCAACACATTCCAAAAAACTATAGCTTTGTGCAATATGTGGTTAGGTATGGTACTTTTAAAAATGTTTTATTGAAATTCAAAAATAATGAAAGAAAAACAATAATTTTAACAAAGGCAATTATATTTATTTTAATGATTGCGAACAAGAATCAAAATTTAATGAATAATGAATTTAATAATAATAATATATTTATTTTTCCATAATAAAATACATAAAGGAACTTATAGTTGTTGTATATTATGTAATTAAAAGTGAATAAAATAAAATAAAATAGTTGTTGGGAAGTACCATGTTTTTTAGTTCCGCCGGGATCTGAATTACGGGAATCAGGTATCTAACTCACATAGCAACAACTTTATTCGTAATTTATGCTTCCCTTTTCAAATACTATTTATTTCGGATAGTTTTGCTTTTTTGAAACACAGATTTATTAATAACTTTTAAATATGCATACATTATGTAGTGGATGCGGCTCTGCCTAACATGTATTAATACTTAACTCTAAATTTAATTGATTCACTTTGACACATCATTCAATGTAGATACCTACAAGATTTGCATTGATGTTTACTCGGTTAAGTAAGCCCGAATCAATAACGCCTATCAATCATAATTAATAATTATAATCAAATGCACGCTGAATTAATTGAGAATACGTATTCTAATTATTTCATGTACGCGTAATCTTTGTAAGCTAATTCAATGCTAGATGGCTCCGCCCAGGAACCAATTTTCACGCAATTCAGCGTACTTATGTATGTATATTCGCTCATATAACACAACAGAGGTATCTGCATATTTTATTCTTATAATAGGTAAGTACTGTTAAATACGAGATTGATTTTTCTAGTCTAAGAGTTTCTGCTCTTTTAGATTTTATCTTATCAATTCTGTATTTGGTCTCATTCATCGATTATAATTCCGCATTTTTATTTGTTCCACCCGTTTCAAAATCACATAAAAAGTGAATGTGTCAAAATGTACAGAAGTCTGTATTTGAAATCCCAAGTTGAACACATTTCAAGGGGTTTTAGCATTTATCCCTAGCGCAAAACCTAACCGAGGACCCTTGTGTTCATGTTTTTTGTTGTTTGTACTTGTCAAAAGATCGCTACGACCTTTTAGCTTCCCGGGAGCTTTTAAACACTAGCGGAATAAAACCCCGCATTTTACGGCAAAGGGTTTTCTGTAAAAATTCCCCATTCTATCTACAAATTGAAACCAACATGAATATAATTTTTACATTTTTCTCTGTTCATAATAATCATGAGAAATAATCTCACACAATTTGTAGAAACATATTTTTTTCACTTTAAATTAATGTTTTACGCTGAATTCAAATTATTGACAACCGATGTAATTTAAAAATAAATCCTGTTAAACAAAACATTATATGATTTGTGTTATTTCCATTTTATGAAAATATTGCTACTCAAATAGTTTTTTGATGAAATATTTGTAACATTGAACCAATCGCCATAAAACTGGATAATGATGCATTCCAGCTAACAAAACATTTTTTTTTAGTTGACGTAAGAATAAGTGGTTAAAACTGTTTTTCCTTTCTGTGTCCTCATTGCTGAGGGTCGTGACCATCTTCCCTCGTTGTGGATTCGACAATTCAACAAATTGTGGATTAAACAACTTCAACAACTTGTGGATTGTTGTTCTTTATTTCTCTCGACACGCTGCTGTCGCCTTCCGCATCGCTTTAACCACAGATGATCCCGTGGCAGCAACGATTTGATCAGTTCATCTAGTGCTTATCTTCCTCTTCCCCTCCTTCCTTCGACTTCTACCACAATAATATTTTTTAAGGCTGGTGACGTCTCGTCTGGTGATGTGACCGAAGAACTGAAGGAAATTCTCCAGACATATGGAGGTGAACCAGTCTGTTAATCTACGTTTAACTCTCTGAGGATTGATTGATTGGAGATGCATCTGTTGTATGTAAGACATAATATTTTCCCATGATTTTTGTTGCAAATGTTGGTATTATTAGTAGATAGGTATGTACTACTGTGGTAAGTTAAAAAAGTGTAACCATAAACAATTATTAAAGTAATTAAAGATGTTCTGATTATTAATTAAAACTTTGCGCTAGATTTTGAAAGCGGTAAGTTTTCTAACTAATTGATTTATTTTACTAAAGTTTTGGGTGGGCTTGAGATGATTTCATTTATAAACAATGTGGAACTAAAACTTTAATAGAATAAATACTAGAATATTTGTTTTCACCTATCGAATCTTTATTAATATTTTTTTGTGTTTTACTTCATTATTGACCAACCTATTATAATAGTTATACATAAAAGTAGCATTTGGGTGTAGATCAGCGGTCTTTCTCTCGAAACTAGATTCTAAATCCAATTTCAATCTACGTTTAGAACCTACCTACCTGTCGTCTAGAAGTATTACGAATAGCGTACATTATTATTATTACTTCGATAAGAACATAGATACCTATCAACTTATTCTTTATAATGGAAATTTGGATTGGATTTAAATTTTAGATCAAGGCCATTAAACATTGACCAAAATAATATGTAGGTATGTATCTATGATGCACCTCCAGTTTTATTCAGTTTCTTATAGATCTACTTCTTCTTTTTGTGCCATGTCAGGTCTTCCCCATTACTCTGGCATCTATAGCCGAAACAGTTCTTCCATTTAATAAATTAGGTCCATTAGATTCTAGTTGAAATTTAGAAGTCAACATTGTCCTTCGATAATGAGTTTTCAGTAGACACAGACATCAGCAATAAGGAATTGATAGGTAAATGTCACAAAATATACTTAACAGTTATATTCCAATAACTATTAAATACATATCGTAACAAATATTTTTATTGTTTGCTCGAGAAAGCATAAAATAATAATTCACTTTTGGGTTTGACGGAATAAATGTTTTTCGCAAGTAATGTAGGTGCTTTACAGCGTAATAAATTTCCAAGGGAAATTAATAAAAAAAGGATTTTGTTATTAGGTACCTACCTATAAACATATTTTAACGTGCTTTATCAACTTCCGGATAGTTTTTTGTTTGTATAATAGTTTGTATTAATACCTACAGCACAAATATTTATAATTATACGTATTTAATAAAAAAACGATAGGGTTATGGCCTACGCTAAACTCCTCACGAACAAGTCACTCTACAAAGTATTCAAATTTTGTATCGAACATTTTTAGCACTTTCATGAAATGAGTTTACTAAATTATTTTTGATTTAAATGTTTTATAATGAAAAATTGATAATTCTTTAATGCCATATTATCAAAATGATGTGCCTTTTTACCAATTTGAAAATAAAAATAACAAATTTCGAGTTTCCTGAGCTTAGAGTAACTTTGAAATGTTTGACAGTTAAAAAAAATGAGAAGCACTATTCAGATATCCTTCTAAATCTAATGGAGTCTAAGCGAGTATTAGATATACAAATTTGAAAATTTTGAAATGAATCGAATCCGCAACATAATCGATAAAGTAAAATAAACACGCCGTACATAACACACAGTACACACACATCATTGTGATGAAACTTTCAGAATGCAATTTCAGCATGATACTAGTTGATAATCTGCAATAAAAAAAAATATCCCTATAAATTGCGAAATCATAACTCCCCACTATTTCTCGTAGAGGTAGTGAGAAGTAAAAATTGTAAAAATAAGAAGAGAGGTAAAATGTTGCATATAAAAAAAATAATTAACGTAATGTATATTTAAGTCCTTTGAAATGTGGCTGCATCGCCGCATGCTGTACCTACATTTACTGGGTCGAATATGGAGGTACTCGGGAGAGCAAATGTTTAGAGCGGGCTGGTTGACACTATTAAACGACGAAATATATGATATTTGGGTCACTTTCTGCGAGGCAAAAAGGAGGCTGCTCCGACTGATTGTGATGGGCTAAATAGAGGGACGCCTCAGAATAGGAAGACGTCAGATGTCATGACTCCGCAACATTCGAGAGTGGACCGGCATCAGAGACGTCGGTGAATCGTCACGGACGGCGGTGGATAGAGATGCCTTCTCAGCAGGATAGAGATGCCTTCTCAGCAGTGATCGGGGGAACCTGATATGGCACGAAGAAGAAGAATGGTTAAAGCTACGAAGATGTTGGTGTAGTAAAAAGGTGGCTATAACAAGCCGTATAGGTATCATGTCCTTAGTGAATTATAGGTATCATGTCCTTAGTGAATTATAGGTATCATGTCCTTAGTGAATTATAGGTATTGTCATGTCCTTAGTGAATTATAGGTATCATGTCCTTAGTGAATTATAATAACAAACACTGCCTTGTACACAGAGAAAGATGTAATTTTATAACTGATAGATAATTTCTTTCAACTAACTAGTTGCATGTAATACATGAGATCCAACTGTCGATAGCGATAGTATGTATAGTTGAAGAATATGTACCAAACTATAAACCCATAAATACAAATTATTGAATATTTTCAGATATTTTGTTTTCTATACAACATATGTAGGTATGTATGTCAAGATAGGATAGTATGGAGGAAGATCCTTTTTTCCTACCCAGAATATGAAAATAGCATGATGGTTTGTATGTTTGGAGATGAAGTATCAAACTATTAAGTCTTCTTACATATTGTGTATAGGCGACTGCCATACAAAATGTATGAAGCGATGTCGTCACTAAATTCAATTTTTAAAAAAATTGTTTAAAAAAAATTGAGATCTTCTACTACAATGCTAATATTTTTTATAGAAAATTAAATTGTCTAGTTGGGGTGTTTCGGCTTTTTTCGATAAGTGTATAAGTTTTGTAAATATAGGCAGTTAAACTTATAAATTTATCATAAAACAAATATTTTTCTAAATAAAAAATGTTTGAGAAACCCTGGAATTTTTTTGAAAAAATAAATTTTAAATTTTTTATTTTTCTATGTTTGTACCAATTTTCAGCGTTCTAGCTTTTATAGTTTCTGAGATATATGGAAAAATAAAATAAAAATTAAAAAGTTGATAACCCCTGACTGAAACAAAAATTCAAAATTCCGAGTATAAAAGTTTTGTAGGCGTGTAACTGTTTATATATTCTGAAATTTAAGGCTCTGTAAATTGAGCGGATCAAAAGTTATAAGGGACACACACACACACACAGACACACACACAGACACACACACACACACACACACACACACACACACAGACACACGAAATGTTCTACTCCGAATTCTGAGTAAATCCGTGTATGGAACATATATGCTGCGAAGCCTCTAAGTTGGTGTTTTTTGACTTCAAAGTTGGAAAAGCCGTGAAAAAAGTAGACCTCTTCATACAATTCTCGCGTATTCTTGCTTGAAACATTGTCGATATGTTAAGAGAACAAAGTTCTCCTGAACAAATCGACAGTTGGATTAATGTTTCTAGCCCCGTGTAGGAAGAATTGAAAAAAACATTCTTCTTTTTCTGGGAATTAAATTCATGCCTTCGGAATAATCAGTCATTTTCTTTCATGCATTTCAGACCAAATATAGAATTATTGTACGCATTATTACTAAATAAAGGTCCCGGGTTCGATTCCCAGTGGAGACGTAGTTTTTAATTGTGTTTTCAGTCTGAATCTGTGAGACGGTAAATATCTCCATCCAGTCAGTCTCCAGAATGAGGCAACTTGTTATTGAGTGTATGTTGAATTAATATTTGACATAGTACCAACCTGTTTGTTGTCCGAGAAACAATACAAAATACAAAAAAGTGAAATGATAAAATGTATTTTTTCAAAGTCAATCTGTTAAAAAAATCGTTTTAATTATTTGATATATTTCTATAAAAGAGTCAGTAATAGTATAGTTAAAATACTTTGATTTCATAAAATTGTTCAAAATTGAGTCGATTGATGGCATTAGATTTCTATGAAACAACCAAAAGTTTAGAACAATTTTTTGAAATCAAAGTATTTTAAGTATACTATTACTTTAATCTTTGTTCGAGAAACACAGTCATGAGAACCCTTTCAAAAAATGTCTGGATGTAAGATATTTCAGCGAAGATTTTGTAGGAATTTTTGGACTTATATCTATATTTTCAATTTAAATTGTTGGTACCTACCTACGCGTGTTTAAACGTTCACGGGATGTATTTTAATATGGGTCCAGTCAATTCGACTTTCTCGTGAACTACTTCGTATTTTGATTTACCCTTTTCTTTGTAAGAATACAGGCACTCTATTTAGGCGATTTCCTTGAAAGTAATAATTCCGCTACAGCGGCTATCGGAAATAAAAATGCTTTCGGTTTGTGCGCGCTTTTTTAAATGAAAGATTTTGTATCGTTCGATCGAGTGTTTCGCTCTAACAAATAATCAGTAGAATAAATTTAAGGGGGGGACTGCTGCCAACGAACCTATTTTTCAATTTGATATACCATCATTATTTCTTATCAAATCGTTTTGAAAAAAATAATTTAGAAAGTTTGGATATTAATAAACAAAAATATACCTTAACTTTTTGATAATGTTCTGTATAAATTCTTGTAGAAAAATAATGGCATACCCCAATTTTCAACGTTTATCATATATTTTTAATAAATTATAAGGCGTAGAGTAATATTGTTTTTTAAATTAAAGAAGACAAAAATATCTAGTAAATATGATGTGACGTTGCATTAATACTTCAGGTTTAGTAAATAAACCTAAAAAACATTTATTTTTCATTCAGCGCCATTGCGTAATAAAAGTTTTTTTGGTTTATTTACTTAACCTGATGCGTTAATGCAACGTCATATCATATTTTTCCAGGTATTTTGTTCTTCTTTAATTTATAAAAAAAATATTGCTCTATACCTTATATTTTTTTAGAAATTTAAGATAAATGTCTAAAATCGGGGTATGCTTATTATTTTCCTACAAGAATATATACAGAACATAATCAAAAAGTTAAGGTATATTTCTCTTTATTAATATCCAAACTAACTAGGTTATTTTTTTTTCAAAATGATTCGTTTAGTAATAATGATGGTATATCAAATTGAAAAAATAGGTACGTTGTCAGCAGTCATCCTCTTAATAATCGATGCTTCTAGACTTATAAAAGAAACGTGGGTTCGAGGAAGTGTTTTTGTAAGATTGTTGTAGAAAGTGACAGTACACTACATTTGAATCGGTTTTGTATTTTATCACAATTTGATGATTAAAAATTAAAACAAATATGCAGAGAAGGTTATCCTAAAATGCAAAATGAAGGTGAAGGGTAGCAGAGCAAATTGTGACAATTGCGAGTGGTGCATCAGATTCCACCAGGAGCTCTATGATCTTTATATAAAGATCCAATCATCTACAGAGAAGTAATGATTGGGGGACTTTGGACCGGACATTTACAAAAAATACGCGATGGATGTATCCCAAAGGCGATTTCGAGTGGAGCACCAGGAGGAAGAAGGAGAGCTGGAAGGCCGAAGATTAGGTGGATGGACGGAATTGCGAAGGATGCTTATAACATAGGTATTCAGAACTGGCGTGGCGCTGTGCAAAACCGATAATCATGGAGGCGAACTCTAAAGGAGATCAAGACCCGACTTGGGTTGTAGAGTCACGGATGATGATGAGGTTATAGCAGAGTTGAAAATATCGTGCTGTATCAGCAAGTAAATAGATCCATCATTAAATTCTTTTTTGACTGATATCTTTGTCAATATTTTAAAAACGAACAAGAACACATTGTATATTCCATAGAAAATGGAGCTTAAACACTTGTAAATATTATTATAGTACATTATAATGGATATGTATAGGTGCATATGTTTATTATTTCTATATTTAATTTTTATATCTAATTTCTTCTCGGCAACTATGTGACAGATAGGTGCTATGTCAAATATTATTTTTTTATCATTCTGGAGACCTATGTTATTTATCGTTTCACAGATCCAGACTGAAATCACAATAAATAACTGTCTCTCCACCGGGAATCGAAGCCGGGACCTTTGGCTCACGTGTCAGATATTATAAGTTTAATTAATAGGTATCTGCCGTATGAAAAAGTTTCAAGATTTCTTATACATTTTTTATTAAGAAAATCATTTTTTACGACAAATTCATGTATTTCTGCCTATATTCACAAATATTTTAAAAATATCTAAAAACGCCGAAACAACACAACAAGATAATTTTATTTTATAAAAAAATATACATTATAGCAGTACCTACCTAGCTACACCTCAATTTTTGTAAAAAATTAATAAATTTACGACTTCGTTTCATACAATTTGTATGGCAGAATTACACAATATCTACTAGGACTCAGTTTTATATTTAACTTTAATACCTATATACATTTATAACATTAAACTGATTACCTATTCGGGGTAAGAAAAAAGGACTGAACTTCACACTATCCAATCCTGACATACATGTTTTGTAATTTAGACTAAAGTGTTTATAGTTTGGTACTTTTATTTATGTATTTTTATTTACAACATATATGGATTATTACGTATTCTTACACATATGTACTAGTGCCATCGACAGTTGGATCTTATGTGTTACATGTAACTCTTATAAAGAAATACGTGCAAGAATCATTTGCTATCAATCGAACAAAAATAATGTTTAATACAATTTTACAATTTTAAATAATTATTTATACGAAAACTTCGTATTGCACGACTTAACAGAAATTAATAGACACTTCTTGGCAACAATAAGTGTAGTCTGTTTATTTTCAAAACTCAAGCAATAAATAAAAATTCACCAGCTAAGCTCCTTTGTTTTTTTATCTGTTACCATCAGTGATTGAGATTAAATAAAAAAAAATGTATCTTATGGTTGGAATACCTACATAAATGAAGTGTCATTTTCACATATTTTTTCCAGTAAATTAAACAGGAAGGTTTTTACTATTAAAATTTGTTGTTGGTGGTATGGTTGCTGCAGTCGCAAGGCTGCAGCTATCTCGGCGACGGAGAAACAGTGTGGAAATAATGGAACAAGACTCCAAACTATAAAACAAAAAATGGCTTACCCTAACAATGCCATACAAAACCTTCACCGATACAAAGAAACAGTAAAAGTGTCGTTGAAGATTTGTGTCATTACATTAAGTGTAGGTAAATGAAGTGCAAATGTGAAGTTAAAAGTTTTTTCGAGATACTTTCAAATCCTGTACCGGCATATAACCGTCGGTCGCGCGCATTTTTTTCCTCAAATCAACATGATTGCCATATAATCCCATGATTCGGCGCGTAGTACGAGATACAGTGAGATTTCCCCCATATCCCCAACGGAAACGGTTTGACTAATCACAATGTCGTAGTACGAGCGTTTCGGGTATATAATTTCCATACCATATCACACAAATATCACTAAAATCTTAAAAGTGGTAGTATGAGCGAATTCCGCAGGTGATTTTAAGGCAATGTCAACGGAATAATTTCGTCTGGTAGAGGGCTGGTCGAATCTACAAATCACAGTTGTTTGACGTTTCGTCAAGGTTAATGTGGCGTATTTCATATTGATTTACTTACGAGGAAAACGAAAATAACTAAAATCTTTACAAATATAAATATAATGCCGCAAAATAAGCGATTTTTAAATTTGTCTGATGTTTAATTTAAAGAAAAAACTATTTGTACAGCATTAGATTTAAATTTACTCTCATGACGAACTAACATGAGTTAAAAATGGTGGTGAAGCAATATTGTTTAGTTCTATAATATTATTATAACAGGCACACCCGTTTGAAAAATTTATTTCATCTACTTACCTACTTGCCATACTAATTACAGATATAACTCGAATATTTACAGAATTCAACATGACAACAATCTAAAATTTAATCACACAGACATTTTCCATGACTCCTTAGAAACTTACCGTAAACAAATAAAGATATTTTAAAACCAGTTCCCTAACTCCTTCAAACAAGCTCTTTCCTTTACACCAATAATCCCTCTATTTCCTCATTTTATTCTTATTTTGTATTGTTTTTTTTTATATCAATCATATTTTTCTCTTATTATTGTTATTCAAAATATTATTTCTACTTTATTATTTTAATTAGAAGAAAACATCATTGGCCTGTACTAATTTTAATAGCACCATATAATATGTAACCACAAATTTACAAAGCTGTAGTTTACTGAAATGAAATAAATAAATATAAGTACCTACATAAATATGTTAAAAAAATATGTTTATCTACCTACATAGTTATTCAATGAGAATATAAAAACAGAATGTTAGTAGGAAATAAAATTAATAAAGAACTTATGCCAGTAATGAAGCTTAATTTGCCATACACAATGCATTTAGTAGTACTAAATAACACAATGCATTTAAGTAGTACTAAATATTTCTTCCATTCCGTTGTAAAATAACTCTAGCTCAATCATTTCTTCTTCCATTGTTTGATTATGCCGATGTATGCTAATGAAGTGCATCTCAATAAACTTGAACGTCACAAGAATATATGTATCAGATTCATCTTTGGGTTCAAAAAATTTGATCATATTATATCATCTTACCTTCTTCTTTGTTGGTCCAGGATACGCCAGGGGCGCAATATACACATTTTGTCATTATTCTCTCGAATCAAAACCTGCCACAGTACCTCAAAAGCAAATTCACTTATTTATCCAATCATGGACTTCCACTCTGATCTGCTGAACGTACAACTCTATCCATCCCTATCCATAATTTCTCAGCTCTTTGTTCGAAGTACAACCAGAAAGATTATGGAATAGCCTTAGTCCGGAAATTGTGTTGTCTAACTCACTTTATATTTTCAAGAAAAAACTAAAGAAGGAATATTTATCCCTGAACACCTGATCCCAATTTTCTCTCCTTGTCCCTACCCTATCCTTTTTTTGTTATGAATTATTATTTTTTGTTTAATAGTATCTTAGTGTTATATATATTTTCTTTGTTTTTATTTATTTATTTAATATTGCTTCTCGGGCAACTAACAGGTACTATGTCAAATATTAATTTAACACGCACCCAATAACAAGTTGCCACATTCTGGAGACTAACGATATTAATCGTCTCACAGATTCAGACTGAAAACACAATTCAAAACTGTGGTTCCACCGGGAATCGAACCCGGGACCTTTGGATCAGTAGTCTGATACCCAACCATCTGAGCCACGAAGGCCGACAAGGAAGGTTTACTTTTACTCTTATTCTTTTTTTGTTACACAATTTTGTCATACTTTGTTATCTGGTTGGTTGGAAGAAATTGCCTAATAGCAATAAGCCCGCCAGTGTACAATATATTTGTTTATATTATGTACAGAAAGATGAATAAATAAATAGACATAATATACAGTTGAGACAAGAATATAATACCTATATTATAATAAAGAAAGGTGTCACCACGAATCATAAGTCGGGGTTCTTGACCTCCACCGAACCCCTGGGGTCCGATCGAACCCAGGTTAAGAACCACTGCAATAAGACAATATTTTATTTTATTTCATCTCAACAGCTATTTCACAAATTGCTTAAAAGCATTACACATATCAAAGCCAATTATAGAGATGTCTTATATTATTTTAAAAGCTGAGAATAGTTAAGTAAATTTGGTAGGTAGATATTCAGTATACATAGGTATAAATAAAGTATAATTGTGCCAATACAATCGCCACAATACATTGATATTTAGTATGATGAGGTATTATTTGTCCTTTGGTCACTGTACTTTTAACGCACGGGTGATCTATCTCCACACCTTATGAAAACATTACAAGGAAAAAAAGTTAAACGGTATAATATGGTTAACAGATAACACAGAAAATAAGTTTGCATTTTTTTATGCCTAATAGGACGGTGACCGGTATGGGGATGATGAAGTAAAATATGGAAGTATGTATGTGGGTTTTGTGGGAGGGTGTATGTATGATAATAAATTTACTGTTGTAACGTGGATAGCAGTTACTTTTTTTTTGAAGCAGTCAAGATTAACGTAAGATGGATCAATCGTTAAGTATTTCTGATTGTATGAGTTGCAACTGCGATTAATAAAGGAGTTTATATGTGTTAATTTTACATTTGCTTAAGTTGAAAAGTTCAATTGTCGAGTGGGTCTTCTCTATAATTGATTGATTCTGTTAGCTCTGGAGAGTTCAATAAGTATTTTGTAGAGGAATATGATATCTGTTAAGTTTCGTCGTCTCTTATCGAAGCTCATAATGTTATAGGAACGAAGACACATAAAATAATCATCTGAGACGCTATAGTAAAATCTGTTGTTGAACTGTTTGATAATATAATATTATGAGATGAGCCGTTAACATAAGACGAGTAGCTGGAGGCAGTTTTCCTGTGATTTAGAGCTCTGGAAGTTGCAAGTCCATTATTAACTTGAAAGATATAGTAGAAACTACATAAACGCTAAGTAATATGAAAGAAAAATTGACATAAAATAGAGCCGATAAAGGCATGAGAGGATTCCAAGAAAACATTGACACGACTGTGTTTTATATTCTGAAAGAAGTTTAATTTATAGACATACATGTATGAAGCGAATAATGTATGCAAAAATAAAGGATGTGATGCTCGGTTCTCTAACCTATGACAGGTTCACAAATGAGAATCTAATAAAAATGTCATTAACAAATAAATATGGTCAAACAAAAGGAATGGAAGTTAAGAAGTAAAAGTCATTCAATAAAAATATGGTATAACCATTTGAATGCTTTCCCTTAAGTTGGAACGTACAAACATGTGAAACTTTGCACAGGGTGATATGACATAGCACTTAGGTACCTATATCTATTTATAAAATTTCAAATTTGACACCCTTCATTAATTTATACATACCTACCATTGAAAGTACTTGCTGTCGACAGGGCGGGATGGAGGCAGTTTCTTGAGTAGGCCAAGGCCCTCACCGGGCTGTAGCACCATTGCTGATGATGAGCATTGAAAGAATTATAATTGGCTGATTGACATTTCAAGAACAGCATTTCAAGAAATTCTTTATGACATACCAAACGTAAAATATAAACTCAATTAATAGATTGGTAGAGATTTATATATTTTATGAACATAAAATACACAAGTAAATAATGTAGGTATCATTATATATCAGGAAAAAAAATGAAACTCTTCAAAAAACAATTTAATATATGCAGAATTCAAAATTGTAAAATACCTACACTTTATTTTATTATTTACACCAATTCTATAATTAAGAGATATTTGCTTCACCAGATTAAAGTGTTCTGAAACATGCCACAAATTTGTAAAGTTTCTGTTTCTATTAGTCATTTCAATTTATATAAATGCACATCCATACAGAATTTTTTATGAATTCATACAGAAACATTGTAATCTAAAAATTGACTAATAGATACTTTTAGACAATCAGTTATTTGTATTATAATTATTTAGTATTAATACAATATTTGTTTTTTGGGAACAAAAATAAATAGAAAAATATAAATCTGCAAGTTCATAATATTATGATACTTTGTTATCTCATCTCTATAAAACTCACACTGTATTATACTGAACTTATGTTAATGAAGAACTGAGAGATTAGATTCTTATGTTAGTACTTTTTTTTAATTTCATTTAAATAATATAATAAATTTATATTATCAAATATCGTGTTTTTATATTTGTGGTTCATTTTTAATATATAATTAATTGTTTAAGAAACATATACTTTAATACAGTATACAAAAAAGACTGATATGTTAAATCAAATACTAGTAGCATTTAACACATGAGATGATCCAACTGTCGATAGCGATAGTATGTATAGTTGAAGAATAAGTACCAAACTATAAAACCATAAATACAAATTATTTAATATTTTAAGATATTTGGTTTTCTATACAACACATGTAGGTATGTATGTCAAGATAGCGATAGTATAGAGGGCATTCCTTTGATCCTACCCAGAATATGAAAACAGCATGATGGTATGTATGTATGTTTGGAGATTAGTATTAAACAATTAAGTCTTCTTAGATATTGTGTGTAAGCGACTGCCATATAAATTGTATGAAGCAATGTCGTCATTAAATTCAATGTTTACAAAAATTGTTAAAAAAAATTGAGATGTGCTAATACAACATTGATATTTTTTATAGAAAATTAAATTATCTAGTTGGGGTGTTTCAGATTTTTTCGATATTTTTAAATTATTTGGAAATATAAGGAGTTAAACTCATAAATTTTTCATAAAAAAAATATTTTTCTTAAAAAAATTGTTTGACAAACCCTAGAATTTTTTTGAAAAAACTAATTTGAGTTTTTGTATTTGTCTATATTTGTACCAATTTTCAGCGTTCTAGCTTTTATGGTTTCTGACATATATGGAAAAATAAACCAAAAATTCAAAAGTTGATAACCCCTGACTGAAACAATAATTCACCATTCTGAGTACAAAAGTTTTGTATGCTTATAAGTGTTTATATATTTTGAAATTTTGGGCTCTGTAAATTGAGCGGATCAAAAGTTATAGGGGGGGGGGGACAGACACACACAGACACACAAAACTCACATAAAATGTTCTACTCCGAATTCTGAGTAAACCCATGTATGGGAACATATATGCTGCGAGGCCTCTAGTTGGTGTTATTAGCATGCAAAAAGTCCACTACGCCATACAAAATGTTCCTTCGTACACGCATTTTGGCTTAATAATGTCGATTCATTCAGAGAATTGAATTCTCATGAACGAATCGACAGTTGGATAAATCAATTCTGACGATGCTAGTTATATAGCAGAATTGTATATTGAAAGTATTATCAATGATTTAAAAATATAAAAAAAAATCAATTAAGCATTGTCTTCTTCGCTTTGTCTGTGGTCCAATTTAGCTGGGATTGCCTCTCCTTTAAATTCAACTACGCCAATCTCGCCTATCCTGGGCTAGATCAGTGACTGTTGGTCATCTTAAAATGTGGCCATATAATCTGAACCTGTAAACAGTGTAAATAGTTTTTTTGTTAAATATTAAATTGTATTCATTATAGCATATGAATATTTGAATTCATTATAACTTATATGAATTATCTATGAATATCTGGTATAGTCTTAGTTTGGATATAACATCTTCAATTGCAATTTATAAGGTGCTTGAAATTGTGAGAGAGGCTTCCAAAGGAGATCTGCAAATCATCTCTTAGGCCTGACTTGACAATATACTCTCTTTCATTGAAAAGAGCTATTTATGTGGAGCTGACTGTTCCATGGGACACAAATATTCCAAAGACCACCAATACAAGCTAATCAAGTACAAGGAACTGGTACATAAAACAGTTCAAAATGGCTTTAACACAAATATATATGCTGTAGAGGTGGGGGCGAGAGGCCTGCCTGCAAAGTTTTAAATTCCTATTTTAAGGACCTAAGTCTCCGTAGAGGTAAAATAAAAGAAAATTTGGATAGAGTGGTAAAAGCAGCATTATCCGCGTCCGATTTGATTTGGTTCCGCAGGGGAGTGGAGTATCAATCGTAGGTTGGTTGCTGAGTGGTGAGCGTGACTCAAGTCATAAAGGATCCCTTTAAGCCCTCAAACATGGTCGCAAGCCCATTTGGCTCATCTATTCTGGCTGGTATTCTGGTCGCCTGTGCTCGTGGCCCTGGATTCGTGGACGAAGTGAAACCACAATT
Organism: Molanna angustata; assembly: GCA_963576475.1. NCBI lineage: Eukaryota > Metazoa > Arthropoda > Insecta > Trichoptera > Molannidae > Molanna > Molanna angustata. Next base: position 14,757,116 of record OY754964.1, read on the forward strand.
GCCTTTCTCTTTATTTTCTAAAAAAAAAATATCTGTTAACACATAGGTAGGTACTCTTTGAAGTATAGCGAATTTTGTTTTTATTAATGAAATGCTTTTTTCATTATAAACATTATTTATATTTTTTTGTATGTATTTTTACTCCTCACTAACCCAAGAGGATATAGTGGGGAGTTATGATTTCACAATTTTTAAGGCTATTTTTTTTTATTGCAGATTATCAACTAGTATCATGCTGAGATTGGATTCTGAAAGTTTCATCACAATGTGTCTGTGTGTGTGCTATGTACGGCATGTTTATTTTACTATATCGATTATAAACTAAAGTACTCATTCGATTTTTTTCAAATTTTGCAAATTTGTATATCTCATTAAACCCCATTAGATTTTGAAGGATATCTGAATAGTGCTCCTCAATTTTTATTACTATCAAATATTTCATCATGACCCCAAGCTCAGGAAACTTTAAATTTGAAATTTTTATTTTCAAATTGGTAAAAAGGCACATCACCTTCATAAAATGGCATTGAAGAAATATCAAGTTTTCATAATAAAATATTTAAATAAAAAATAGTAAAACAAACTTCTTTTCTGAAAATGCTAAATATTTTCCATATAAAATTTGAAGACTTTATAGAATGACTTGTTAGTGAGGAGTTTAGCGTTGGTCACAACCCACTCGTTTAGTTTGTGATGATTTTCTTTTACCATTTTAATTTATACAATTGTATATGAACAATTTACAAAACATAATATGTTGTCTTTGTATCTGGGGGCCTAGACAACGTGTCATTTAAGCTAAGCGTTATATCGCTAAGCGATAGTAAATGTATGAAATTGGTCGCTATGACAACACGTGACAGCCACAAATTTCATACATTTCTATCGCTTAGCGATATAACGCTTAGCTTTAATGGCATGTTGTCTAGGGGGGCTGATTGGAAGGAATTATTAAATGGCAATAATGCCAATGTTCAATATTTTGACACAAACATAATATGTAGGTACTTACATAAAAAAAAAATATGTCGTTGAACATATTTGACGAGTAGATCTCAGACTTTTTCTTTTCTTCATGTCCCTGTTGTTCCCCGGAAGATATCCCTAGATTATCAGCCCAGAATAGATTCTCCACTCGTCTTATCCCAGTTCATTCTCTGAAGATGGTTAAATTCTGAAAGAGAAAAATCAGTTGAGCACTGAATTATGACCAACGCATAATATCTGTTGACTGGCATAGAATTGTTTTTACTCAAGGAATGGGTATGTCCTTGAAACAAGAACAAATATGACTTGCCGACAGCAGTAGCACAGTTGGTAAACCGTTTGAATTATGTGCAGGCGTCCTAGGTTCGATCCCCAGCACAGGAGAAATTGATTTCAATTCATTCCTCACGGAAATGTTGCAAAACATAAATGTGTCATTTGAACCTAACCTAACTCAAAATAAATATTACGTTCGTTAAATTTCCTAGGATTAAAGTTCAGTTGGTTAAAATTGTATATTTCACTAAAAAGTAAATACTTTTACAATACTAAACTGAACTTTTTACAAATAAAATATGATTTTAATGGAATCGTTTAAAATATATCGTGTTTCTTAAATTAAACAAATAGGTACTAACCTTTTTCAATTACGAATACACTTTTTTTACACTTTCGCGGATATAATAAACTTTTCGTATAGTATTACTAAACATTTTGTTTAGTTAATTAAATGATTATTGTCATTATTGATAAATGACGAGGCGATATCGATATTTCCAATATTTCAATTTGTCATTTGTATAGTGGTGTGGGCACATGAAAAAAATGTACTTGTACAGCACTACAGTGTTGCCAATGGGAAAATTAAAAATTCGATAAAACCAAAAAATTCGATAAAAGTTGTAGACAAACATCTTGAACTTTTAGTCGAGAAGGTGAGTGATTTGCATGTAAACCAACGAAGCAAAAAGACACAAATTCGCGCTCTGCGCAACCGGGAGATCCTTCAAGATATTTGGCGAAAATTATACATAGGTATATACTTATAAATCGTAATGTTTATATGGTTATACATATTACATATGCGCTCTGAAAGGACGGGAGGTACTGAAGGGACTGGCGGCATTAAAGGTAGGGAGGTACTGAAGGGACGGCTTCCCGTCCGTTCAGGCCAATCAGTTCCGTTGCTATAGGCTTTTCAGTAGCTCCCGTCCCTTCAGGACCTTCAGTATCCCCCGTCCCTTCAGTGCCCTTCGTTCCTTCAGCCTCCCGTCCCTTCAAACTCCCGTTCTTTCAACACCTCCGGTCCCTCCAGAGCTGCCTGTCCTTTTAACGCCTCACGTCCTTTCAAGGCCTCCCGTCCTTAAGGATTATTATGACCTGGTTTTAAAGGTACGCCTTTTTATAAATTGGCCACCTTGAGTACGTTGTTATTGTATTGTGTCATACTCATTGTTAGATGCAAACTTTTTAAAGACGATCATCATTAGAATGTTTATTTTCAACGCCGAGCATCATCTATACAGAATATACCGCTATACCGAATTTATTGCACCGAAAATTCTGTTTTGAATTTGAAATTTACCAATACACAATCGGCGCATATTCCTAATCTATTTTTTCTACAACAAATGCCGGAAGAATCACGTGACCACCATGTACTTTTTTGTATGGAGATAACCACAATTACTTTTTATTTATCGTATGTTTATATTATGAAGTGTTCAATTTCTTGAGTATATTTGATCTTTGTTTATCTTGGATCTTTTTATGATATATCTACATCGATCGATGTTTTTAACCGTTATTATATTAAATTAAAACGTGATTAAAAAATACTGTATAGATCGCGAAATACTGTCCGTCCGTAGGTAATGCAACTTGCATCATACAAGTACTTTTTCCTACTCATCTTATGTAATTGGGTCAAGACATTAATTTATTAAAACTCTTGTTTATTAGATGTCTTAATTGCACAGCACTTTTATTGTATTTATATAAAATATTGATTCATATATTATTGAATATAATGAACCGAGTAAAAACCAATATCAACCAATTCGAAATTATAGTTTCATTTAGGTATTATAAACGAATCATTTCTTCGAGGCATAATGTTTTGTTGAATGTAATATTCATTTGGATTATCTTCATTTTCTTCCCGAGTCAATAAAAAAAGCCAAAACGTAATGCAAATGCGCCATTTTTAAGAAACGTTGAAAAGTTGTTAGTTTCATAATTTCACCGCGCCGTCGCGCCTCCTATCGGACAGAATTAATTTCACTTACGAATTCACTCAGCTCATACTACCATTTTAACTTTTGTGACAAGTAATAGGTATCCCACGGATCTCCCAATTATTAGGTGACAAGTATCGATTCCGTATCGTTCATACTAGGCTCCTAGAACCATTTTTTTTTGTTTTACTTTAAAGTGTTTTTTACTCCTCACTAACCCAAGGGGATATAGTGGGGAGTTATAATTTCGCTATTTTTATGGCTATTTTTTGTATTGCAGTTTATCAACTAGTATCATGATGAGATCGTATTCTGAAAATTTCATCACAATGTTTCTGTGTATGTGTGTGCTATGTGCTGCGTGCTGTGTGTTATGTACAGCGCGGCGTGTTTATTTTACTATATCGATTATAGGACTAAAGTACCTACTAATTCGATTATTTTCAAATTTTTCAAATTTGTATATTTGATACTTACTTAGACCCCATTAGATTTTGAAGGATATCTGAATAGTGCTTCTCATTTTTTCAACTATCAAATATTTCAAAATGACCCCAAGCTCAGGAAACTTAAAATTTGAAATTTTCATTTTCAAATTGGTAAAAAGGCACATTACTTTCATAAAATGGCATTGAAGCATTATCTAGTTTTCATAATAAAACATTTATATAAAAAAATAATTTAACAAACTCATTTCAAGAAAATGCTGAATATTTTCCATACAAAGTTTGAACACTTTATAGAATGACTTGTTAGTGAGGAGTTTAGCGTTGGCCACAACCCAATCGTTTTTATTTTGTTATGATTTGACTCTCTTACATCCGCCTTGAAATAATAAAAAAATATTAATTTTATAAATGCCTACCAAAAAGTGTGGCTCATTATTCGCAAAAAAATACAAAAAAAAACATTTATTATAAACATTATTCAGATTCCACATTCAGTTATCGGCATTAACACTCACTGTTTTACGTTTAGGCATTGATGACAGATATACACGGAGATAAGAACTCTTATCTTATTTCAATAAATCGCAAATAATCAAACACTATTTGAATAAAAAAAACACTCACGTATTTCCCTCGTGCAATGAAAATTAATTTTGAAAGAAATATTTTTTTTCTTTACAAAAAGTCAAGTTTTGTTTGATATTTTGGTATCATTCGTACATAATTAAAATTTAACAAAAGCAATAATTGTTTTCAGTTTTGCCTTCGATTCGTGTTTTGTAATTCTTAACGATGTTTTTAATTATTATTATATGCTATTAAGCCAAATAGAGTTTAATCCATTATAGAATACATATAGGTTACTAATTATCGGAAATAACGATTTTTACTCATTATATGATGATAAAATTTTGATCATGTCCGCTCTTCTGTTAAATGTACGGGTTGATGTATAATGGGTTGTTCGGAAAGTCATATTGTTTTAATTCCCAATAGACTTAATACATATATTTATTTACAGGCAACTTCGAATTTAAGCAGCATTGTCATCTATGAAAAAAATTTGATTCTATGCAATAGTTTTTGTGTGGTACCCAATTAAATATAGAAAACCGAAAGCATTTTCATCATAATTTCAATTTTTAGTAACGAAAAGGTGAAAATGCCGTTCAAGCAAGGAATAACACTCGTTGTGTACGGAGAAGATGGATTGGCAGAACGCCAGTGTCAAAACTGATTTGAAAAATTACGTTCCGTTATATTTGATGTTGAAGATGAAGAGTTTATGAAGACAAACAAATTGATTGATTCAAACCGTTGAATCATCGCTGAAGTATTTATACATTATACAATAACGGCATATCTCACAATGTGGGGTAACCAGCGATAGTTGTGCGGGTATGCATTACCTAATAAAGGAAGCGTATATGCTTGGATGCCCACACATTAGTCTCATCTCATTGCTGAACTTTGTGAGATGTTATTTTGACAATTGTATTTTCGATAACCTTGCTTATAAATCGAATTCGATCTTTCACGGTTACGCAAAACGCCTTGATTAAATACTCGTTTTTAATTTTCACATGAAATGTCGGTCTTAGTTTAGTTATCTGACTCCTGATCCCAGATTTAATCCACGGAGGAGACACACTCTTAAATTGTTTTGATTTTCAATTTGTATCTATAAGACGATTATAAGCATAGGTCTCTATATAGCTTGTTATTGGGGGCATGCTAACTTGATATTTTACAAAATAGCTACCTGTTACCTAATATGAGATAAAATGAAAAAAAAAATGGAATGACTTTCTGAACAGCTCAAAATATAAATAGGGTGATTAACCGGCATTATTGCTCGCTGGAAATTCTTATGAAAATAATAAAACTTAATATTTGATATCAAAATAACCGCGGCCATTAAGGGTTTGTATCGCCATAAAATATTTAATGACGTTACTTTTAGCAGTTTCTGTCAGGAGACGGGACGGGTTGTTAAAGGTTTACCAGGAATTATTACGAACTGAAATTTACTTTATAGTCAGGCCTTCAATACGATACCAAATCTCTAATTACGCCTCACGTAATTAATGATTATTTTAATTTGTTAGCCAGGATATTGAATGAATGTTTCAAATGATTAGTATACATATATCTGGACGGTGTCTATTGATTATTCGCTGTCCCAGTTTTTTCAAATAAAAAGATAGCCAAGAGAAAGCTTTTGACTTTAAAAAAATATGTAACAAACTTTGTAATACTTCTATTTGTTGAAGAATACATACATACATACCATCACGCCATGTCCCTTACGGGGTAGGCAGAGATAACCGAACGCCACTTACTTCTATCTTGACATACATTCATCGCTTTGACAACATTCATATATCGTCTTATACATGTTCATCTGTTGTTCACGCTTCTAACATTTCCGTCTTTCAAAATACCGTTCACATGGATGTGCCATCCCTTCCTTGGGCGGCCCCGACCTCTCATTCCATTCTTGTCCGCAATATATATTTTCTTCGTCAGGCGTTCCTCATTCATTCTCCCCTTGTTGAAGAATATATCCCTTGTTGAAGACCATATTATTTTATTTTGATTTTTTTTTTATTAATGAATTATAACGTCGTTTTTAGGTTTTTTTATTCATAGCCATATTTTTATGACTTATTTTTTTTTTTTTTTTTTTTTTTTTTTTTTCTCTCGCACGACAGCTTTACGCCAGTTACAGTGCGACACCTGTTCGTTATTTTATTTAATATATTTTTTAAATCGCTGAACGCCCCAGAAGAAGACGTCAGCTTCAACAGGTAAACCATTTAATAGAGCAGACATTCGTACGAGAGTGTTACGAGCAACCACGTCTGTACGAGCGGCAGGCAAATTAAATAAGTGGTGTCCTCTACCTCTCATGTAGTTCGGGGGAGCGTAAAGGCCTAGGTGCTCAAGCAAAATTGGGCAGTCAATGATATAATTTACAACCTTGTAACCTACCAGAAGTAACGAATTATCTCGCCTTTTTTCGAGACTCTGATAGGCACAGGCCTCAAGGAGATCAGGGTGATGCATGTAAGTTGGGTACACTCCATGCGTACGCATGTAAAGGTACCTTAAAAACTTTTTCTGGATCTGTTCCAGCATTTCGGAGTATTTCTTCCGGCATGGTGCCCAAACAACACTACCAAACTCCAGCTTGGTACGCACCATACAGTTGAATATACTCTTTAGCGCCTCCGGATTTGTAAAATATTTTCCCAGGCGAAAAGTCAGGCCTAGCAACTGTCCACATTTGGATGTCAGGTTGGTGATGTGGTCAGCGAAGGTCAACTTAGCATCATACATCACCCCCAAGTCCTTAAATGTGACTTTTCGTGCCAGCGTGGTACCGTCCATCAAATAGTTGGATAATATAGGGTTTGTCGAGCGACTGTAGCTCATGACGACACATTTTTTAATATTGAACAACAATTTATTAGTGATTGACCACTTTGACAAGTTATCAATATCACACTGGAGCTTCAAACAATCCTCCATAGCTCTGATAGATAAGAAAATCTTTAAGTCGTCAGCATAGAGTAAACAAAGACAGTGTTCAATGACATCCTGTATGTCGTCAATAAATAACAAAAACAAGAGCGGGCCCAGATTAGATCCCTGAGGAATCCCAGAGTAAGATTGGAATTCCTGGGAACAGAACTGACCCACCGTTACGTATTGTTTCCGATTTTCAAGGTAGGAAGCGAAAAATGATAGGAGGCAGTTATCGAATCCAAAGTCATGCAGTTTTTGTAACAAAACGTCGTGATCTACACTGTCAAAGGCCTTGGCAAAATCAGTATAGACCACATCTGTCTGTACAGTCGCATCAAGATTAGTGGATACGTATCCAGAAAACGTTAACAGGTTCGACACTATTGATCTTTTTGGTAGAAATTCGTGTTGGTTGCCTCTAAGATACGGTTGTATTTGAGGGAAAATACGGTTTATTATTAAATGATAAATATTTTTTTCATAATAAAACCAATAAAAAGTATTAATAAATATAAAATAACAAGAAACTTATAATCGAATGATGGGTTCAATTCTGAACACGCACTATTTAAAGTACCTAATACCTAATTTATTCATTTTATGTATTTTTGTTATATTGAAAAATGAATAAAATATAGGAAGTTTATTATAATAATTTATTTTATTTTATTTATTTTTTATTGCTTTTCGGGCAGCGAACAGGTACTATGTCAAATAATAATTTAACACGCACCCAAAATAAGTTGCCACATTCTTTAAAAACTGTGTCTCCACCGGGAATCGTACCCGGGACCTTTGGATCAGCAGTCAGATACCTAACGAACTGAGTGTGGCGAACTTATTGCCCGTAGGAAATTTTTTACCAGTCAAGCACACTAGTAAAATACATGAGTACCAAATAAAAAATAATAAACATTACAATGAAGAACAAAATAATATTAATAATAGTAAAAAATACAATATTCGATATAAAAAACAAAATTTAAAAATAATAATGATAATGTCCAAAATAGGAATGGAAATGCTTAATAAGATTAAAATGACAAAAGAGCATCACTAGTGTATTATTAAATGGATATAGTTTAAAGTGACAGTTCTGGTGAACACATTTTGTGTTTAATGCCTTTAATGTTTATTCATTAATTCGTCTTCGGAACAAAACCCATTATCTGCTTTAAATTTGAATGGTGTTATATCTTACTATAAATACCTACGTTGAAAAAACTATAGGTTCAAAATATTTAAATATCTAAGTATAACTCAAGTGCGTATGAAAATATAGTCTTATTACTTATATTTGAAATTGATTAAAAGATAATGCTTTTATAACGACATTGTTTTGATTTTTGTACCTAATTGTATTTCCATATTAGAATTAAATACCTTCTCTGATATTATGAAGAATATGTAGGTTTATACCTGTATAATCATACACTGTCAAGGATCAAAGGGGTACCAAACATTTTTATAGCTATGTATTTATTTATTTCTTAATCTTATATTAAAATATCTATGTATTATATTATTTATCTAGTGCCTTATTGATCGTGGAAAAATACATCGAAACATAAAATATTAATTAATAATTTTATACTGTCCCCACAGATTTTGTTCACCTATAATAGCAAAAAAATTTGCTTAATGTATGGAATGTATGAGTACGTACATCTTCTTGTTAAAAGACTATATTAATTTTAAAAATATTTTGTATACTATCTAAATATGTATGTACAGGGAATGATCAGGAAAAATAATGCTGTTTTGCTTCTATGTTTAAATATTTTTTTCTTTTTAAAGTAAAAGCACACCAACTATAGAATTTTTTAATATACCTAAATGCATATCAAGAGGTTGGTATACTAACTTAAAAGAGCTTAAAAACGAACACAAGTTTTAAAAGAAAATGAGCTAAGAGTTAAAATTGTTAAGAAAACTGAATTTATTTTCAAAGAGATCGGTGCATTATAAAAACTTGGATATATGCCAAAGTATGGCAAAGACGTACAATCTTTATTTATTTGACAGTAGAGGTAAAGAGTGTACCTACACATACTTGCTAGGACTTATTAAAATGCAAATAACATAGTAACATTGGTAGACACTTGCGAATAAAATATATTTTGTTTTCTTCGTAAAGACGTAAGTGAATTCACACGAAATTAGCCCCAAAAATAACACAACTGTAACTAAATTCAAATTCATGTTAATCAAATTCATAATTTTAATTAAATTGACCGTAGGTAGTTATTTCAAACTATGCAGATAACTATAGAGTTAATTTGATTCATGTTACAAAAGCGTAGGATACATTTATATTATTTTGCAGATTTAAATTAAACTAACATTGTAATCTATTCATGTTGTATTTTTACATTTTTAACGGACTTAATTTTTTATATTTTGTGTCTAGTGATAACTTTTAACAACGTTTTAAATTAGATAGAAGGTATCTTCCGATTGGTCCCATTTAAATATAAGTATACATAGATATGATCATTGTCGGCCTTCGTGGCTCAGTTGGTTGGGTATCTGACTGCTGATCAAAGGGTCCCGGGTTCGATTCCCAATGAAGACACAGTTTTTAATTGTGTTTTCAGTCTGGTAAGTCTCCAGAATGTGGCAACTTGTTATTGGGTGCGTGTTAAATTAATAATTGTCATAGTATCTGTTAGTTGCCCGAGAAGCTACATAAAATAAAATAAAGTAAATAAATCATGGGATTTATGAGAAAATCAAAAAACTCTTCTTTTGGCCCATCAGCTGTAAGAACTATTTACAACAGTGTCCATTTTTTGTTTATTTTTAAATAAATAGGGAGTGCTTCAGAGATGATCGCACATACAAGTTTCATCGAGTTCTGATGAGTGCCAGGGCTGTGTTCAGATAGAACATAGCCCTGTGTTCTATCTGTGTTAAGATAGATAGATCGAGTGTCAGATGTACCTGAAGTTGCCCGCTGACATGTAGTGTATGATCTATGATAGTACGATTCAAATCAAATCGTAAATTCATTTTTTGCGCCGACTTCAAAGTGATTGTATGTAAATAAATATTTTGTCACTTATGTGTTTTAAGTCATATTATATATCATGTTTGGTTAGATATAAAATAAATGTTTTTATTTTATATATTTAGGCAATTATATAATATATTTTAATGCATTTTTCTCGTTTTTTGAGTCGGTTATTTTAATATTACTTTTGCTATTGATATCAACAAAATAATATTGAAATTTATATTTGAAAGCATATAGAAAAATAATAAATATGAGGAGGGAAACAAACAAATTAAGAAAATATTATTTTTATCGTGTACTATCAATTTATTTAGACACAAAACGTATCGCTATTTTATTTTACTCCAGTCATAACGAGATGAATCAAAAGATGAAAGAGAGAAGTATGATTTGATCTATCAACAAACTTGTATTCATGATACCAAATGTTATGTATCTCTGTTAAGAAATAATTCACCGACCACCCTCGACGAACCTTACCCGGATGTAACATTTCATTCTTTGCTATGTGTACAACCATTACTTATATAGGTACAAATATATCTTGTGTATTATAAAACTTGGGTAATTTATACATATTGTAGTTACCATCTTACCTCTGGTCTTGCTGTTCATTCATGAAGAGCCATTAATTCGCTACTTCCATGCTTTTGTTTATCACATATAATTAAGAGTTGCTCAGTTTCCTAGATATCTGTTTCTGAGCAAAAGGTCTCGAGTATGATTCCCCAAAATTAAAATGAAATGGAAAAAAATGATAGGAGAATCAAAAAGTATCTTACGATGATCTTACGATGTTCACAGTTTATTAAAATCACGTTAAAATATATTTTATGACAAGTATGTGTTTAATTATTTCAATCCAACAAATGAATCCTTGGCATAGGACTTCTAGTGAGATGATCATTTTACCATCGCAAGCACACACTTATCATTAACACGCAAACACACGCACTTATATGTTCACATTTATATATAATCTTTCTACACACAATCATATACATATTAAAGGGCACAATGGCGGATTGATTGCCTAATGGTAGGTAATATTTTGAGGTAATCTGGGTGTATGGTGTGTACCGACATTTGAATATAAAAAAAAGATTTTAGAGAAAGATGAGAAAATCATGGGACAAATATTGGATAAGGATATAGAATAATATTTTTAAAGTGGAAAATGTTAATGAAACTCGAAGTTTCGATGGGATGTCTTGAACGGTTATGAGGAAAGAAATATCGTATACTGAGATACTGAGCATATTATTCATGCAAGGTAGGAATAATACCATATTTTTTATATCTTTACCTACATAATAATTTACCTAATGTTGTTTGAGAGCAATAAAATTATATGAAAAAAAAATAAACAGCTGGCTATTTTCAGTTATTTCTTTACACAGGCTTTCTGAGCCATCCGAATTCTGTAAATAATACTTTTATTTTTAAGTTAGAGAATGTAATATGATTCCTTTACAAAGAAAGTGAGAATCGGTCGTGCAAATTTAATCACAGCATTTCAAAGAAACGATAAATTGTCTGTTTCAAAAAATACCCATTTCGGATTTCATAAATATCCACCCCGCATCATTATAAATAAACCATTTCAATCTTCACTTTTTGTATTTGAAACCGATCTCATTTTCCAAAATTGCATGGGTTATGAAACAAATTCCATTGTTACTTAAAATTGGATTTTTCATTCTTTTATGGGAATGCCAATAGATTAATTATTATTTATTTATTCATTCCACGCTCTATTTAGAAAAAAAGGATAAAAAATGAAAAAAATATGATCTGAGTTATAACGAGGATCGTTAAAGACAAAGCGGATTGGAGGAAAAGGTTCATCGCTATGTCATGACTCAAGGATCATGATTGAAATTGAAGAAAACATACAAAGCAACAAAAAACAAATATAATAAGAATAAACACATCCTTACCTCACTTTATGTACTAACCCCTTGGCCTAGAGTCCTAGTTTTTGTCAGCTCTCTATATTCTTTACTCAGTGGTCTAAATCTATTTTTTTTCGTAACTGTTGAAGAAATGCATGGGTGGTTCGAATCCTGCCACGACCGATTTCGTTCACCTATAGCACAATAGCACAAGCATTTATTTGCTTAATTTAGGGAATGTACGAGGATATAATATATGTACTTCTTCCAAGGACATATTCATTATTAAAAAAAATATTATGCTGTTAATTAAATAATTTTAGGAAGTATAATTTGTTTTACGAGTTTTTGAGAAGAAATAAAAAATGCTTTATCAATTTGAGTAATGATGCTTGAATCTTAAAATCAAACAGCAATAAAATAAACTATGTACCTATCCAGAATCGATAAACCATTATTTTTGAGCATGGTGGAATAAAACGGTTGTTCGGCAATGCGAATAAAATATAGACATTAATGGTAAAAAAGATTAAATAGTAATAGTTCTTTTAAATGGTCAACAATAAAGAGCAAGCCAAGCATTCTAATCGATATTCTACGTTTTTCTTTAATCGAATAAAAAGGATTAATTTTTGTTTTCAGAAGATTCTTGGGAATTAAAAAACAATTTGAATTATTGCGTATGTATTTGAATATTTTGTGAAAAATAACGCAAATTCATCTCGTCGCTTTTTGACTTTAGACTTCACGGCTGAACCACTTGAGAGGAATTTTATTTTCTCCAAAGAGATAATATGTAATACCTAACACATTTAAAATGCTTCGCTTGCAAAGGGACAGAAACATTCATTTTGCAAATGCTCGCAGTGATATCAACGTTTTATGGCCTAGATTTAATCTACATTCTCTACTTACCCGAGAGTATGTAACTGCTCTAAATAAATTTATATTTTAATTAATGTTTTACATTCATGATTCAAAATAAGCGGTTTGTCCCACAAACATTTTATTTCCAGCACTTTGGCTGCAAAAGGCATTAAAACTTTTAATTTATCAAGTGCGACGTTGACATTATGAAACCACGCAAAAAACCAACCCACCAAATTCGTATGCTGTGAAAATGATTCGAGAGATTCGTGTTATTATGATTTTTGTCTGCAGACATTGATGTTATTCGTAACTTCTTAATTACAAGCATTGAATGTCGTTGATTTTTGGGAGAATACCGAGTTCCTGGAATATTCTAGCTGTCAGTCAAAACACAACTTATTAATTAGGGTGATTTTACTTAAAACGTAATCACTTAAGTGTACAAAAACAAAACTTTGATTCTACAGGAATATTACATTTGCTATATTGAGAAGAAAATGATTTAAATTGTGTGTTTCAAAATAAATCACAACACTTAGGAAAACTAAGTAGAAACTTATAATTTTATAACTGCATTAATTCAATCTTTAGCAAATATGAAACTCAATACAATATTCCGTTCCCGTTAGTAAGATAAAACGATCATCGGTAATAAAAATCGTTGAAGACAAAAAAAATATGTGTTCATAATAACCTACCTTTGATTAATTTAATAATAAAGTCTCAACATTTTATTGCACTCTGCGCAAGTGGTGTGTGTATTACTAAATATTCGTCTTTTTTATGCGAAAAATGCATTGTCACCTCAGATATAAGAATTGTAGCTTTCATTATTTACAAAAAACCAATTCTCTCAATAGATGGCGTTCCAACAAAATAAATAAAAATAATAAGATTGTTGTTCATAATTTCACCCATAGATGGCTGTAGTAAAAATTCCTTATTTTCAAGCGAAAAGAATTTCAGTATTACAATATATAGAACTTTCAAAATTGAATTGATAGGGATCTCATTAAAAGGCATAATTGGTGAACGTTGCGCAAGCGCATAAAGTGATCACGTAAACCAGCCGATGACAGGTCGTAAGCCCTGTAGGTGCCTTGATTTCCCGGTTCTCCTACAATAAATATTCCAACTTCGTCTCTATTGAGATAATTAAAAATCTGTTAAAAAATATTCGTCAATTTCTATTGACATAACTTTTTCTCGAATATTTATGCCTCACCTTAATGACCCAAAATATCCAAAGCAGCATTGATTTTAGAAAAGAAAGAAAAATATATAATGATTATAGATAAATTTTTCTACTATAAAGTTTTTTCAAAAATAATAGAATTGTTGAAACAATTTTCTAGGATAACATATTATGATAATGTGAAGTCTTATGAAAATGTAAATATAAATAATAAAAAAAATTGGTGGAGCGAAAACCGAATTATACCTACTACTTTTTTTAACTAGTCAAAATAATGACCATAACGATTGAATAACTTTATTTACTTACACATACACAACTCTCTCATTTCCATTATCTGTGAATACAAAATTCAAGCAAGATTGGATTGACTATTGTAATGTTATTGAAAATATAAATGAAAAAAAAATGAATATATATGCTTTAGAAGAGTTCAGCATTGGCCGCAACTCACTCGTTTTTATAAATCGTTTAATCGTAAATTTTAAGCAAGTTTGGACAATGGGAAATGATTAAAAATGTGATGGTTAAAAATGGGAAATTATTAAAAATGGGAAATAATTAAAAATGTGATTGTTAAAAATGTGATGATTTAAAATGGGAAATTATTAAAAATGGGAAATGATTAAAAATGTGATTGTTAGAAATGTGATGATTAAAAATGGGAAATTTTTAATAACGTCATAGGAAGTACCTATATTGGTACAAAACTTCAGCCAGATTAGGTTTTTTTCCTATCAATGCGGTCACCTTTGTTCTCCCAGTTAAGCTTTTTAAAAACATATTCCAATGCTAGTGTGAACAATTTTGGGGATATTGTATCACCCTGTCTGATTCATCTTTTTACTTGAATTTTATCTGTTGACCAATCCTCATTAAATTTAACCTGTATCGTTGCATTTTGGTACAAGTTTTTTATTACCTTGAGTCCTTGTATCTATTCGCGCTTGATCCATCCTTGCCATTATGGCCCATGTTTCAATGGAATCAAAAGATGATAATCGACAAACCCCAAGTATAGTGACATTGTATTCAATACACTTTTCTATTAGCAAACGTATAGTATGAATATGGTCAGCAGTGCTGTGCCTGTTCCACTGGTCAGTCGTTTTGTTAATATACTTGTTAATAGTTTGTACAAAACGCTAAGCTAAATTTACTTATATATAAATATACGTACACACGTATTACTTGTTAAAATATTATGGTGGGGATTTTTATAAAGTCAATATGGATCGTTTGTGTACTTTTATATTATATAATAATTATACAATTTTCCAAAATAGGTGTGTATACTTTTGAACCGATACTATTCTTCGATATTTCAATGTTTGATATTAATTACGATTTTCGAAGAATTTTTCTCAATTTAATGAGGATCAGATAGAAACATGATTAAAATCCTTTGAGTATATACACATATACGTTCTTGATTCATTACGACTACCTACACATGTTTAATTTGATTTCGCGTGTAAGTAGTTATAATAGATTTAGAATTCATCAAAGGATTAACGAGGTTAGGTACTAATTAACGTAAACGGAACATTTTTTATGGTAATTTTTTGGGGTTTACTCTTTTGACTCTTATGCTCCAAATCTTATTTAAAGAAACAGATCAGCAGATACAGATAATTTTGTAATGTTTAAAATATGCTTTCGGAAAATTAGACATTCGCGCCGTAATTGAAGTCCAATTTTATTTCTTTTTATTTTCAATTCTCTCAGTGATCAGTAGTGTTCAAACGAACGAGTCGAAGCCGAAGATTTGACTACTGTTTAAATCTCGTGTCAAGATGTTCGTACACGCTAATTTCCGAAACCACCCAACCGATTTCAATGAAATTTATTAAATTTGGTTGCTTGGTTCCGGATGGACAGACAGTATTTTTTTGCGTATTTTTTCAACCAATTTTTTTTAGATTGGTTATTTAAAAATACACAAAACCAATAATTTTGACTTCTCTACACCCTCCAAGATTTTTTTATGGGAAAAATAGCTAAAATACATTAAATGAGGTCTATACAAAATGCGGTATTATGTACCTTCCCAGGCCCACATAGTAAACTATAAAAATATAGATATAAATTATGACGTTACTGTCGTACCTATAACTACGACCAAGGGGGCAAGTCTGGTCAAACGGTGGAATCAAAATCCTCACGATAACTCATATCGTGGATATAATTTTGAATTGTAAAATGTAAAGGGGCAATTTATTCCACTTTAAAGACCCGTTCACACTGAAACCGCGAACATAGTAAGTCACCTTATTGGCTTTGTTCAATTAATTTAAAGAGTTGGTACTCTGTCAACCAGATGATCTCCATGTTTGCTGTCAGTTCTTGAATGTAGTGTGGAGCCAAGTCGTTCAGAGCCTTAAACACCATCAGTCATGTCTTGTCTACTCGTTCTGGACATTTCTACCAGTGTAGTTCGTCAAGAAGAAGTGCTATGTGACAATTTCGTCAATTCCATATATTAACCTCGCAGCTGCATTGAAAACAATTCGTAATAAAACAAGCTGATACTTGGGCAAACCCGCATAAATAGCCTTACAGTAATCCAGCGTTGACACTACACATGCATTTATAAGCTTAGGTATAGCTTTGTTTTTGGGTAAGCTCCGGCGGTTACTCACTCTCTTTTCAGTAATCTTCTATTATTGTGATGTCTTATTGATAAGCTCGTAAATACCCTAACAAGGCGAAATAGGCCTATCGCATAAAATAAATTCATTTAGAATCAAAAAATTGTTTTACTTTTAATTATAGACATAATTTATAATGGAATTCTACAAAATGAAAACTTTGTCGATTATTATTCTATTACTGTCTCCAATATCATCATTTCCCACATTTCTAATAACATTATTTTTCTTAAGTTTAAAATTTAGCATAAATTATAAATTTATTCTTAAAACTAAATCGTCTTTTATTATTCTTGTCGTTCATAAATTTGGTAAGCCAAATTCAACCTATTTAAGACGAACCTAAATTAATCATTCTCGTCTCGCAAAATTAAGGCCGACAATAAGTCTAAACCAAACAACGATGGCCAACAGTTGAATAATTTAAATTTTTTTTTTTTTTTTTAATAATTATGTATTTCCTTATTCACGATTGTTTTTGTTTCCAAGACCAATAACACTAAACTTATGATAATATTCTTACTAAAGTTTTTTTTTTTGTTCGCAGGTGAGCTTTGATGATTTTTACGATATTCCTTATACTAACTTGCTGGTAAGTTTTTAATATTCTATACTAGTGCCAGTTCTAAACTAGGCACTAGTATATATTCCGTTTTGGAATATCCGAATCTTAAATATTTAAGTCTACTGGATATTTGTATTAGCTTATAATAAATCTAGGCATTAAATATTCATAATTGTATGTTAAATGGTGGACTGTATTGCAAATAAATGAATCAACACTACGGACAAATCAGAACTACAGTTTGGTAGCACTTACCCTTCTTGCAGATCCCAATCCACCGAAGCCTTGGAGAAAGGAATTCGGGAATTGGAGTTGGAAGAGAAATTAGGATAGGCTTCTTTTTGCGAACTTACACCCAAATTCACTATCACAGATTTCTAATGATACAAATATGGTTCAAAATGAATGAGAACTTTTTTAAACAAATTATAAATGGTTACTGATGTAACAATGCAAAAAAAAAATGGCAACTGATGTTGCTCCCACTGATGTTTGAAATCGAATGAAATATGTAACAAAAAAAAACCACCTACACCCACAATAGTAGGTAGGTATTATCAAAATGACCCAACATACCCCGGCTCCTGAAATATTAATTTCAGAACCTGGGCCAGAAAAGAACAAAAAAAAAAACAAAAAAATGTTGGTAAAACTAAACACAAAAATTATCATGAATAATTAACAAATTACAACTAACTTACTAACTATGTCATCGTTGCCTACTAATTGGGCAGCTTAAAAAGTTTGACGACTGGTCGCCGTACAATCTTTTTGGACGTTTGTACGTCCACCACCCTCACCACCGAGTCTGGGCCGGGAAAACATTTGATAATTCGTCCCATTGGCCACTGCATTGGCCTTGTATTTGCTTCATCAATCAGTACTATATCTCCAACTTGTAAGTTGGGTGACTGATCTGTCCACTTTGCTCGATTTTGTAATGTATGTAAATATTCACGCCTCCATCGGGTCCAGAAATGTTGTGCCATTTGTTGCAATAATTGCCAACGAGATAAACGATTCATTGGGACATCCTTGGCATTTAGTTCTGGTACTGCAACAAGAGGTGCGCCGATCAAGAAGTGTCCAGGAGTCAAGACATCAATCTCTGCTGGATCTGTAGAAAGAGGCGAGAGAGGTCTAGAGTTCAAAATTGCTTCGATGCGACAAAATACTGTTGATAATTCTTCAAAAGTGAGAACTTGCTCTCCAACAACCTTTCTTAATATGGATTTTGCCGATTTTATTCCAGCCTCCATCAACCCATTGAAATGTGGGGCAGAAGGCGGACTGAAATGCCAATTTATGTTACGAATTGACATAAACTGAGTGAGATTATCATGGCACTCTCTGGTATGTAAATATTTGCAAAGTTCATCCAAATGTTTATTGGCACCGATAAAATTAGTACCACAATCACTAAACAAATTTTCACAAATTCCTCTTCTAGCAACAATACGGTCCAAAGCAGCTAGAAAGGCTTCCGTTGTTAAATCCGAAACCAATTCAAGGTGAACAGCTTTAGTCGACAAACAGACAAACAAACATAAATATGTTTTCAGCTGCTTCGCACCACGTCGTCGGCTTTCTTTACTAAGAAAATATCCTCCATAATCAATACCGACATTCAAAAACGCACGACCTTCACGAAATCGAGATGATGGAATATCACCCATAAAAGGTTGAATTTTACGTGGATTTACTTTAAAGCAAGTCAAACATTTACGCAATCTCTTTCGAATGGTATTACGTGCAGATACAATCCAAAATTGTTGACTGAGTACTGATTGCAGTGTTCTAGATCCAATGTGTAAATATATTTTATGATAATGATCTATCAGTAAATTGGTAAATACATGATTCTTTGGCAACAAGATTGGGTGTTTAGCAGTTTCCGTAAGATTGGAGTGTCGCAATCGACCTCCTACACGTATGACACCAACATCATCCAAAAACGGTGCAAGGTTCCGTATTGAAGATTTTAATTTATCACTGCGATTCAATGCAATTATTTCATCACGAAAACAAATAGACTGAATGTATTTGATTAATACGGAACGTGCTGCTGTAATTTCACAGAGATTCAAATGTTTATTAACATTTCGCTTGCAAGATGATAATCGACAATTCCGACTGAAACGACAACACCATGCTGTAACATTCACCAATTTGGTAAACGATGAATATCTATAAAATATATTGAAGTCTTCCATATTCTGTTGAATGACTAAAACAGTAGGAATATCTGGTGATTTCCTTTCTGGAAGATCTTCCATGCTTATATTGACGTTACTAGCAATTGGCCAATACTCAAGTGGGGTTGAGAGCCACGATGGTCCATTCCACCATAATAACGAATCTACAATGCATGTGGGTGACAATCCCCTGGACCCAAGATCTGCAGGATTATCTGATGATCTCACATGATACCAACTATCAATTGGAACTTTATCGCTGATTTGTGAAACTCGATTCGCGACAAAAGTTTTTAACAAGTATGATGGTGTTTTAATCCATGCTAAAACAATAGATGAATCAGTGAATGCGAATGTCCTATCAATAGGTATTTCATCTTTATAATGATTATATGTATATGACAATAATTTTGATAACAAGTGCGAAGCGCAAAGTTCAAGACGAGGTATCGACAACGTTTTGAGAGGTGCGACTTTAGTTTTAGCCAGTAATAATCGCACTTCTGGATTTGAAGTATCAATATTTGAACAACAATATACTACGGCAGCATAACCTAAATTTGAAGCGTCTGAGAATCCAACCAAGATAACGAGGTATATCTAAAAATGCTAAATTATGAAGATTTGACATAAGATTTTCCCACCTGGTTTGGATGTTATCAGGCGTAGGGTCATCCCACTCCAATCCAAGCTTCCATAATTCTTGGAGTAAACATTTTGCCACAAAGATAACAGGCGAGATCCACCCTAGTGGATCAAATATACGTGCTACACAGGATAAAATATTTCTTTTGGTGGCAATCATCTCTGGTGATGTTATTTGGTAGGTGAATGAATCACTATTAGGATTCCAATATATCCCAAGAATTTTGATTCCGCCGTCAGAACCCAAATTCAAACTCAATGGAACCTCCCGATGATCCTCAGGAAGATCACTGAGAAAATCTTGTGAATTACTCGCCCATTTACGCACTTCAAAACATCCCAATTTGAGTAATGAAATGAGTTCGTTCCTTATGGACAATGCATCATCCACAGTTTGCCCACCACTCAGAATATCATCTAGATATACATTTTGCAATATTATTTTTGACGCTCTTGGAAAATTATGTTTTTCTCTGACCGCTAACTCGTTCAGTGTCCGTATTGCTAAGAAGGGTGAAGAAGCAACACCATATGTAACAGTGTTTAATTCGTATTGCTTAAGGGGTTCGTCTGGAGACTCACGCCACAATATCCTTTGTTACGTAAGGACGATCTTCTTCTCGAATTAGGATTTGTCTATACATCTTACAAATATCAGATGTAAAAGCTATTTTGAACATTCTGAAACTACAAATCAAGTGAATAATATCCGATTGTAGTTTTGGTCCAACGAAAACAACATCATTCAATGACTTATTTGACGTTGTGTGTGAACTGGCATCAAAAACAACGCGAAGTTTTGTAGTGGAGCTAAGAGGTTTGATAATACAGTGATGTGGTATCAAATATTTTGTGAGTGAGTGTTCTGACATTGACAGCTCTCTCATATGACCAAGAGTTTCATACTCTCTCATGAATGCAACGTAATCTCTCTGCAATTCTGGCTTGAATTTGAGAGTTCTTTCTAATCGATGAAAACGCAATAAAGCATTTTGTTCTGAAGATCCTAATGTATTATAATCATTTTTCAATAGTAATGGAACTACAAAACGTCCCGATGGATTGCAATATGTTTGTGATTTAAATACTTCTTCACATGTCTTGTCATCTTCCGATTGATAATGTTGATTTGGTATGTCTTCGATTTCCCAGAATTGATGAAGATGATGTTCTAAGGATGATACGCAAAGTGTTACATCATTAGATTTTATGGATTCACTTTTTGGTATAACAGGGATGCTTCCCATAATTACGATCCCCAAAACAGTGTTAATACCTATTGGCAAATCAGTTGGACCCTCAACAAGTCCAGGTCTTAATAATTTGGCAAATACTGAGGCTCCCAATAAGACATCTGTTTCTCCTGGGATACCAAACTTTTCATCCGCCAATTGAGAGTGATTTAGGTATTCTAAAAATGATGTTTGTACTTCACAACTGGGTAAACAATGTGTAATTTTATCTAACACTAAAGCATCTATCTGATATGTCATTCTATTATTAAACTTTGAATAGAATGTAAAGGATGCTCCTGTATGAATTGTGTTGTTAGACATTCCAATTCCTTGTATGGAAACATTTTTACTGTAGGTATTTAAACCTAATAATTTACAAGCTTTAAGTGAAATGAAATTTGATTGACTGGCTGTATCTAGTAAAGCACGCAAGCAATGTGCTTTACCTGCCTGTCCTTGTACGATGATTGACAGTAACTCTACTATTCTGGCCCTCTGTCGAAGGCAACTGGCAGTCACATAAGGTTCAGGTTGATCAGTCGCAGGTGAGCTCGGATCCGATGGTTGAGTAATTTTGGGAATAAAATGCAATAAACTGTTGTGTTTTCCATTGCACTGCTTGCAAGATGACTTTGATTTACATAAATTCAATCTATGTCCTCTCTGTAGACAATTGATACATAATCTGTATTGTTTGATTAGTTCAAACCTTTCCTTTGGAGCCAATGACAGAAATTTGGAACAATGATAGATAGGATGGTTAGTCTTTGAACTACAACAAATACAATGATGATTTTCTTCTGAGGATATACCAGTAACGAATACTTTGGTTGCCTGATTTCTGTGTTTCGTCAATGAACTGTTAGAGGTTGGTAAAACCTACAATATACCACAATGATTTTCTAAAAATTTTAGCAATTCGTTAAAGGTGGGGACCGTGTTGTGTTCAACGGTCAACTCAAATTTTGTTCTAATATCAATTGATAATTTTCTAAGTACAATATTCAATAATAAAAATGACCATTCTTTTACAGGAAATCCCAGTGAATCCAATCCAAACGTATTCTCTTTAAGTATGTCAACAAATGCTCGAAGGTTTTCCTTGTTTTTATTTAACGAGAAATTCAATATATGATCAATATGTGCGTCAGCTATGAGACGTTTGTTTTCGTATCTTTCTATCAAAATACGATACGTTACACGATAGTTTTCCGAAGATAATGGCAAATGCTTGACGAGACGTAACGGTTCAATGTCTAATAAACTCACTAAATATTGCATCTTCTGTACATTTCCAAGTGAACAGTTTTCATCAATCATGGATTTGAAGAGATTATTGAAGTTTATCCACTCTGTTGCTTTCCCAGAAAATTTAGGTATTTCAAGTATTGGTAATTTTAAACTGTTACCTCCTTTCTGTTGGTTAGCAATTTTACTTTCAGAAAATATGTCATAGTATACATATTTGATTTCCTTGTACATTGACATGAAACTATCATATTCCACATAATGATTTTTCTCATCAAAATCTTTAGATTCAGATTCAATGTCAATATGAGCTTGAACAAATTTGGCTTTAATTTCTTTAAATCCTATTTCAAAACTCTTGACATCTTTAGCTGACCCAATTATGGCACACTTTGACAAGTTAAGCAAGGCGACTAACTCTCGCTTTGCGAGTTTATAAATGATAAATGCTGACATTGTAGCTAAGTGTCAAGATCAATCTGTAAACGAACAACTGTCAAAAAATCAAATGTAAACAAAATGACAAAACAAGATGGCGACTAAGATGGCTGACCAATCAAAGACAAGAAGTGTAAATGATCTTACCACAGTAAAACTACAACTTTTTGCAAATTTATTGTTACAAAAATTTGACACAATGCAAATATTAATGGCAAATATTAATTACAACAAAGAATATTAATACAAAATTATCTGACGAAATCTGTGACCATGTGCATGTACAATAAATAAACCACTGCAATTCTGCTCTGTCCGTATGAATTTAAAACAAAACGACAAAATTATCCGGAGAAGTGACCAACAAATATGTATGTTAAATGGTGGACTGTATTGCAAATAAATGAATCAACACTACGGACAAATCAGAACTACAGTTTGGTAGCACTTACCCTTCTTGCAGATCCCAATCCACCGAAGCCTTGGAGAAAGGAATTCGGGAATTGGAGTTGGAAGAGAAATTAGGATAGGCTTCTTTTTGCGAACTTACACCCAAATTCACTATCACAGATTTCTAATGATACAAATATGGTTCAAAATGAATGAGAACTTTTTTAAACAAATTATAAATGGTTACTGATGTAACAATGCGAAAAAAAAATGGCAACTGATGTTGCTCCCACTGATGTTTGAAATCGAATGAAATATGTAACAAAAAAAAAACCACCTACACCCACAATAGTAGGTAGGTATTATCAAAATGACCCAACAATAATATTGACGAAACCTTACGACTTAACACTTACTGATGATATCACGGAGATCACGGGAAAGTTTCCATTTATATTTTTTTATTTAATTTAATTTTTTAACAAATTTAACATATAAAATAATCAAAAATACATAAAATATTACACAAAAATAAATACAAATCACCATATGTAAAGGAGAAAATCAGTAGAAAATACATTTTATTAATATTTTTTATTCAATTATTGAAGTCAATAATATTTTTAATGTGCAATAGCTAAACCAGAAACAATGTTTTTTTTCACTGGACGATACGAATCGGTGTTGTTGGGACAATCCTTACCAGAGACAATTTGAAACCATATGATGGCCAATCGGTTGATCGGAGTATACCAGAGTGATTTAATTAGGTGTTTTGTGCCAGAGAGAATGAATTCCTTAAAATTTTTGATAACATATTAATAAAAATATAAAATGTATTCATTTTAAGAGAATTGTTTGGAGCTTAGATATTTACTACAATGATATATTATTCAAACAATGCTTACGTAACACGTTCTATATGAAGTACCTACGTGCATTTTAAAGCTGATTTCCGAATAGAATTAGGTCACTAGACATCTATGGTCATATCTGTAGCAGACGATAGATGTTGTTATATAGGTCATTAATAATTGCATTACACTATGTTCTCTCAACCTAAAATGCAATTTTGTGCCGTGCTGATAGAATATTATACATAAAATGTGTAGAGTAGGTGTAACTATAGAATATAATATAATTATGTTTCATATAGGATTGTTATACAGTCCCGTCCATCCATCAGAATGCAAACTTTCAATTTTGAAATTAAATATCAGAGTTTGTGGAAATTACAATCATTGCATGTCAAAGTCAAAAGCGAGAATTAGCGGGAAGATTTGTATTTCGTTTTTCTACTCTAATATTAATGTACCTATATCATATTAGAAGTAAACCAAAATCAATAAGTGATCGAATCACACATTGACAAATGATTTGTATAAACATCATTAGGTGATATTAAAAAAATGTACATGTAGATATACATACCATCACACCACGTTCCTCACGGGGTAAGCAGAGAGAACCGAACGCCACATTTTTCTATCTTGACACACATTCATCGCCTCGTCAACATTCATACATGTCCTTCCGTTGTTTACGCTTATTACGTTTCCGTCCTTGAGAATATCGTTCACATGGACGTGCCATCCTTTTTTGGGCACTCCCGACCTCTCATTTCGTTCCTGTCAGCTTTGTTTATTTTCTTCGTCAAGCGTTCTTCATTAATTTTTCCAAGTTGCCAATCCATCTCAATGTGTTAACTTTCATTTTTTTAATTACATTTTTCGTCATCTTCATGTTCTCATTTCACACCATGTCATATATCCAAATTATACAAATAATGTTAATTTTTAATTTTTGAAGATATGTGGGTATTAAGTATGTACGTCATAATATGATATTAAGCTTTTGTCACTTAATGTGTAATGAAAAACAATATAAAATTATGTGTTTTTATTAAAAAACATGGATACAAAATTGAGGAAAGTAAAAATCACGCTAATTCCTTTGTTGTTACTTTGTGAATTATCAAGTAGGTTCAATTTATAGTTAATTTTACCTAAAGTTTTAGTCTAAGAGACAAAATTAGAAATGAAGAAATCAGACGCCAGACAAAAGTTGTTGATGTCATGGATCGAGTTGCAAAACTTAAATGGCAATGGGCAGGTCATGTTGCCAGACAGGGTACGGACAGATGGGCACCCAGAATTCTAAATTGGAGACCATGGGATATGAAAAGGGGAATAGGCCGGCCCCAGAAAAGGTGGGCCGATGATATTGTCCCTGTCGCTGGAAGCGGATGGGTTCGAAAAGCCCAGAAAAAAGACGAGTGGAAGCTATTAGAAGAGGCCTACATCCAGCAGTGGAGAGATGGCTGAGAAAGAAGAAGAAGAAGAAAGTATTAGTAGTTTTTTCAATATATTATCAATTAATTAATATTTGTCATTTTTGTATGACGTGATCATATATCATTATGTTGTCATTATGGAGTATTGAAATAATCAGAAATTAGATTATGTAGTTACCGGGTCCAGCGGTGTAAGAAATAAATACGTAAATATTTATAAATCTAAAAGTATAAATAAGAGTAAATCTTTACCTTCGTAATCAATTATGTGTTAACGTGTTTATGTTGCAGAGCCATCCTAAAATTTAGCAGATGGTGATGTGTCTAGGCATTCCTGAAACAATTACTTCATCTCAACCTCAAAGTTCTCTTGATCAATCAGTGTATCTTACATACACTGCAAAAATATGTTAAAATTAACCGAACTGTAGTGACTACAAAACAATTCGTTTTGTGCTACTAAATATTTTGTGCGCTTAACCAAACAGTACAGTTATAAATGGATTAACTTTTATTACTGATAACAAAGGTTTGTCTAAAAACGCAACTTTTTTTTCAAATAAATAACACCATGTCAGTCAAAATATGACACAATAGAACGTCGCTAAAGGTTCACGAAAATTTAAAATTTTGATTAATTTTTGTGGAAAGTTTTAATGGTTAGCTTATAATTTATAGACTTTTATTAAAAAATAAATTTAAAAAAATGTGTTATTTGTGAAATCATTCAGTTTTTTTCTGTGATGTTTTTAGACAAATTTTACGATTGAGTGGACTTTTCATGTAACCATTACATCATTAGTATCAATTAAAAAGGTATTGCATATATTATACGTATGTGGTACTGCATTATTATGTAATTTGATTATTTTAAATTATGATGCACGGGTTTGGAACTCAGCTAGAGGATTTTGGTTACATCTTTTAGTGACTCTGTTTTTGAAATGCCTAGACACATTATGGAATGATAAATATTTTGATAGGCTCGCTACGTATTGAATACCTTTTTGAATACTAAACAGCAAAGGCTAACGGAAGCGGAAGGAATATATCGGAACAGTGTTGACAACATAACTTAAATTGTATATATATACACACGTAGGTACATAAGCATGTTGAGTTTCGTCTTGGGTAGAAATTCATGGAACAATGGAATCTATACCTACCTAGTAAGGTATACGAGTATATTGGTTGGCAAAGTATGATGATAGATTTCAATACTAGTCGAGTTTTACGTTCGTGTCAAGATAAAGGAACAATGCCAGTCATTCTTTTGTATTTCACTGCTCTTTCCTTATTTTGAATAAAAAATATATGACCTCTGAAAATTTGGAATAAACTATTTCATATACTTATTTTTTTGAAGGCAAGAGTCGCTTTCAACAAAAGATCAACAATTTTTGAATCCTCTTATATTTCCATCAAAATTAGAAAAAAATTAATCGAGACTCTTGTCTGGAGTGTACCTACTGCTAATATGGCTGTGAAACATGGACCATCAGCCAACGCGAAACGGGACGTCTGTCTGCGTTTGAGATGTGGTGCAACGGACGCATGGCTCAAGTTCACTGGTCAGAAAACATCAGCAACGACGAGGTACTAAGCAGGGCTGGAGAGACTAGGAAACTTATGAAAATAATTGCCCAACAGAGAACAACTTGGATAGGCCACAACATCCGGCACCCAGGCCTGCTTTTTACCATCGTCGAAGGAATGATTGATGGGGGCAACTATAGAGGCCGCCCCAGAAACAACTATATAGACCAAATAATCGGTGACGTGCGCTGTAGCAGTTACAAAGAGATGAAGAGACTAGTAGACGATAAAGATAAGTGGACAGATCGAGTGTTTGGTGCAGACCAATCCTAGGATTGTGACCCAAAAGAAGAGAATAAATTTCAACCATACATTAATTAAGTCAAGGTTGAAGCTTTTGTCTGGAATTACAAAAAAAAATATATGCTCAAGAATCTTTTTAATTTTCTTTCACGCATTACATTAACGAAATTTAAAACATTTCTAAACCTGTCCTTTTCCACCACTTTACGACTTCATCTGTAATATGAAAATTTTTATATGAATTTTATTAGTATTTGGTAAGTACTCTAAAACCCCAGAAGATTATATGATTCATAGTAATAATAGATGAAAATATTTTTTTATTTCATGACTTATTTCTTGTTGATATATTATTTTAGTATAAAAGGAATGAGTTTATTCTGTACCTACTTCAGCAGTTGAAAAGGCCGCTAACATTCCAGGAAAAACGATCGTCCTGTAAAAATGAATTAATTTTACCGTAAAACTATGGAGTTACAATTACAATTACAACGCTGTCTTGGATTTTGTTGCTTTATAAAAGTTCTGTTTGCAAATGAAAAACGTTTTACTATTATTATTTTCCAAACATTTTTTGTGTTATGTCAACAAAAGCTTCTGGTAATAACATTTGTGAAATTAAAGCCTGTAGTTGTCTTCCCGTCTGGGATTGAATTTATTATCACGATTCAAACACATAACTAGAGAGAAATTCGCGGTCGGTTAGGATGTGCCATTTTTATTGCTATAAAGTGTAAAATAAATTATGTTTATAAGATAAGAAATAAAATAAAGAGGCGGCCCCTTCGCACCTGGGAACAATTTCATTCCTTTAACTTTATGTTTTGTCAGCACGTAATATTAATATTATGCTGAATTATTTATGTTGTTTTTCCTTACCAATTTAATATATTTTCTCAGATAATCACATTACTTACTATATTATAATATATTCATGATACCTACCCATGATAAATATTCAATTGGAAATATAAAATTCTGGCAAATTTTTATTTATGTAAAACTGCTTATGTCAAAATATATTTTAAGTAATAAAATAATTTATTTACCAAATCTTCAGGCTCCTTAAATTTACTTCTTTCAAAATATCATTCATATGGTCGTTTTATCCCTTAAAATAGGTTATTTCATTCTGAATTGATTTAAAATAAACATGAGTAAAAATATATTTGATTTTCTTACTTGCCATTGAGAAATAATGTTACAAATTCTTAGTAAAGGTCGTCAAGACGTTCCACGAGAGAATACTGTGACTATGAAATAGGTGTTTTATTCTAAAACGTATGGTTTTTGTATTTAAAAAATAATTCAAAACACATTACGTCTTATTCATTATATACGAGATCAAGCATTAAATTGCTGAATGCTGGGTCTTACAAAAAGAGACGAAAACAGCCTCTTGATATTTGAAAGAAAAATCCTGAGAAATTTTTGGCCCAGTAAATGATAATGAACTTTGGAGGATGCGATATAGTTACGAACTACAGGAACTATATGACGAATCCAACAATATACAAGTCATATAAGTACGTAGACTGCAGTGGTTGGGACATGTCAGCCGGATGAATGATGATCGTATCCCCAAAAAGGTTCTTAATACCAATCCAGAGGGCAGAAGAAGTAGAGGTAGGCCCAAGCTAAGATGGCTAGACGACATAGAAGACGACTTAAGGGCGATCGGAATAGCAAACTAGAGGATAGCGGTGGAGGACAGGGACGGCTGGAGAAGGATTCTGGAGGAGGCCAGGGCCCACACAGGGCTGTAGCACCAATGATGATAATGATGAAGCATTAAATTGTTTTCTTCGCTTTTTTAAATACATGTTTTCACATTTTTTTCTTACATTATTTTTTTACATGTATATTATTGTTATTCGTTTATTATTTCATTTTTTATTTTCATTTATTATTTTTTTCTGTTTTTTAATGTAATCTGTTTTTGTATGTACATATTACCATGTTTAAATTCTGTTTTATTTGTATATGTAAAAGGCTATTAAGTCGTAAATTGTAATTCAATAAAATTAATAAATATATTTTTTTAATCAGAAATTTCAGATATTCTTCCCAAATCCTGTGTTAAACTTCTTGGAGTCAAAATAGATTCTAATCTAAGCTTTTCAAACCAAATTAACACAGTTGCTTCTTCTGCTTTCTTTCAACTAAGACGTTTAAAGTCAATCCGAAGGAGTATCCCAATTGAAGTCATAAAATCTTTGGTCAGCGCCTTTGTTGTATCCTGTTTGGATTATTGTAACGGTATGTATGCGAATTTACCAAAGAAAGAAATAAATAAAATTCAGTCAGTTTTCAATGCTGGAGCCAGGCTCATCACTGGAGCCTCCAAATTTTCTCACATCTCTCACCACCTTCGCAATCTACATTGGCTTAAAGTCCCCGAAAGAATTTAATATAAGCTTTGTCTCATAATCTTTAAAGCACTTGGTGGTATGTCTCATACTTACCTCTCCGAACTGTGCATTCCGCTTTCAATAAATGACAGACAATAAGCTCCCACACACCCTCAGACAAACCGAAAATATGTCTTCGCTCAAAAAAAACTCAAAACGCACCTTTTTCGCAAATCTTACCAGAGCCAAAATGATACAACGTAATCAATTTTCAGCGCTCTTGAGGTAAGATATTTACAAAAACGGCGCTTTATAATGTATCCAAATTTATTTATTTTTGTAATTGTGATTTTTTCATATTTTTATTTTTTGTATTGTGATAATAATTTATTTTGTTTTTTAATAATATTAAAATACTGAAGTCTATGCTTTTAATTTAATTCTCAAAAAATTTCTACAAGCAAAATTGTACTTTTTTGCTTGAATTATTTATCTGTCATTTGTGGCCCTACAACCCTGTCTCCCTAGACAACGTGTCATTTAGCTCAAGAAAAGATACAAGAAAAGATAACTCAATGTATGGAAGTGACAGTTATCACGTGACCTCCATACATTAAGTTTTCTTTTCTTGAGCTAAATGACACGTTTTCTAGGGGGGCTGGTCTGGTCTTAGCCTCCTGCTAAACCCGTCTCCATGACGGTCTTGTGATGCATTACGCCAGTTATGGATGCCGATGGTTTTTGCATCCTTCACTACTCCATCCAGCCATCGAAGCTTTGCATATTTTTATTGTTTGAATTGTGATAATGTATTTTTTTTATAATAATATTTTTAATTTTTATAATCGCAAAAAAATATTTTTATGCTTTAATATAAGGTATAAAAATTTGCGGTGCGGTGAAGCGGTGATAGCCCAGCGGTAAGGTCGTCGCCTCCCATGCGTGAGGTCGACGGTTCGAATCCGGGCGGGGCATGCACCTCTGGATTTTCAAAAAAAAAATGTATGTGCGTATTTATATCACTAGCTATATGTAGCCATGGTCCACTTTGTCTGGTTCCCCTTTCTAAGGGTTACGAAGGTCAGATGGCAGTCGCTTCAGTGTAATAACCAGACAAGCCAATTCCAGGATCATGGTCAAAGCGTACCCCGATAGAAACGGGACAAAAGTTCTAAGGGGAAGAAAGAAAGAAAGAATATAAGGTAAAAAAATTTAATATTAGTCTTGCGGAAAAGTAATTATATATTTTTTTATACTGAATATTTGTATGTATAGGTATAAAGATGTGTCAAAAAAATTGAAAATGTTGATTTTAAGAAAATCACATCGGTGAAAATTTTCAAAACTGAGTATAAAAAGAAACAAAATTGTTGCTGTAAATATTTTTCATTAATCATGTCATATTCGTTTTACTCGAAGGCGATCTAATCTTATCCTCAGTCTTATTATCTGTTTTATTGACCGCTATTCTTCGCAGCTGACGGAATTTCCACCCATTCCATGTACCTACGATAGTATAAAGAATGTGCCAAAATTGTGAGTTGGAGTTTTCCACACTTGTCCTCGGTTCCCAATAACAAAGGGTCTTCCAAAAACAAATAAATACTGCCTGCTTCAAAAATAAATGCAGACGAGATAAAGAGTTTCACTTCAGATTTTTCGTTGAGTAAAAAAAAATATGAGACTTATCAACTATAATGGTGATATCTAATTCAATAATCAAATATAACAAATAAAAATATTTAATTCCAAGTATTTCTTATTTATGAATATGCTATAGGTATTATGGAGTTCTATCATTAATCGTCCATCGAAAAAACAAAATAAAGCTGAAAATATATTTTTTTAGCTGCAACGTACCGGCATAGAATAGTAGTTCCACTCTTTTCAATTATCATTGTTTTCAGGTGTACCGTAAGAGTCGGGTAATCGAAAATACATGTGGCATAATAAACGTCTCACAGAATTCAGAAATGAGGTTCACCTTTGATTCTGAATGATCTGGTGTGAGGATCCACGCCCGTGTCGTACTTTCTTTTATTGGGTAATGCACACCCGCACATCTGTCGCTGGATATCCCACATCAGTCCTGGGAAAACTGCTGTCCGCGTGCCGCAGCACGCATGTGGCTCGCCGAGTGTTTCAGTGCGGCCCACGAGAAATATGCGTCAAAAAACAGTAAAACATTTTTGTTTAAAAAAAAAACTTCAAACTTGGCCATTGCAATCCAAAAAAAAGAGGAGAAAATCATTTCTCGCTGGGTGAACATTGTTAGCTTTGTACTATCGAAATAAACATATGTATACACGAACTTTTTCAATTTTTTCCCTTTTGTCCTATGACCATCAAATTTTGCAGAGATATTGAGTGGCGCAATAAAAAAAACCTCATATATTTGATCAAAAATGGAAGTCTAGAAATCCAGATATTTAAATTTGAAAATTCAAATTTTCATACAAGATGACAAAAAACTCTTTTTTGTCATTTTTAACTTTTAGCGAAAAATTTTAAAATTTAATTTTTTTTTGTGTTGCGCTACGAGCATTTTGTGACGCAACATTTTCGTATGAGCCTTGAAATTTTATTAGAGTCAATTTTTTTGCGATCTTACAAGCGACGAGCGTATCCAACTACCTATATCAGTCGTTTTGTAAGTGTATGTACACAGGGACTTGCGTCACTTTTCCCCTTCTAAGGGGTTTTGTCAGATATTTATATCTCCATATTCGTAAAATTTCACGATTTTTAATGAGGTAAGAATAGATAGTATTTTACTTCTGCGGTCCTCCGTTCATATTGAATTTCTGAATCTGGTTCGCAGTCCCAAGAGTTTGCCAACCCCTGCGCCACATGTTGGGATATGACGCGATAGTATGTATGTATGTATATTGTTATTTTCTTCATAATTTGATTTTAACAAACATACAAACCCTCCCTGAAGTAGAACTGAACTCCACATTTTCTTATCTTGGGAAGCATCATTCGCTTCATCTGCATTATTTATACATCGTCTCATACAATGTTCTTATGTTTCCGTCTCTCGATCAGAATATCTTTAATACTTTTACTTGTAGGAGTATTAAAGATATTCTGTTTATTTTATATCTTTTACTTGGGTAACGCCGGGCTCCTGTTCTATTTCTTCGTCAGATTTTCGGCATTCATTCTTATCACGTGGCCAAATCATCTCAATATGTTCACTTTCATAGCATTGATGACATCTTTTTTATCTTGTATTATTTCCTTATTCAAAGAGCGGTGATAGCCCAGCGGTAGGATCGTCGCCTCACATGCGCGAGGTCGACGGTTCGAATCCGGGCGTGGCACGCATCTCTGGATTTAAAAAAAAAATCTATGTGCCATTATCCAAACTGTCTGGTTTCCTTTTCTAAGGGTTATGAAGGTCAGATGGCAGTCGCTTCAGTGTAATAACCAGACTCGCCAATGCCAGGATCATGGTCAAAGCGTACTCCGATAAAATCGGGACAAAAGATTCTTTCCTCATTCATTTCTTACTACTATCATTCATCGTTATGATACACAGCCAAAACACTCATGAAATATAATGATTTCAGCCAAAACACTCATGAAATATAATGATTTCAGCCAAAACACTCATGAAATATAATGATTTCAGCCAAAACACTCATGAAATATAATGATTTCAGCCAAAACACTCATGAAATATAATGATTTCAGCCAAAACACTCATGAAATATAATGATTTCAGCCAAAACACTCATGAAATATAATGATTTCAGCCAAAACACTCATGAAATATAATGATTTCAGCCAAAACACTCATGAAATATAATGATTTCAGCCAAAACACTCATGAAATATAATGATTTCAGCCAAAACACTCATGAAATATAATGATTTCAGCCAAAACACTCATGAAATATAATGATTTCAGCCAAAACACTCATGAAATATAATGATTTCAGCCAAAACACTCATGAAATATAATGATTTCAGCCAAAACACTCATGAAATATAATGATTTCAGCCAAAACACTCATGAAATATAATGATTTCAGCCAAAACACTCATGAAATATAATGATTTCAGCCAAAACACTCATGAAATATAATGATTTCAGCCAAAACACTCATGAAATATAATGATTTCAGCCAAAACACTCATGAAATATAATGATTTCAGCCAAAACACTCATGAAATATAATGATTTCAGCCAAAACACTCATGAAATATAATGATTTCAGCCAAAACACTCATGAAATATAATGATTTCAGCCAAAACACTCATGAAATATAATGATTTCAGCCAAAACACTCATGAAATATAATGATTTCAGCCAAAACACTCATGAAATATAATGATTTCAGCCAAAACACTCATGAAATATAATGATTTCAGCCAAAACACTCATGAAATATAATGATTTCAGCCAAAACACTCATGAAATATAATGATTTCAGCCAAAACACTCATGAAATATAATGATTTCAGCCAAAACACTCATGAAATATAATGATTTCAGCCAAAACACTCATGAAATATAATGATTTCAGCCAAAACACTCATGAAATATAATGATTTCAGCCAACTGAAATTTTTCCGTTTCATGCGTCTTTTGTCCGAGTCTCACTCAAATATTGATTTTCGATTCAAGAATCTCTTCTTTTTGTTAAATGTACGTCATTGAAATGACATTATCATTTTTTAAGTTAAGGGAATGTGTGAGGATGTATATGTACGTAATTGTTACAAGGACATATTCATTGTTAAAAAATGATATTGGTTTGAGTCCATATGCAACCTCAAAGATTCGAACACGGGTTCATTGGATTACTAGTCCAATGCACTAACCGCTTTGTCACCGACCCGTATTCTGTTGGACGATGAAGTTGTCGAGCTAGACTAGTATTATTATACTATAATTGTATTATTATACATATTTTCGTAATATAATTTCAACCTGTAACAGAGGGTTATGTTGTTTTAAACTATAAGTAGGTACAATATTTCAATTACTCATTGTTATCAGAGGGTTTTATATGAAAATTATTTAAATTTGAATAAGATTACGGATACGTATATTAAATTTATTACTGCGGGTTCTAATTAAATATACTCTGACCAATTAGAGTGAAAAGATAAGAATTTGGCACCTACAAACAGATCTCTGGATTATGAATAAGTTCAATTTATTTGACAAATATTCACTTTCATTAGTGAATATCAAATTATATAAATTATCACGTTTGATTTAGGTTCATATTTTTATAGGCAATATTCACAATCTCATTTATTTCCTATTCTGAGACAAAACCACGATTTATTTATTCAATTTACATAAAAAAAACGAGTGGGTTATGGCAACACTGAACTTTCCACATTATGTTAGTGTACGCAATTTTCTCTTGAAAGGTTGACAATCTCTAAATGTAAATACGTATTATTTAATACATTTTGAATGCATATATATGATGATGTAGAAAGCAGTGTTGGTATTGTCGTATTGTGTTTTAATCCCCACCAAACTAAATACAAAAAATACAAAAATGAATAAATTTGAAATTTCAAAAATATTGTAGTGCGATTTCAGAACTAAACCCATCACAACTTTAATACTTAAAAAAATAGTTTTGAATATTTGACGAATTTACAATTTTACAATCAGTTGTAACGGTGTTATAAATGAAATATTAATAAATCTTTTTCTTGCATAAAATTTGAAAATCATCAAATTTATTATTCTGAATTCGTTCTATTAGAATGATAATGTACACTGAATGTATAAAATTATAAATCAATGAGAAAATTTTCAATTTTGCAATTTCGGTAACTTAGATTAATGTACATACCTATTACTTACATGATCTAACATCTTCTGGATGGAATTGGTGTGATATATTTTTTTCATATCAGCTTCCTACTGTATAACACCACAAATGTACTTA
Organism: Molanna angustata; assembly: GCA_963576475.1. Taxonomy (NCBI): domain Eukaryota; kingdom Metazoa; phylum Arthropoda; class Insecta; order Trichoptera; family Molannidae; genus Molanna; species Molanna angustata. The sequence goes on from OY754964.1 coordinate 14,793,074, forward strand.
GTTACAGCAAATAAATTAATTCGTAAACCCAAAGTTGTCCCAATTTATGTACAAGTGGATTATTATAAATGGTAATAATTTATGAATGTGGATCTGAATAAGTGAATATTCAAATATGATTTTGTTTACTAACCTATCACATATTTAGAGACGGACGTGGTCGTTTGTATGTATATCCAAGTACTTATCTAATTTACATATCTATATAATATATATTTTGTTGATTTTAATTAATTGTAACAATATATTATATTATTAAAAGCTGGAGAGTTATCATGTGGTCGTTAGGATGAATGAGAACTTAAAAACAAAAGTGGTCTAGATGGGTTATGGCAGAGCGGTTAGCGCTGGGTTAGTAATCCAATGGTATAGCACAAGCATTTTTACTTAGTTTAGGGAATGTATGAGGATGTATATTTGTTACAAGGACATAATCATTCTTTTAATAAAATAGTGGAATGGATCACCCTCCACATGTACGCAGTGCCAGTGTCTTGATCAAGTATCCAATATCTTCATAAATTATGTAGGTACCAGATTTTCTGTCAAACGAAATAGACGTGAACATCAAGTATAAGTATCTTACAAATGGACAGCAAAATTCGGCGCTTGTTTGCATGCAACTTCTAAGTAACTAGTGTTTCTAAAGTATAGCCTTTTTGGATGTTGGTATTGGCTTTTGTAAGAGAGGGATGCACAGTATGCTGTTTTATAATATGTGATTTCTACTGTTCCTTTTTGTATTTAAAGTACCTTTTTGTCATTTTATGTTAAAGTATTTTTTCTATTTAATGTCCTGGTTTATTTGAAATCAAAATATTATGAGGAATATTTTTTTTCCAAGTTAGTTTTTTATGATGTTATGTATATTTTTTATGTTTGCAAGTACCGCCGTGGCACAGTTGGTAAGCCATTTGGTTTCTGTGCGGGCGTCCTGGGTTCGATCATCACCACCAGAATTACGATCCCCAGCAGAGGAGAAATTTATTTAAATTAATTTCTCACGCTAATGTTGCTTGTCTGGGCTGGAAACAATAGTTAGTTGGAAGAAATTGCCATACGGCAATAAACTCGCCATTTGCGCAGGGTACAAGGAAGTGCTTATTATGATAAGGTACTTATTACTCATGAAAATGGCAATTCTTAGAAAAGTGTATGAGTGAAATTTTATGATTTGTAATATTGTTTTTGTGTTTACTTGCTTGATTTGTATTAATTGCTTGTTGCATAGTACTTCGTTTTTTTAGTAAATGCTTATTTAAGCCGTAAATTAACTAAATAAAGAATAAATATAATTTTTTATACTAATAATTTCATATTTACTGAGTTATTTGTGGGATTTGCTATGGTATGTACCTACCTACAAATGTTGCTACTCTCTATTTCTCCTAAGAATGACCAGGCATTTGCGCATGTCATCGCCCATTAGGCGTACTTATCCCCGCTTTACAACCATCTCTATTCAACCTTCAAGCAACGGCATCAATATTGTAAGACAATAGCTTGATTTCAATAAAGATAAAAACAATAACTTTCCTTATAAACTGTATTAAATTGGCACAAAGCACTCTTTGCAGGGTGAATTGCATAGTACAAAAAAACTTGATTTCATTCTAATTTATATAAATATTAGGGAACAAATAATGACATAAATAAGGAAAGTACCTAATTGAATTTATTTTGAATGTCATAAAATTATTATGTGTAAGTAAATAATGACAAGAAACAAAGAAAAGAACATGATTTATTTTTAATGCTATTAAAATATTTTCTGAAAGCAAAAAATTACAAAATAAATATATAAAGTTGAATATTTTACCTGTCCATTTCAATTTCTCTTAACTGGCGAAAGTGACGAACTGGGGGTAATATTTTCCATGTTGCTAATACACTATTAATCACTACACTGGGGATGTCGACTGACTTAACTAATACATGTGATTGGTCGACCGTTTATTGCGGTGGGCGGTACCTGCGCAAAGAGGGTCTAAAAACAGTTCTTAGTTGGTCGCTCTTAGGAGAACTGGAGAATAAAAGTTTTTATTGATTGAGCTAATTAAAACTTAAATAAATTACGCTACTTGCGTCAAATAGGTAGCACATTAAAAGCAATCTCAGAAGTTACAAGATCAAAATAAAGCTCTCACATATGTCGAAGTTTTGGGGAAGTTTTTCAAGTTTTTCTTTCGTGTATTATGTATTATATGTAACTAGGTCTTTTTTTCATCGCATACATACCTAACGCAGTGCAGGGAATAAGTATAATACAATATCAACAAATAAAAATATGTATGCTTGCTTATTTAAAAAAATCTTTCTCACCTAGCACAAACTTAAAGATGATATTTATTTTTACTTTCATTATTTTTTTCTTGTTGTGACATCTCGTATAAGAGATCAGCGGTTTGATTGAATCGTGTTGACAGTTTATATATCTAGGATATTCTACCAGATTTTATATCATCTATATATCTAATACGTGAAGCGAAAACTTCTGACCCCCTTGTTATTTTATTTTTATATTGTTTCCCGGGGAAATAATAATTTAACACGTACCCAATAACAAGTTGCCATATTATGCAGACTTACTCGTTTTAATCGACTCACAGATGCTGGCTGAAAACTCAATTAGAAATGTGTGTCTCCACCGGGAATCGAACCCGGGACCTTTGGATCAACAGTCAGATACCTATCCAAGTGAGTCATAAAGGCCTTTTAAAGCAAACTGCGCGCATTGAGGTGTGTGAGAATTGGCATAGTTAAAAGTTCACACGGAGAAGTGTTAATTTATAAAGCTAAAATTTATACATAATATGTGTTACGAATACATTTTATTATATAAAATATATTTCGCGTTAAGCCATACCTATATTGTTTATTTTCATAGTGCCAAAAGTGGGGCGCATCTTCCATACAACGAAATTTTGTATGGGAATAGTGCTCAATCGAGATACCAACATAGAGAAACCAACAATCTAAACTAAAGTTAGCCAACATTAAGAACCTAATCTTCAAAACTTGAAATCTTTTGTCTAACTGTTTTGTTTGGTGTATTTTTTGCATTTTGTGTTCTTATTTCTTGTTTGTGTGATCTATGTTTATGATTTCGTTATGTGACTGACGTTATAAAGCAGGTAATACCTATTATTATTTTATTAGAATGTACCTAAGTCTTTTCATCTCGTTATCTATAGCGGTATACCTATTTCCTAATTTTTTCATAATGATTTTATAATATTACTAGAATTTAGTATGTTATTTTATTTTATAATGTATGTTTTATTATATTGGGTTGTTGAATTGATTGGTCAGTGAATATTGTTTTTTTTTATAATTCGTGGGTAATTTTGACAGAAAATTAAATTGAATTTTTTCCTATAGAATAAAATATAGCTGTAGGTATATAATTTAATTACTTAATAATAAGAATTTATTATAAATTTGATTATTAATGTGTTTTGATTAATGTGTTTTGATGTGATTATTTATTTAAGGGACAAATACAGTCTTATAAAAATAACAAAGTAATACAATATAAAATAAATAAAAAACAGACTAATTACATTTGTCCACAGATGACAGTCATATGTAATATACAAGGTATGCATCTACATATATAAAGAGTTTTTGTAGCAGTTATTGCTAGCAGTGAATATATCAAAATGTGGTATATTGCCCGATAGGTTGACATTATAGAAATGACATGCCTTAATTATCGACGAAGTTTTTATTTGGTAGAATTCCATTATAAGTTATACCTATAATTAAAAGTTAAGACTTTTTGATTCTACATTAATTTTATTCTGCGCGATAGGCCTAGCTAAGCTAGTTAATGCCCTAACAAGGCGAAATAGGTAGTTGACTGGTAGAGATTGCCTGCGGGCAATAAGTCCGCCACGTTGTATAAATCAATAAAAGTCTATTATTATTATTATTATTAAATAGGCCTAACGCGCAGAATAAAATTAATGTAGAATCAAAAAGTCTTTACTTTTAATTATAGATATAGCTTAAATGACATGCCCTTTTGATAAATTCTACTTGATTTGAATTGGTGCTCAAATCAAGTAGAATTTATTCTTGGAGGGACGTAAAACAAGTTGTTATAAAATAATAATAGGGATAGTCTGCACCATAAATGCGTAGGTAGGTACTATTCTGATATTGCCCGTCACTAGCGTTGACAGCATTTAATAAAGCTTTTTCCATCCCTAGGGCCTGTAAAATAGCAGAGAGGCATCGAAACAATTTGTTTTTTTCTTACTGATGGCATGACTTTTTATAACTAAACTCATACCTTTTGCGGATTCTTTTTTATAATGGAGTTGCGTCACTAATCCGTAGGTATTATACCTACATACGAGTACTCTATGAATGACTATGCCAGTAAAATAAAATACAAATACAGAACATGTTATAGAAAAATACATAATCAATTGTGCACAATATTATTATTATTTCAATATAGGCAAAACGACCATTTAAGGACGATTTGTGCCATTTGACGACGTGAGAATTTTATTTAAATACAAACAAAAAACAGTTAAAGAAAATATAAACAACGCCTACAAAACAACCATGTTTATCTCAATGAATTTTAAAATTTCCTTGTAAATTATCGGGGAAGCAATTGCAAGAAGGTGTCGAATCTTTAGTGGAAACTACACTTCGTTAATCTTTCCACAAAAAGATCGGTATAAATTGTATCGATCTCTAATAGGGCATCCAAAGAATACGTGGTCCAGATCTTCTAGATCTAGGCCACACTCGCAATAAGGAGAATTAACAAGATTCAATCTATACAAATGAGCATCGAGTCTATAGTGACCAAACCGCATTCGGGATATACTTGTTATCTGGGGCCTATCTTATGATACTAAGATTTACCTGGTATGTCACATTGTATTTCCTTAGACAACGAATCTCTTGACCGTATTTCCAGAATGTTCTCTTGTGATCACGAGCATCCTGCCCAGCCAACCGTTTACGATCACTCATGGGGAGAATCATATTAGAATGGATAACACCAGAGACAGTTGCTGTCCTATGTGCAAAATATTAATCGTACATTGAAAAAAACTGTGTACCTAACTTCCTCAGGTCCAATGACTTAACTTGAAAATTGAATGAATTATTGACTTCTGCGCGTTTAATATAAATAGGTGAAATCACTGACCAATAATCTAATTTACCTAGAATACTTTCTGATTTTTCTTCAAATTATAGTGTGTACATTTCAATGAAATCGACGTGAATATATAGCTATATGGAGTAGTCAGCAAATAGTTCAAACAGTTATCCTAAAAGTTTCGTTCTTTTTAAGAAGACTTCCGTAGAAGAACAGAAAAGCTTGATTAAAAGTAGTATTTGCAATTAAACTAGTTCTGGGTTATGTTGACCATTCCAAATCGATGAACTGAGAAATAGCCAAGGTCTGTGAACTTTATGGTTTTGACACAATAAACTTCAAATAATGCTGTATTATACATAACCATTTCACATCAGAAAAGTGAATTATTTTTATATAGGTTAGCCGCCGTAGCTCAGTAGTTTGAAATTCGATTGCCAGTAGAGGAGATTAAAAAAACCCATGAAATGCTTGCTTTTGTGGGATATAAATACTGGTAAATAAACAAGCCACCTGCTCAAGTAAAGAAGTGTTTATTTTTTTTTTTTTTTTTACGGCGCTGGCCGATTTACTAATGATATTAATAACAATTAAGCACTACAAATAATAACACTCAATTATTATTATTACCATTATACACTTCCTCAAAAGAATTAGCAGATCAATGCGTAAATTGTAAATTATTTAAAAGAGCAAAATAAAATGCAACAAACGCATCATCAAGCTTTCAATTGTATGTTATGAATGGTTCACCCATCCAGATACTTAACATATCAAAGGATTAGGCTCTGAGGAGGTCTCTATACTACCTAACAATCCTACTGATTCCCGAATATTAACGTTTAAAAAATCTTTAACGATTCTACATGTATTCATAATTACCGTTTTTTGCATTTTTATTATTAAATTTTTCGATAAATCTATAATTTCTAAATTACGGATTAACGATTTTGGAATAATGCCAGTGGCTGAAATAATGAACGGTAATATTATTATTTTACGAGAATGCCAAAGTCTTTTAATCTCGTTACCTAAAGCGGTGTATTTTCTAATTTTTTCATCAAAAGTTTTTATAATATTACTAGAATTTGGAATAGCCACGTCGCAAATATATGTTATTTTTTTAATTTTATCATGTATTATTAAATCGGGTCTGTTATGTTGAATTGACCGGTCAGTTAATATTGTTTTATCGTAATAAAGCGAAATATTATTATTTTCTAAAAATGAAATCGGATCATATTCATAATATGGTTTTATGTTTATCGCGTCAATTAATTTATATTTCATAGCTAAATTTTGATGTATTTGTAGCGGGTGCAACCAGCCGAGTTGACCACCCACTTCAAGGAGTAGGGGGACGTCAGCCGGCTATTTAAGATCCTGCACATCACGTTCCCGTCGTTCAGTCCGTTCAGTTTAACCAAGGCCAGCGGTAGATCGTCACTCTGCTCGACTCACATTTCGATTCCGCGCATTCATCGATCTATTTTATTTAAATTATTTTATAGTCAATTATTGAAGTATATACCAATCTTGAATTATAATTAGAGTCAAACTATCAAATAAACACGTAAGTCAAATTCAAACTATTTTAATACCTGTCTGTAATATCAATTAATTTATATTTCATATGATAAATTTATAAATGTTTTATGGTGTGGCGTGGGTACCTCATTCTGCTGTGTAACGTTCTTTAATTAGCTTGCAACTAATTACCGAGTTACGCACGGCAGGATCGAGTACACACGCGACATCATTTCGCGTTGGATTTGGGGAACAGGCGACAGGTTATCACCTAGTGCCTTTCTAGACCGGAGCACCCTTCTGTAAATAAATAAATTAACATTAAAATCCAATTCCCAACCTAGCGCGAAAACTGGTGACCACCGAGCGTGCAGAACAGGTATATTTGTTGTGTAAAGATAATATTTGTAAAATAGTGTGTAAAACTGGTAAAGCCCCAGCTCTGTTGCAATTTTGTCGATTTTTAATTTGTGATAATAATTTTTTTTGTGTAACAAACGATAATCTGTTATCAGGAACAAATTATAATATTCGTTCAATAACAATTATCTAGTCACTTTGCACATTCTAAACTCATACGACAGAGATTAAAATTTTATTGAATAATAATTATTTCGGTTATTGGACCTGGTTAGACTGAACCCTACGGGTAACTTTAAACATGTAATAATTTAAATTCATAACCGTGCGCAGGCCCGTACACAGCGCACATTGTAAAAACCAAAAAATCGACGAAATAGATATAAATAGTTTGTAAGTATTAAACATACGCAGTAATAGTATGTTATCCCTAATTGTTATAAACCATTAAAAAAACACATTTATAACGTAATTATAAGTATTATAATTAGTTATATTGTCGTATTAAAAGCTAAAATATCGAAACTGGTATTGAATAAATATATGCTAAATAAAATACCTACCAAAAATTTAAAAATATTTCCCTATGTTAATTGTAAAAATATATAATAATGTGTATTTATTTTTTTTTCATGAGCTAATACTACGCTAAAACGGACCAAAAAACTACCAAACGGAGGTAAAATAACGGAAGGAATACCAAAAAAACTAAAGGAGATTTAAAAAAGATAAAAATATAAAAATAAAGAACCTAAAGAAGCATGTATTATGCGCAAAAACAGCACGCATAAAAAGATAAGTAAAAACCACATTTTATTATTTAAAAAAGCCAAAGTAAATTCATTTGCAGTAACATAAAATCATTGCAGAAATAAAAATAAAATATCTATCTAAAAATTCACGTAAAATTCTTATTTTTAAATACCTACAAGACAAATTATTAACCTGTAAAGTAAATACGTAGGTAAATAAATTTTAGTATTATTGCTTAAAAATAACGCATAAATGTTACACGGAATGTAAAATAAAATTATTGTCTAAAAAATGTCACAAAAAAACTTGTTTACCATGACGCGCACATTTTTATCGCGATAATAAAAACATGTAACAAAATTAACCAAAAATATTATTTTTAATATTATTTTGCGGTAGTAAAAATATATCCAAAAAAATATCCTGTAAAAAATTACAATAATAATATCTTCCCGAACATCAATCGGAATACATTATCTGATACCTACTTATGAAATAGGTAGAATCCTATAGTGTAAATTTAAAATATGTAACCGAGGTAATAATAATAAAAATATTCTCCACGAAAAAAATCACGAAATCGAAGCTCGAAACGAAACATTAAATATATTCGAAGTACATACAATAATCATATTCCATTGAGCGTACAGTGCCGTGCACATTTGAAACAAAAAATAAGAAAGATAATAAATGTAAATATAACAAAAATATTTATTTTAAAATAAAATAGAAATATTATATCGAATAATAATAAAGTACGAACGCAGTCATATTAACAAAAGTATAAAAAAACGAATATTAAATACGAAATCATAACATAATTTAATAATCTATAGAAATATCGAGTAAACATCATCGAAAAATATATTCCACTCCGCGATACTGTACACCGAGACAATACCGGGTACGTAGGCGTAAATACGAAATACCAAAATCTAACACCGCGACGAATCACGCATGAATCTAGGACTATTCGCCACCAACATTTGTTAGCCAGCGAAACGTAATATAATATATCTCATTGATAATATATACATAACTTGTACTTTTATTTCAGATTAAAAACGTTTAAACATTTATTCATTTTAAATTATTAAATCAAATATACATTTAAATTTAATAAAAAATTATATCCTATTTAAAAACAAAGCATTTAAATACTTTACGCTGAATATATTAAATAAAAAATAAATTTTTTTTTTTTTTAAATTTTTTTTTAAATATAGTTACCTAATCACAATAACAACAAACATATATACGTATAGGAACGTCCACAAACAAGAGACCTTATAAGCATCGAACAAAAATAAACTCTAAAAATATTTACAATTTACAATTCATACAATTAAAACAAAGCATAATATACTGATAATATCATAATAAATAAAACACAAAAAATTATATTTTAGTTTAAAACAACTATAAAAATATTTTTATTTTTTATTTTTATTTATATTTATAAACTGTAATACAACTTGAAGAATATAACTCACATCAAATGTTATACGATAAAATGAACATCATGGACAAAGAAAATACAGAACAATCGTCACAAGACCAAGCAACCGAAATTTATTCAACAAACATCAAATTGCCAAGCGTATGGAGACATCAGATACAATTATGGTTTTTCACCATAGAAGCCCAATTTTCAAACGCAAGAATAACTAAGGATGAATCCAAATATAATCATGTATTAGCCGCATTAGATCCAGAAACCATGTCATGCGTCGCTGACGTCATACAATTTCCGCCAAGTATGGATAAATACAAAAACCTCAAACTCACACTTCTGAACCGTCTACAAGAGTCTGAAGAGAGAAGACTCACGCAATTACTCCATGGAATACAATTAGGAGACAAGACACCATCAGAACTATTGCGAAGGATGAAAAGCCTAGCTGGACCAACATTAAATAACAACACGTTAATTACAAGATTATGGATAGAACGACTACCTCATCGTATACAAGAAATAATTTCAGCCATTAATACAGATGACGTCACAGTACTAGCCACAACAGCAGACAGAATAATGGAAGTCAACAGTAGAACTGACGTTCAAGCAGTAAACCTACCATCAACTTCTTCATTGAGCAACACAGCAACAAGCGACCAAAGCACAGTAAACCTACTTTGTACAATGCAGCAACAAATACAAATGCTAACCGACAAAATAATGGGACTTGAAATTCAACAGAGGCAATCAAGACCATTCTACAGAAATAATCAACGCGACCATTCAAGATCAAGATCCACAAGCCCAAATAGATATCAAAAATATAATAATAATTATAATCGGCAAAACAAACGCAATTTTAAATACAATTATAATAACAATAACTTCCAACAAATGTCAAATAATAATAATAATAATAACTATCAGCAAATGCGTAATAATAATAACGATAACGTCAAGCCGCTGGATATATGTATACCACATCAAAAATATGGAAGTCAAGCAAAATACTGTCGACAGCCTTGCACCTATAACCATCCGGAAAACTAAAAATGCGACAGGTGTGTGAGACAACACCGTCGCAAATGAAGCATCGTCTCTTTCTACCAGATATAATCACGGGCGTGCAATACCTTATCGACACAGGAGCCGAAATAAGCATCATACCAAGATACCTAAAAAACGACAAGGCAACCATCGCTACAGACAGTATCATCACTCCTATTTACGCAGCAAATGGAACAATAATACCTTCATATGGACACCGAATTATCAATTTAAATCTCGGATTACGCCGGAATCACAAATGGAAATTTATAGTCGCCGACGTAACCAAGCCGATCATAGGGGCAGATTTCTTAACCAATTATGATATATTGGTGGACTTAAAAAGAAAATTACTCATTGATAAAAAAACAGGGTTGACAAGCAAAGGAACCGTCTATAGAACAAGTGTTATAGACATAGCAACAGTACAGTCAACATCAAAATTCCAAAAAATTATACGAAAATACCCAAGTTTAACAAGAGCAGATATGGCACAAAAAGGATCAAAAACAAACATTACTCATCACATTCAAACCAGAGGACCACCCGTCACAACCAAAATGAGAAGGCTCAACCCATTACAACTAGAAATAGCAAAAAAGGAATTCGCATATATGATCGAACAGGGAATATGTCGCCCTTCGAAAAGCAATTGGTCAAGCCCTTTGCATATGGTAAAAAAACCAGATGGAAATTATAGAATGTGTGGAGATTACCGACGCCTAAATTCAATAACAAAACCGGACAAGTACCCGATTCCACAACTTCAAGACTTCTCACATAAACTACACGATGCAAAAATATTCACTAAAATAGACCTCTCAAGAGCATATAACCAAATAAACATGGAAGAAGAAGACATCCAAAAAACCGCCCTACTAACACCATTTGGACTGTATGAATTCACGAAAATGCCACCAGGACTGTCCAACGCCGCACAAACATTTCAACGACATCTACATAACATAACAAGGGACCTAGAATACGTCTTCACGTACATTGATGACATTCTGGTCGCCTCCAGAAACATAAACGAGCATGAGAAGCATCTCGACAAACTTTTCGAAAGATTATCCGAAAACGGATTAATTATCAACCAGGATAAATGCAAATTCGGCGTAGAAGAAGTACACTTTTTGGGTTACCGAATCAACAAAAACGGAAGTACACCAATACCAGAAAAAGTGGAAGCAATAATAAAAATTGAACCCCCAAAGGACGCAAAAGGACTCCGACGTTTCATGGGCATGCTAAATTTTTATAGAAAATTTTTGCCAAACGCAGCCGAAACGCAAAAAATATTATTCGATCAATTAAAAGGGTACACCAAAAATGACAAAAGAAAACTACAATGGACAACTGAATTAAAAAAAGCGTTCGACAAATGTAAGCAAGATTTGACACAAGCCGCACTACTCGTACACATAAACTCCTCGGCAGAGATAGCAATAATGGTCGACGCATCAGATCACGCCATGGGCGCAGCACTTCAACAAAAAACGGATAACAGCTGGCAACCTATATCATTTTTCTCCAGAAAATTTAATGTATGACCGAGGAGTAGATTTAGTACGTATGACCGAGAACTCACCGCCATCTACGAGGCGATTAAATATTTCAGACCACAAATAGAAGGAAGAAACTTTGTAATAATCACCGACCACAAACCGTTAATTTTCGCCTTTAATAAAATCAAGCTCAACTCTCCTAGACAAGAAAGACAGCTGGATTATATAAGTCAATTCACCACGCGCATCAAACACATATCAGGCGAAGAAAACATAGTCGCAGATACTCTATCAAGAATCGAAGAGATAGAAATAACATCAAACATCGACTATATTAAAATGGCAAGAGAACAACTCACAGACAAAGAGCTCAAGAAAATGCAGGAAAATTCATCTCTATCACTAAAGAAAATCTCAATACCTAACACTAACAAAATGTTATGGTGTGACATCTCAACCAACACGTTACGACCATATGTACCAATCACAATGCGAGAAGAAGTAATACTATCAGTACATAAATTAAGTCACCCCGGAGTAAAAACAACAGCAAAGTTATTAAAACATAAATATATTTGGCCAAACATTGACAAAACAGTAAAAAATGTCGTGAACAACTGCATCGAATGCCAAACTTCGAAAATTCATCGCCACACTGTAACACCTTTGAAACAATACAAACAAGTATCATTGGACAGACTCAAACCAGCATTCTTCCTGAACGAGAACACAGACTACGGCGTAGAACCAAGCAGTAGACACACCACCTCTACAGAACAGAGATGGACGTCCACGCCACAGACGCACCAAGCCACTACGCCAGATGACACTTCAGATGACACTTCAGATGACACTCCAGATGCCACCCCAGAACGGCAACCACATACAACCACTAGAGCCGGAAGACGAGTATATTTCCCGGAGCGATTCACCAGCTACAAATATTTCTAAGCTGAGTAATTTTTAATCATTTTTATAACCTGAATAATTTCTATTTTTAATTTCTGTATAATTGTAATATGTATTCAATATAGATAAAAAATTTGGTCAATATGCAACTAATATTTGAATATAAAATCTTATAAAATTCCAACTTGACCAAATCAAAATAAGAAAATGCTGTATAATAAGAAAATGCTGTATACTAAGAAAATGCTGTATAATAAGAAAATGCTGTATACTAAGAAAATGCTGTATAGAAATGTAAATTTAATTGTAATTTTATCTTCTTGTTCAAATTACAGTACATATAAAAAAGTACATTGAACAAGTTAATATAAACAATATTTTTTTTTAGAAATGTATAAGTATAGAAATAAGAACATGATAAATATATGACCTCTAAATTTTTATTAGTAAAATAAACTGCTATATATATATGTAATGCCATTTCAGGTAACCAATATAAAATTTCTTTGTATTTAAAAAAAAAAAAACATATGTCATTGTTACAGACAATCAGAGGAAATGCTGAGGAACGGACCAGGGTGGCGCTATCCAGCTGGCAGGGGGGTGATGTAGCGGGTGCAACCAGCCGAGTTGACCACCCACTTCAAGGAGTAGGGGGACGTCAGCCGGCTATTTAAGATCCTGCACATCACGTTCCCGTCGTTCAGTTTAACCAAGGCCAGCGGTAGATCGTCACTCTGCTCGACTCACATTTCGATTCCGCGCATTCATCGATCTATTTTATTTAAATTATTTTATAGTCAATTATTGAAGTATATACCAATCTTGAATTATAATTAGAGTCAAACTATCAAATAAACACGTAAGTCAAATTCAAACTATTTTAATACCTGTCTGTAATATCAATTAATTTATATTTCATATGATAAATTTATAAATGTTTTATGGTGTGGCGTGGGTACCTCATTCTGCTGTGTAACGTTCTTTAATTAGCTTGCAACTAATTACCGAGTTACGCACGGCAGGATCGAGTACACACGCGACATCATTTCGCGTTGGATTTGGGGAACAGGCGACAGGTTATCACCTAGTGCCTTTCTAGACCGGAGCACCCTTCTGTAAATAAATAAATTAACATTAAAATCCAATTCCCAACCTAGCGCGAAATATTATTTTTGCTACTTGGTTATGTCTAAATGTATATTCTGATTGCGCGAGAAAAGAACAGCCCGATATTATATGATCGATTGTTTCCGGAAAAGCCAAACATTTCCTACAACTATCATCATCTACATTTATGTCTTTTATTATATATTTTTGATAATTTTTAGTTTTTATTACTCTATCCTGAATTGCTATTATAAAACCTTCTAAATCCGCGTCCAAATCACCAATACTCAACCATTTGTTTGACCAAATTTTGTCAACATAAGGTTGGTTGAGAAATTTTGGATGTATAGAATGAATTATTTTATTTAGCCACGAATTTAGAAGGTCGTCATTTATATTTATAATATTGTTATTGGCATTCTCGTAATTTAAATTTAATGTTGTTAAATTTTTGTCCGCCTCACAAGTTACTTTATGCATTAAAGAACTATCAGATTTTTTGTGAAAGAAAGTTTTTAGCGATTCAATTTGATTATTATGTAACGATGTTATTTTTATTATACCCCTACCTCCTAAATTCCTAGGCAAATTGATTCGTTCAATCGCGGAATTAGGATGATGACAACGAAATTTAGTTAAACGCGTTCTAATTGTTCTTTCTAAACTATCTAAATCTGTTTTTGACCATTTAATAATTCCAAAAGAATATGTCAATATCGGTACTGCCCAAGTATTAATAGCTTTAGTTAAGTTTTTAGCTGACAGATTGCATTTTAATATTTTCGTAATTCTATCTTTAAATTTTATATTAATATCAAATTTTATTTTCGTGTGGTCTAATTTGTTAGACTGCGGATAACCTAGATATTTATAAACCTCCAACCCTTTCAAACTATCTATTTGAAAATTTCTTTGAATATCACCACCCATTTCTAGTATTTTACCCTTTTCGACATGTAAAGTTTTACATTTATCTAAACCGAAAGACATTCTAATATCATCTGAAAATGCTTTTATTATCCTAATCATTTTTTCCAATTCTGAATCAGATTTAGCATATACTTTTATATCATTTTTATTATTATTATTATTAATCGAAGTTGAATAACAAAGTTGTGCACTTAAAAAATATAATTAATGGTTATATTTGATAATTATGAACGAATATTCGTTCATAATTATCAAATATAAAAAGAATTTACTAATTTTTCCAATAAAGACAAAGAAGATAGTTTAATAATAATATTAACGATTTTCTAAAAAAAACCCTTCAGATAGGGG
The DNA here is from genome assembly GCA_963576475.1 of Molanna angustata. Classification (NCBI taxonomy): domain Eukaryota; kingdom Metazoa; phylum Arthropoda; class Insecta; order Trichoptera; family Molannidae; genus Molanna; species Molanna angustata. Next base: position 14,808,156 of record OY754964.1, read on the forward strand.
CAAAATTCTGTGAATTTTACTATTCGAGATTTTGAGAAATCGTTCGAAGATTTTGAAGTATTTGGATATTATAATTTATAAAGTTGATACATTCAATAATTAAAATAATATTATTCAAAAAATACCACAATTATGTTCATTAAAATAAATAAACTTCTTATCGTAGGCGTAGGTATGTTATGTACTTTTCATCAAATATATTATTTTCTATACATCAATACATCATATACATACATCAATACACGCATCTATTGCCTCCTTACGCATCGTCTCATCCATAAATATTTGTCTGTTGTTCAAGCTTCTATATTTTTTTTCTTACAGAATAGCACTCATATTATTGTCCTATCATTATTTTCTTGAAAATCCAGCCCTCCTAGACAACGTGTCATTTAGCTCAAGAAAAGATAACTCAATATATTATGGAAATGACAGTTGACAGTCACGTGACAACTGTAACTTCCATACATTGAGTTATGTATCTTTTCTTGAGCTAAATGACTTGTTGTCTAGGGGGCTGACCTTCTTTTTCTATTCATATTAATAAAAGGTGTGGATACAAATGCGAAAGAAGAAATAATTCAAATATCCGGAAACAAAAAAAATATTAGTTTTTCGTGATAAATATTATTATATTCTTAAAACTTTTTTCTTTTTCTAACAGGTAGGTATGTAGGGTGTGACGTATTATATTCCTAAGAATATCCGTTTCGATTCTTATTACGTCCGCCATATTCCAGCTATAACTCGTGTAGGAAAGACTATAACTGAAAGGAACCAGTAAAAGAGGTTTCTCTTTAGTACTTACTAACCGGAAAAGGGATTGGAAAACACGCACGTACGTTTTCAGAAGTATTTTCTTAAAATATTAAATGTAAGTATCAGGATTACAGAGAACTGGTTCACGGAAAAGCACAAATAATAATATAACTCGAAATATGATGATCGAATGATAAGTACGTCTTTTATAAATAATTTTCTGGCTATGGTACAAACAGATATCAGGGGAATATATCTCAATAAAAATCATATTGTTATTTTTATAGATAGGTAATTGAAATAATTCTTGCTTATCAGTAAATATAAAATCTGATCAGTTCATTTATCGACCGAAAGAACTAAATGATGGGATTTATTTTACATAATTTTATCTAATAGTTTATTAAATTATTATAAAGAGTTTAATTTAAACATTTATATTAAATAATGATATTTTTTTCGCATTTTTTTAAATCATAGTGATATTGTTTTTATTTTGTAATTTAATTTTTATTCTTATTTAATTTTTTTTCTTTGTTCTTTTTACTCTCCACACTACGGAATAGGGGAGAGCCATGATTTCACAATTTTTAAGCGTATTTTCTCAATTTCTCAACGAATATCATGTAGAGAGTGCACACTGTGAGTTTCGTCATGATGTGTTTGTATGTATGGCGTATGGCGTACGGAAAATCCTTTTAGTGTCCTCTCTACAGCCCAAACTATAAGTCCGATCGACTTCATATTAATATCATATGTGTAAAGTACATAGACCTAGAGCTGATTAGTTTTCCATAGACAACTTTTGATTTCTTCTCTATGAATTCATCATATACATTGTTTTTTTTTTGTGTTTCTCTGCAGCCCAAACTATAAGTCCGATTGACTTCATATTGATATAATATATATGTTAAGTCCATAAACTTAGAGCTGATTAGTTTTCCATAGACAACGGTTCATTTTTCCTCAATGTTTCTTTATGATTTCATCTATTAAAACTGAAAAAATGCTCTCACGACCTGGAAATTAGAGATATTTTAATTTGGTTTCAACTATTTATACAACACCAAGAATCTTCATAAAATTGTATTCAATGTTGGTCAATTTTAAAAGAAAAATATTCAACGGTTCGAAAAATTATATTTTATTTAGTGGATTTTTGTATGAAACTTATATTTAACAAGAGATTTTTTTTATGCTTTGCAATGTTCAGTTCTTTGATTACATATTGATATAAGAATATTAAAAGCTTGGAGTTAGAACTGATAAGCTTTCCATAGATATCGTAAAATTTCTTCATAATATGATATCACGTGTCAATATTTTCAAAATGCTCCAACGCTCTTTAAAACAAAATTTATATGCTTTTATTAAAATATTTCATACAACATAAGCATTTTTCACCATACTGCATTAATAGTTTGTCTATCTTAATATAAGAATATTCTTTCGTTAGAAAATTTATATTCCTGGTAGTAATATTCAGAATGAATGAAAATATATATAATTAGATAAATTTCTTATGTATGGAAAAGTTCAGTAATTTGATTTAATGTTATAGTGTAAAGAGCTTGAACTTAGAACTGATTAGCTTTCCGTTGATAGCATAAAATTTCTTCATATGATATCACGTGTCAAAATTTTCAAAATGCTCTCACGCTCTTTAAAACAAAATTTATCTAATTTTATTAAAATATTTCATACAACATTAGCATTCTTTACCATATTGAGATTGTCAACATTGCAAGAAGAAAAAATGAACGCTTACTATGGTGTGAAGAGTTTAGTGTTGGCCACAACCCGGTCGTTTTAAATTGTGCTAATTTTTCACGCTTCTTACATATACTCACTCTCGCGAAAACATCACATACAAACATATACATACACACACACACATTCAATCCTCCCCTGTTTCCCTTCTTCCTCGTTTCTTACTGGCTATCCCTTTTTTTATTTTTGTTGCAATTGAAATAAGGATATGTTTAACATCATAAGTAGGTACTCTTTCTTGTAAAAAAAATGTTTCATTGTTTTATTATTATGTAGTACCTACCTACCTACCTACGTGTACTCACCTTTTGAAAAAAAATCAAAGCATATCAAAAATCAATCATGAGAATGATATTTTTAAAATATCTATTTTAATGCGGAGCTTAAAAACAAATACCAGTATTAATATGTTATAAAATAAATACCAGTAAAATACGAATAGTTTTGAGATATCAGAAGTAATACGAGAATAATAAGTATTTGTTGTTTTAACACAACAATGTAATAAAAAATGAACTGGGTGCAACTCAAAATCGAACTCTGGTTTATCGAATTGAAATATCATTTTATATTTGAAAAATAAAGTGTAGTTATTTCATTATTCTACGAAATTATTCACCCAAAAAAATTTCATCATAAATACGGATTAAGGCTTATGTACAAATATTTAATGTCATTGGTTGATTTGAAACCCAAAAAAGAAAGAAACTAAGCGATATTTATACAAGAAAATCGTTGAAATGAGGAACAAATATGTTCGTTATATTCCTTTAAATATATATTATCCTAGAATGGTATTTTGGTCCAGGCAAAAGGACAATGAAGGTTGCTAGAGAATAGGTTAATGGCATCAGCAACAGATAAAACCAATTCCATGTCAGTGTCATTTCATTCTTGTGCGTGTTTCACTGTTTTGTACAAAAACGAGGGGGCAGTAGCCAGTGACCAATACTAAACTCTCCATTGTACTAAGGTTTTTTTAAATTTATAAATCGTGAATTAAATAAAACTTGTTCAAAAAGAAGGATCGGACTAGGTTGGGCAGCCTTTGGGAAACTTAAACATCCAAAAAAACAGAGATATTCCCACATGTCTGAAAAGAAGAGTGTTTGAAACATGTATCCTGCCTGTGCTTACGTATGGTCTGGAAACTATCACGCTAACTGCGAGGCCATACATAAGCTAAAATGCACTCAGAGATCCATGGAAAGACAAATGATAGGCGTAAGTCTAAGAGACAAAATTAGAAACGAAGATATCAGATGCCAGACAAAAGTTGTTGATGTCATGGATCGAGTTGCAAAACTTAAATGGCAATGGGCAGGTCATGTTGCCAGACAGGGTACGGACAGATGGGCACCCATAATTCTAAATCGGAGACCATGGGATATGAAAAGGGGAATAGGCCGACCCCAGAAAAGGTGGGCCGATGATATTGTCCCTGTCGCTGGGAGCAGATGGGTTCAAGAAGCCCAAAAAAAGACGAGTGGAAGCTTTTAGAAGAGGCCTACATCCAGCAGTGGAGAGATGGCTGATAAAGAAGAAGAAGTTAAAAATTAAATGTTCACCAAAGTAAAACAAATTGTAGAAAAAAAAATAGTTGTAACCTATGAAATAAACGTTTTAAAAACTCAATATCTTATATGACAAGAAAGCCTGAGAGAGAGGACTCCGAAAGTTTTGACTGACCAATTAGATGTTATTAGTCTTTGTTCATGGAAAATAATCAATTAATACTTTTACAATATATTAATAAGATCATTATCAAGTCGATTGAACTTATAATTTAGGCTGTGCAGATGGCAAAAAAAATATGAGAAAAAATATAGATATTTAAATGTGCTAATTCATAACTCTCCATTATTATGTAGTGAAGTGGACAGTAAAAATTCGCAATTTATTATTCGTGATATTACGAAACATGCCAAATCTCACGTTCATTAGAGATCTCCCTCATAATAACGTATATTACTATTCGCAGAAAAATAATTAATTTGTCATGTGATACCTACCTACATATATAGCTATCATGAATCATGATAATACACAGCATGTTGTAAAACAAAATATTGAAGGAATATTGTTCAGTATAACGATATTATCGTTACAAATTCTAGTACTCTTTAAAGAAATCTAAGAAAATATATTATTATTTAATGTTTCTAAAGTTTTCGTGTTAACAGAGTGGAAATCCAATTAAAAATCAATGAACAAATACCAAAGTATTTGGCAACATTGTAAAATCACTGTGACTCCACCTACACAAGTGGCAACGCTGTAAATGCTGTAGTGTAGAATGATTTTTGTATAAATTGTTAGTTTCATTTTAGACCTTGATAATGCCGACTCACCTCGGTAAAAACGTTCGGTCATTGCAATCGTATTTTGTGGAAAAATACTTTGTTATATTTGTTCATGTATCAATATTTTTATTTATCAAACGAAGTGCCTACCTATCTTTTCAAAAGACAAGACGCTGAGCTTTAGTGAACTCAATTTGAATGTAGTCTCGTTCTATTAACTTATTGGAATCTATGTATAAGAGTGTATTTATGTGTTCATTTTCTGAGTCAGACTTGATATTGAATGTTATTTGTACCTACACTATATGTGAAACGTATCGTCTATCAACAACATGGAGTATGTGGATGCACAAAACAGCATTTAATATTATGACATAATGAGAAAATCGATTAGTGCTGTGATTTGTGTGGTGATCGGTTCTCCTACACAGTGTCAAAGCGGTCCGTCAAAATATGTAGTTAAGTGACAGCTTCTGCAGCCTGCAGTCTTTGAACTTTTGTTATTTGAAGTGTATATTTTACATACTATTATGAGTTTACTTTGTGGCGAATTTTCAAAAGTTATTACTATTTGCATGTTACACATGAGAACCACTGTGAATACCAATAGTATGTATATGTAGATAAAGAATACGTTCCAACTACGTATATTATACAAATTCGTATTCTGCCATACAAATTGTATGAAACGATGTCGTCACTAAATTCAATTTTAACAAAAATTGTAAAGGAAACTCTGAGATGTGTAAGTTTTTTTTTATAGAAAATTAATAGTAGGGGTGTTCCGGCGATTTTTGATATATTTAAAAAAAAATGAAAACATAGACAGTGAAACACATAAATTTGTCATATGAAAATATTTTACTTAATAAAAAATTCAAACAATCAATTATTTATGTAAATTTTCAGCGTTATAGCTCATATGGTTTCAGAGATATGTGAAAATATAAATTAAAAATGTTGATAACACCTGATTGGAACAAGTTTTGTAGGCCTAAAATTTATTGTGTCTTTTGAAATTTCGACTTTGTGAATCAAAAGTTATAAGTGGGAGAAACACTCAATGTTCTACTCCGAATCGTGAGTTCAGTACATAACATATATGCTGCGAAGCCTCCAAGTTGGTGTTTTTTTTACTTCAAAGTTGGAAAAATCATGCATTGAGCTCTAAACCAAACAATTCTAAGCACTAGCATTTTATGCGTCTTGAGAAATAATAAAATCAGTTTACTGACATTCAAAGTATTGTTATATTATATTTTATGGAAAAAAAATCTCTCACGGGTCAAAGGTGAATTATACTGTAGATTCATTTGAGGAAATAAATTCTTTTGAACAAATCGACAGTTTGATAAATCACTTGGTTTAAATCGCAAATGATTTATTCGTAGTTTTTGCAAATTGATTTATAAAAAATAAAATGTATCATGCAAAGTATCATATTTTAATTTTCACTAAAAGTTCGAATTATGCTCATGGACTTCATTTTCAAATAATAATAATAAAAATAAAATAATGCGCATAATGCAAGGAAGTGTTCATCAAATAGTGCAACATAGACTCAAAAAACAAACGTTTGTAGATTTTCTTGTCAAGTTTTAATATCTAAAAAAGGACGTGAGACATCATCATTCCTTTAACTCTCTAATGGCCAGTTTCATAAAAATTAAAGGAGACTTAATGTCGACTTTAAAATAAATTGCGTTTCATAACAACAAAATGTCACTTTAAGTTCACTTTAATTTAAAGTCCAGTGTCTTCGTACTTTAGTCACTAAAGTCTTCTTTACGAACAGTTCATTTTTTTGCCACCAGAGTGTGCTGCAATATAACATAATGTTCAAGTCAGTTCTTGTTGATGTTAATATTGTCAATTGAATGTTGACGATCATATGCATATTACTTACTAATATACAATAGTTTTGTTATTGTTTAAACATTTTTTTATAAATAATATAACAAAATTATGTTTTCAAAATGAGATAATTAGAAGATGCGTACCTACTGTGATACGGCGGTGATAAGCGTATAGGAAAAGAATCGACCACATGGAAAAGTATAATTAAGGAGATTTTTTTGATAGGCTTTGTTCCATAAACATGTCCTATACATTATTGATCAATTCAATTACAGAAATAACATAATATATGGTAGTAGACAGAAAGATTTACCTATGCTATGAGCTATGTTTCCATAGATTTTGATAGCAATATTGCCAACTTTCAGGTATTTTGGTGACATTTCTGCCCTTTACTAAAAGTGCACGGCATTATTATTTATGAAACGCAACAACTTAAAGGGGAGTTTAATTTTTTAAAGAACCTTTAACTAAAGGGTCCTTTTGCTGCTTTTTATGAAACTGGCTGTAAAAGAACTAATATTTTAGTGAAGAGGTATGATTTTCGAAGTGTATCTATTTTAAAACTTGATTTTTCAATATAAATCTTATGTTTGTAAGTAACACATTTTCATGGTGATTAAACATGTAACAAAATTATATTTTCGTTTTCACAATGATCAACCTTGAAGGCATTTTCGTTATTATAAAAATAAACAACGGTTGTATCCCGGGGATATAATAAAATAACGAATAGTAATACTCGTAAAATAAAAACGATTCGGTATAACATTCCGTTTTGTATTTCATTTCTCAGCATATTTCCTAGCGGAAATAAATTTCTTTGCATTTCCGCTTCCGGTGATTGGTGGTGTCTACATAAACCGAATTCGATTTGTTCTGATCATTAAAATTGCGGAATTATTTGCTTTTGAATAGAAGAAATATTAAAGAAGAATTATTTAATAATTTGTTTTGTTGTTACAAAATGCATTCAATTAATAAGAAAGTTAATAATATAATATATAGTTAAAATAATATATTATCTTATGATGCCTACTTATGCTGACGTTATTATTATCTTATTACAACTACTTACAAAATATTTCTATTTTTGCGCTGAAGTATAGAATAATTAAATTCGAGAGTGTTCATATAATTATGTATGTAAAAACGAGGTGTCATAGGCTTATTTTTTGTCATAAGGTAATCTCACGCAACCAATTTTATGTTATTTTGGTACACTAGTATAATGTTCCTTTTCAAAACAACTGCGAAATAAACAATAAAAACACGGCTGATATTTTGTGGTATTTAATGTTAACCATTTTTGACATGTAGTTATTGCTAGCAACCACCTAGTTATAACTAGCAATAACTACAGGTAACTACAAAGTGGAAGGAAGGAAGGAGAAGATAGTGTTAAAAAAATAGAGTTGGTAATTGTTAGATATTAAGATAATTTGTAAATTTTTGTAAAAATAAAAAAAAAACGACTTCAATATTAAAGTAAATCAACTGAGAAAATATGGTTTTCGGTTCTTTCTGCCTACCCCATAAGAGACATTGCGTGTTGGTAGTAATGTACATATGTAGTTATATATTATATTATGTTACATAGAATTCGCTTATAAAATAATACGCAAATCTTTCGCAAATTATGAGTTTCATCAAATCTCTTCACTTGTTTAGATGAAATCACTCCAGAAGTAATCCCTTTTTAATGAATAAGGAATAATCGAATTCGGACAACAAAGTAAAGAATTATCGCTGATTATACATTTTTTTGAGTTTTTGATGATTTGGTCATGTATCGGAAGATAAAATTTTAATTTCTAATGAAAATACATATAATCATTGTATTCGGACAACGTGTTAAAAACTTATCGCTGAATATACAAATACGTTTTTGGAATTCGGTTAAAAAGGAACAAAAATCGTTCATATGATATTTACCAAGAAAAAAATGTTTCATTTTATTTGAATTCAAATACCCAAAAGCAGTAAAACGAAGCACATTTCGGAAGCCTACAAGTTGGTAAGTGTTAAAAATTTAAGAAGCATTATATTGAATGGTGCTGTAAACATGGCTTAGTGCCTACCCCAGGGAATTGAGGCAAAATGTTCACCAACTGTAGGGCTCACCAGGGAATCATGAGTTCCGTATTGGAATGCACTAACATTGGGAAAATAAAATAATAATATATATATAAATACTAAGATATATTATAGTGATCGGTTGTTCATAGGCTTGAATTTGATATAATTTCCATCAACTAAACGCGAGATGATCGCGCGTTAGAATTAGTAATTCAGTGGAATCCTGCCTCAACCGATTCGTTTATCACAGAATAAGCATTTGCTTAGTTTAGAGAATGTATATTATTGTAACAAAGGCATATACAATATTTAAAAAATAAATATGAAAGATAACGAGGCAGTGCAATCATTTTGTATTGTTTTAGTAATAATTTATCATTATATTATTAAAACAAATTCATCTAGTCTTCTAATCATGTGCTTATACTTCTATTATCTGCATAGCGCACTATACTACATTTTCAAATCCATTATGCAGGATTTCTCAGATTTTCGTTTGAAGTACCATCTTCCAGTTAGACATTGATATATTATATGGATAACTTTTTTGTCAAAATCAGTATATTCGTATAATCAAAAAATATACGTATAGATAAATAATTCTTATTTGAATATTCTCTACTTTCCTTCTTCTAGTCGATAGTTTTTCATTGTTATTATATTAATGCATATTTTTTTTGTAATGATCATCATTCTCATTTTAATATACACTGAAAAAAAAATTGTGACCACCGAACTTGCTACCTGCGTTTTTAGCCAAACCTTTATCAGTAATAAAAGTTAATCCATTTATGACTGTACTGTTTGGTTAAGCGCACAAAATATTTAGTAGCACAAAACGAATTGTTTTGTAGTCACTATAGTTCGGTTAATTTTAACATATTTTTTTTTCAGTGTATACGTTTTTTATTTTACTTTTTGTCGTAATACAAAATTATTTCATGTTTCATACTATCTATCATAATTGGTTAGTTTAAATTTCTGAAGGTAAAAAGCTCGCCAGTGCCAAAAAATTGATTGATAAATAGATGAACAACTATTAAGTTCATTTTGGAGGGATCATGTCAACAGGATGGACGCATTTCGAATCCCATCCATAGCGGCAAACGAAATCCCACTATGGAATCGCCTCCCCGGAAGACCACCGAAGAGGTAGAAGGATAGCTGGACCTCAGCTTCACACGAATAGCTTTCTCGAAAAAACAGATCTACGATCTAAAATAAGAAGAAGAAGAATAAAGTTTTTACGAAGTAAAAAAAACAATTATATACATAAGCACACTGTGAAGTATGTATATACCTTGGTAATGTTGAAAGAAAGTGATAGAATTAGAGATTTTCCAAAAACATAATGTGGATCCTTTGAAGATGAAATTTCACAAATATGTGTCACTGTACGATCGAATTTATTATAAGAGAAACGCCATTTTGTTATTGCACTATTCTCAATCTGTAATCAAGTTACTAACGCTTGGCAACAGTTTAACGCTCGAGAGGAAATATAATTTATAATGCTTTCCCAGTAGATAGTTGAATCTATATCTAATATCGTTGTTGACATTACGGCTTAACTTATTTATCTTTGGTGCATCGAATATTAATTGCTTCCGGGTCGAATAACTTCACTATTACCACCCTCTGGTGATTACGATTTCATAATTATAATATGTATGTACATCATGATCGAGACAGGGCTATCCCGAGACATATCACGAACAAACCCTAAGGCGAAGTAATATCTTCAGAACCAATTAATTTTGGAAAAGGTTGATTCCTATATATGAACAACTTAATGTTTTTTAATAGTAGTCCATTATTTATTAGAGGGATGTCGTTTTAAATATTTTATATTTGAGTCCACACTCATCCAAAATAATTGTTTAATGCACTTTCCTAGCTAAATTTTCATACACAGTATAAATAGGTACTTAATTTTGACTATGTACTCAAATATCCAATATGATTATAATATAACCAAGATTTGTTTTGGAAGAATACAATTGTAATGATTGTCACTACAAAGAGCGTAGCTTTTTTGCATTGCCTAATCTGTATTTTTTTCTATCCCTCGCAATTTGCCCAAATTGTATATATTTTCTTCATCAGGCGTTCTTCATTAATTCTTCTCATGCGGCCAAACCATCAAAGCGTGTTCACTTTCATTTATTAATGCCATATTTTGTTATCTTACATTCTTTCCTAGTATCCTCACTTCTTACTGCCATTCATCGTCCTATTACAAATTATTCTTAACGATCTCGCAAATACGATTTCAACTGCATTTATTCTGGTTTTATTCGACTTCTGCCATCTCCATGTTTCGCTTGCATACGCTTGTCATTTCGTATGGTATGATACAATTAATCATAACTGATTTGAGTGGTCCATTCACTCTGTTTCCTGATATATTTCTTCAACCGATGTCCTTATCCAGGCTGTCCGTTCGAAGCACGCTTTAGATATATTCGTCGACTTGCTCGAGCCATCTTTTATTTGACACGCTCTTCTGCTTTCTTTAGTTTGATTTCAACATGTCTCAATCATTTTGTGGTACCAATCTAATATAACATAGTATTATTTACACTGTGAATAAAGGTAGTTTCAATGAAAAATATATCACGCGAAAGATATTTAAACGAGTGACAACAATATAGTATTAAATGTCAAGTTACTCTTTTGAAATTGAACTATAACATTATTAAATTGAATGCGAAGGAGGTTGAAAAATGTTTCATATTTGAAAAATACAAAATGTACATCAAAGCGAATACACGAATTTCATCGTTGGTAATATCAAACAATGTGTTAAAAGCTGTGACAGCCGTCATATTAAGTCGGTTAGAATTGTTAGAAATAATAAACTTTTTCATTTTTAATTTAAACGTTTCGTGTTCCTACAGATGTTTGTGGTTACACGTATGATTTTTCAGTTTTTACCCTACTTTTATGGCATAGTAGAGTTATGATAAAATATTAAGTATTTTTTTTTTCTAATTCATATCTCAGTATGTATCGTCAAGATATTTTGTTTGGAGTGGTATGACTTAGTATGAAATTTTGTGTACTCCGCATGGTTCAAACTATCAGTTCAAAAGAATTCATGTTATGTTGATATCAAAATAACATATGTAAAGTGCATTAACTTAGAGCTGATTAATTTTCTATATACGTCTGTCCGTTTCTTTTCCATGAATAAACCCATTAAAATAATCAAAATGCATTCATATTATTAAGAGTTAATTAGTTTACATTTGTTACTTTCTTCGTATGATTTCATTTTTTAAAACCTTGGAAATGGTTTCACGTTCTCGACATTTAAATTTTTTTAACAATATAGATAAAAAATGTAAGCTTATAATAAAAATTTAGAGGTGATGTGTTAAATAAAAATTAATCTATTTTGCACATCATTTGCTTCTGCAGTGCCTATGCCTATGTTCAATAACTGAAATTCATAGTGGGTACTGAATTTTTCAGATCTTCATGTGATAACATTCAGAAAGATTATGGAATAGTCTCAGTTATGATATCACGTCGTCTATGGCCCGAGATTTCAGTTGGCCCTTAAATCGTTGGATTTGGTAATCCAAGTTAAAAGTTTAGGGAAGATTAAATTTCATTCGCGTATTTCAGTGCAAAATGAAACGTCGGTTACGTAATCTTCAACTATAGATATATTTTACGTTTTTCTATGGTTATTGTCTATAACGCATCTGTCAAAATTGTAATAACCTTAAATGATACGTGACGCGAAGCTGTGACTAAATATTATTTTATTATTAAAACAACACATTATTTTATTGTTTCATTACACAGCATGTTACTTTTTCAATTTTTTATACCGATCGATGTTTTTTTCATTAAAATCAATCATTGTAGTGAAAAAATGTCATTGAATATGTACTACGTACGTACGTAGTTGAGTACTTCAATGCAAAATGTATGTATATTTTACAGATGGATATGGAACTAAGTGATAATGGTAAAATAGTGTCTTATGTAGAAAATTTAAGAATACACATTATATTTATAGAAACAGGATGGATCAATTTAAAAAGTGGGATGAAAACACATCGCAAAAATAAAGTTGCGTGCCTGACGTTTCATGGCTGACAGCTTATTTCGTTTGTCAGGCAATACATTGTAATTATGTAAAAATGAAAATAAATATTAAATACATGAACCACATCTATATCGTCTTTTATTTTAACAACAAAAATAAATCATGATTATAATTATTATGCATAGTTATTTGTAGTATAAAATGAAATAAAACATTAAAGCGTGCGGCGATTAGTACGCCACCTGGCGAAAAAGACTAGAAACAATACTTAACTCAAGATTAAGACACGCGATCCGCCAGAAACGTTGAGTTAAATATTTGTCGTTTAGTGACGTATTTAAGGGAAGATTAGGTACTGAAATACGCAATATTTTTGTTAAACTTGAGTTAAACTCCTAAGGGCCGACTGAAATACTGGGCCTATATCACTAAAACTATTTAAAAAAGGCTTAAGCCAAAATATCTATCTGATAATACCTGATTTATTCTTCCTCTCCTTATCCTTTTGTTTTCCTCTCATTGTTATGAACTGTTTTTATATTTAATCTTTTTTGTTTTACTTTTTCGTCTTTAATATTTATTTTCTTTTTATTTTGCGTTGTGATTACCTCATTGCTATAGTACGCACTGTAACATTAACTCTGGTTGATTGGAAGAAATTTCTGATAGGCAATGCACAAATAATACAGAAGTTAAAAATAAATAAACAAGCTAAAATGTACCTACTTCGTTCTTATTGTGTAGAGTTTACTATTCGCTAAAACTCACTCGTTTTTGTTAGTGCTTTCATTATCAGAATCATAATATTGTGAGATGCCTCTGATGTTAATTTTTACATTGATAATGCTCCGCATCCAAATATTTTGGGGCAAAAATAAATCTCTCAGCTCACCGAGCAACCGCTGGGAGGGGGGCGGAGTAGAAAAGGAAGAGACTGGGTGGTGGTGGTAGAGGAATGTTGAAGGAAGACGAGGAGGTAGAAGCAGGAAGAAGTGGGTTATAATGTTTCGTTGCGTTTTTTCCTTCTCTCCTCTCACAAAACCTTTTCGGTCTTTATTACCCCCGAGCTACTTTCGTATCATATTTTGATGAATCCACTTTAACTTACTTTTGAAAGGTATTCATTTTTCGTTAATTAAATACGTGGAATGTGCTAGAAGATTTCAGACATTGATATTACATTGCCTTTATATTGACAATCGTTATTTGAAAATACTCTAGCTATGGAACATCGTGTAAATCTATTGAAACACGAGGACCAAAAATTGTAATTTGTTTTAAAATAAATTGAGAATTTTTTTATTCTAACATTATTTTATATTTATAGCATTAAAATGTAAAAATTGTTTGAAATTTGTAATTGCTTGCTCAGAAGTAAACATACCTATATTTATATGTTACAGTGTACGTTTTAAAGGTTATGTTTTAATATATAAAATGAAGTGAAAAAGTGTTGAAAAACAAATGAGAAAATCAATCGTGAAATCTTGAATCAAAAGTGAATGTTGAAGTTTCTAAAAATGTGTTTATCGAAATGTGTATTATAGCCACATAAGTGGATTCTATACAATGAATAACATAATGAAAAACAAATTCAATATCTTGGGGCAATTAATATAATAAAATGAGGCAAAATGAATACTATATTGAAATAATTTTTATTCCACCTCAATAGATGGAATAAAAATATGGTGTGAATTATGTTATATTGTTTGGTAATTCTTCAAAATAATACGACATTTTCCTACTTTCCCAGCATTGTCAGAAAATACAGTTGATAAGAAGGAAATTACTATCTTGTGATTAGATAATTGTGACAGTGAAGCATTAAGAAATTGAAAATAGAGGAGAGAGCAGATAAGGGTAAGGATATGATAAGGAACGGGTAAACCTCAAGATTACCGACACCGCAAATTGTGTCAACTGCTCTTCCAAACGAATAAAAATTTTCTAAAGGTCATCGATTTGTTTTGTTTATAATAATAATTATTACCTAGTATTGTGAGTTTCGATTTAATAAAGAAGTTGATCCATCTCATGAAATGACATAACTTTTAATTATAATTAAAATATATGTTTGGTGTTAATATTTCTAGTTACGAATAGTACCTAGGTAGTATCCCCATTAATTAGAAGTTGAATCATTTCTTAAAATGAGAAAATCGAGATAAATCGAGATATTATAGATATTAGCCGAAATAAACAGGATGAACACTTCTAATGTTGGTGATCGTACATTTGAAGCAAGATAATGTTGGAATAGGTTGCCACATAACCTTAGACAAACCGAAAATATTACTTATTAAGAAAATATCACAAAACGCACCTTTTTCAAAGCTAAAATAGCTTTGGAAAAGGTGCACTCGTTATTACTCAATTTTCATTGCCCTTGAGGTGAGATATTTACGAAAATGACGCAAAAATTTATATTATAAAAATAGAGTTTTATTGCATAAATAATTACACTCGACAAAAAATAATGTTCATAGAACCTTTTACTATGGATGATATCTCAGCATTGTTAGTCGGGTTGAGCTTATGGTATAGAAGAGTTTCAGTATAGAAATCGGCAGGGTGGCAGATTTTTACGACAATCGAGATCAGATATGATTTTATCATGAGGCATGAAATAAGGAAAACGTTAGAAAAGTGATGGGAAGAAAATGTCGGAAGATTTTTTAGCGTAAGAAAATTCCATAGAAATATGATTCCGAGTTTCTTTAAGGTGGGTTCACATGAATCGTGAATCGCGTGAGTGAAAATATTTCATGATCGTGGTGTGATTTCAGCTGATATACCCAGTCACAATAACAATCGATGGGTTCAAAGATGAATCTAGTAGAGCATTTGAATCATGTACCTAATATGTTTTTACATGTATATTGCAGGTGTGTATAACATAGTAGGTAAATACATTAATATACCTAAATATACCTACCTTTAATTTAATAATTACATTTATCTAGAGTATGGAAATGTTGAATTCAGATCACTTGTCATCTATTTTGCTTACGATTTATATAAAACAAGTTAGTGAAAAAAAAATCAGGACACCCTTTTCAAAGTTTTCCTCACATATTAAATTTGTAATACATTAAATTATTCATACATTAATTCTCAAAATAATCGTGTTATTAATATTTGTATAAATTCTTTATTGGAGTTTTACAATATTAACACTATGGGGGCATAGATTTATTTATTTAATTAATGAAGAAGGATTATATTGGATATTGCAAAGGTGCGTGTTCAAAGGGATTCTATTTTATGTAAAACATATACCTCCAAGTATGATATTGCTTATGTCAGTTAATTAAATAATTGATAATACATAATTTTATTGTGATGAAGGGTTTCAATCATTACATGATCAACACTGGTTTATTCGTAACAAATGAAAATACTATATAAAAAATAACTTAATTAATTTGTGATTTCGTGGGTCTGTCTGTCGATCAGCTCGTATCAACGACGCGACGGTAGGCTATGGTTCGTTGATTCTCGTCAATCTTCGGGAGCATTCGAGAATCCCTAGACCATACACGTTGCAGCCCACAAGGCGCTGCCACATCACTATCAACATAGACAAAATAAAAACATCACATTGATTTCTTATCGTTCGAATGAAACTGCCATCGAAAAATACCCACATAAGGTGATGGTTTTGTTAAAAAAAATCAGATAAAAATTATTATTGATGTCCAACTAAGAGTACCGTTCTATAGCGCTAGTTCTTATTAATTTTAATACATAAACAGTTGAAAATTTTCAATAATTAACAGTTATATTGTGGTAGGTACATATTATGTAGGTTCATTTTTTTAGGTCACTAACTTGTAATATTGGTAGATGGGCGTCATCCTGCTCGTCTCCGAAATCGAACCACGTATCTTCCCCATCCAGGAATCCCAACCTCTGCTGGTTCTGCTCCTCCATGTTAGAAAATCCAGACCATTTTATATGTATAATAAATGCATAATGGTGCATAATGGCGGGATTAGGATCTTTTCTGCCATTTTATTAAAAATGATGTTATCCAATTACGTTACAATTATTAAATCTCACAACAAGATTGCTTGATGGAAATTTTTGCTAAATTTACAGTCTTTATTATTTATGAAATCAGCGTTTCATGTGGATCCACCATAAGTCTTGGTTGTGTTTTTTTTTCTTATATAAATCACCCCAACCCGTAGATTTCTGGATTTGTTTCCGATTCATTTGGTTTGATACGCATTAAATCTTACACGATTTGGAATGCCTACATTACGGGCTAGAACTTTTTACTGAATACAATCATTTACTGTTTAAAGTAATACACGTAAACTACATATTTTATTAGACATTTCAATGGAATTTATTAGAGCATAAAACAAGAATAATACGAAAATAGTACGTGCGTTTTAACAAGATACGATGTTTCGATTTATAAAAAATGTATAAGAGTTATCTAAGAGTTTTTGTACGGATAAAAATAATATGAATAATAAAAAATAATAATTTTTCAGAAAATATGCATATTCATCCATGTTTAATCATACTATAACGACAAATAATTACTCTGTACAAACTTAATATATTGATAATGCAATAAAAAAATATTATTTAATTACATATATAAAAAAATATTACATATGTCAAGATTTCGTATGTTATAACTACCCACTTTAATAATATAATTGAGCATATTTCAACTTATAATATAATAAATGAATAATATGTTTTTCTGAGGTGATTTAGAAATACGAATATTTCAACCAATAATTGTAATATGTTCTTGGGTTCTTTGATCAAATCCTATTTGCACAAATTCCGAAAATTTCTAGTCAAACGAATTTATCTTTGTCGGTTAATGTCCCATGGGAATAGCTTTTATTTTTTGTGTATATAAAAAATCGGTGAGCAACAAAAGTGTCCAATCACGATGTCATTAGCAGGTACAAAAGAACTGGTATCCAATTATGTCAATCATATATCTGGTGTAGGTACCAACAATAAACTGGTAAAGTTATGTGACGTCATGCCATTACTACAATATTATTGTCGACAACAAAGGCTGACAAGGTATGAGGGTATGGCGCCAATCGTCCAGATTTAGTATAGCCATGTCCAGGAAAACAAGGCCACTGTGTAAATGGGATCTAACCGGACATTACTGGATTATGTTATCATATATATTGCAGTGGTTCTAATACTGGGGTAAATATCCCTTTTGGGTAAAATAACTAGCCAATACGGTGTACCTAAACATTTTATCTTGTCCAACTGTCGATTTGTTTAAGATAATTTAATTATCTTAACATATCGACAAAGAACAAGCCAAGATACGCGAGATTTGTATGTAGGGTCTTTATTTTTCACGGTTTTTTTAACTTTGAAGTCAAAAAACACCAACTTAGAGGCTTCGCAGCATATAATGTTCTGCTTATGGATTTACTCAAAATTCAGAGTAGAATATTTAGTATGTCTGTGTGTGTCTGTGTACCTATGTGTCCGTCCCCCCTTATAACTTTTGATCCACTCAATGCACACAACCCAAAATTTCAGAATATGTAGATAATTATAAGCCCACAAAACATTAATGGAGAATTTTCAGTAAGGGGTTTACAACTATTGAATTTTAACTTTATTTTTCCATTTATCTCAAAAACCATAAAATCTAAAACGCTGAAAATTGGTATGAATATAAACAAATACAAAATCTCAAATTCGTTTTTTTTAAAGTTCCAGAGTTTCTCAAACATTTTTTACTAAGTGAAACATTTTTTTATGACAAATTAATATGTTTAACTGCCATTATTTCGAAATTTTTTAAAAATATTGAAAAAATCCGAAACACACCAACTAGATAATTTAATTTTTTATAAAAAAATATGATTATAATAAAAGTACATCTCAAAATTTTCTTAACAATTGACGACAACGTTTCATACAATATGTAAGGCAGAATACACTATACAATATCTAAATTTATTTATTTTATTTTATTTAATACGAGGTCTACTTTATTTATATGCAAATTGCTTCTCGGGTAACTAACAGGTTCTATGTAAAATATTAATTTAACACGCACCCAATAACAATACAAGTAGTTGTATTTGATTTCTTAATAGGGAATTATACACGTGTGTGATTGCACTCTGGTAAAGGATGTTATTTTTTTATTGTGTATACATATATTGTTATATCTTATGATTCAATTTTGATTAAAAGTGAAAAATTGTCACCTGCTCGTGAAATGTGGTAAGATGTAATGTTCCAATATCCGATATATTCC
Organism: Molanna angustata; assembly: GCA_963576475.1. NCBI lineage: Eukaryota > Metazoa > Arthropoda > Insecta > Trichoptera > Molannidae > Molanna > Molanna angustata. The sequence goes on from OY754964.1 coordinate 14,827,264, forward strand.
ACACATACCGCAAATAATTTCTCATCGAACTTCTCAAATAGTTTCTAGAATTTAGCATTTAATGATTTTATGACTTCGTACTTTTACAAAATATGCAAATAAAATACTTCTAACTCAGATCATATTAAAATTTTGTAGAATTCCTTACACTACGAAGAATGGGTGGTATTTTATTAAATAATGTTCAATCATTCTGTTTGAATTCCCTGGTAGTCTCCAACTTTTAGGGGCAATTATTTATTTAAAATGGGAAATAACTTCCATAAATTTTGTTTCCCAGTTCAAATATTAAATATTATAGTTAACAGTTATGCCATTTCACAAATTCTGCCCAAAGTATACAAAATAAAAAAAATGATTAGAATTCAGAAACGATATTTTTTTGTTTGAGATATTTTAAAATTTTGAGTGAAGTTAGTTCGACCTTGTTAGATCGATTTTAGATGAATAGGGCGTTGAATATATCTTATTGTCTAGTGAGAAAAATAATAGAGTATTATTAAAGACATGCAAATATTCAATTTGTCACAAAATATTCCAGAACCTCTACGTAATAAGCAAATTTTCTGAATGTTTCTAAATCAACTTATTACGATCCATGTGCAGAGAAGGTGGTGGTGGAGGTATCGGAAGTAATTCACCATTTTTTTAGTACATTTGAGTGTGGTATATTCTCTAGATGCTTACTACAGATATCAATAAACTTTCATACTGCCATCTATTGAAAGCTTTTTTTTTTTTTGCGGGTGACAGTTCTTAAGGAGAACACACTTAGGCCAATCGGCCCTTTGTGATACCACATTGGGGCTGTACTCCCACTCACTCATCCCCCTTGAACCAGCCTGAGTGTCTAATGAATGTCATAATGTCTCCGATGTCAGCCGACGCTATGTCAATTAAATCATCATAGAAGAAACTTCCCAAGGAGCTTCTCCTAATTCTAGAGAGAGCATGGTTTCAGTCTTGTATAGTATTATCCTGACCTTGCACGAAAGTCGTCAATAATCAGTTAAATCAAATAGAATGAATACCAAGTATTTTTAATTTTAATTGGTTTGTATAGCTTATTTGGTTGGAATTTTTATTTAGAGACAATGATTTTTCATCTCGGTCATTTTCCCTATTAATATAAGTAAACTTGATTATCCTGACCTTGCACGAAAGTCGTCAATAATCAGTTAAATCAAATAGAATGAATTCCAAGTATTTTTAATTTTAATTGGTTTGTATAGCTTATTTGGTTGGAATTTTTATTTAGAGACAATGATTTTTCATCTCGGTCATTTTCCCTATAAATATAAGTAAACTTGATATGATATACGTATTTAGTAAATATGTTGTGTGCTATTTATACTGAAACTATTTGATCAATAAAAACAAAAAAAATATTAACTACGCTTAATTTAAGCGTAGCATTTTTTTATTGTAATTCAGTTCAAAAATATTTAATCCAGCTATTTGTTAGTTTCTGGTCGATTGAGTGTATTCATAAATGAACATTCGATATGAACACAAATATTCATACTAACTGAAAGTAATGTATTTTTTGTCAGTTATTCGGTTTGTATACAAAGTTTCCCACAGGCCACCAATGAAAAATGTTCACCAAATATTCCATTGTATTTTTTGGTGTTTATTTTTTCTGATGACTCACTAAATTCCGGAAATATTTTTTGTCTTTGATAGACAGTAGATTATGATGTATTTTTTAAAATATCAAGCTGTGAATCAGGTAGAATAGGGTTTCTGAATGCATGTACAACAAATTAAACTTGTTTTTGTACTAAATTATAATTGATAATCCGATTGGGCGATCGCCGAAGACGTCTCATAGTCACTGGATGTATAATTTAGTCAACGGATTGACGGACTGCATCGAGCTTGTGAGTGCGATTAACTTTCACGTTTCGAATATATGGAGCTTCCACAAACGACTTATTGTATAGTTTTGGAAATTAATTGTATGTCGATGCAGATACTTTCGGGGATAGCTTGCCGGATCTCAAAAAAAAATATAGGTCTTTCCTATGTCGATAGCTGCCAATTATGGAGTTAATCTATTACTACGTTTGTTTTTTTTTCATCTTTTTTTAAATTATTTTATTAAAAATCGTATTTTTTGATAAAATGAATATGTCCTTGTTAAACAAGTATATATACATCTTCCTACATTCCCTAAAGTAAGCATAAATGCTTGTGGTATAGGTGAACGAAATCGGTCGAGGCAGGATTCGAACTCGCGATCACTGGATTACTAGCCCAACGCGCTAACCGCTCTGCCATCGACCCATCTAAATTGTTTGTGTATTTTTTTTGTATGGTACTCTTTTATTTGGTGTCTTTTTATGTTTTGTTTCATTATTTTAACTATATAATTACACTTAAATTTTTATAATACATACAAATTTATCTATTTTCTTTTTTTTATATTTCACAATTTCTATTATATAATATTTTTTTTGTTCTTTTAAAATGATATCTTTTTTATTGAAATATATTAGCGTAATGTGTATCAAGCAGGTTTAATTGATTCAACCTTGCAAATGTGTGCAACCGTATGCCATAGTATAAAACATATTAATTGGTACATAGGTATTAATATATTGGTATATACATAATAGTTTTCCTTCCATTCTGTTAATGTTTATTTTTATGTATGTATTCATCGTGAACATATTTTTTATATAATATTATTGTATAAGGCATTTCAAGCCGTATACTGTAGTAAATAATAATTATTTTATTTCATTTCAGTGAGAATAAGGTAATAAATGGATGAGATGAAGGAAAATACGACCAAGGATATGTTTCAAGGATATATTTTTGCATATTCTTTGTTATATTGTCTCCCTTGCCATTTCATTTGATGCAATAAAAGTTTTGTTTATAAATAATATTGTAGTTTTCATATTTAGTACCTAGTTGGTTAATGATGAAATCAAAGATAAAGTGACTTTAAATTACCATACTAAGTACATTTGTGTTTAATTGCAATAGGAGAACGTTAAGTATACCCACATTATACATTACAAAACAAACAAACAAACCATTGTTAAGATGTCATTTTAACTTATGACAGAAATATGATGGAACGAGTTAAAAAAATAAAAGCGTGTGGTTTGAACGGATCAAAGGATCAAAAAAGGATACAAACGAATATGAAACTTTGAATTTATGCCATCATTGATATTTAATTCCTTTTGTTGAACCCGCTTTTAATGAAAATATGTTTTTGTTTGATTTCAGAAATTTATCTAAATGAAAATGTATCTCATAATTAATTTAAAGCAAGAATATTAAATCACATAATATATTATATTTACCTACATATAAGTTTTTGCATTGAGTTAGTTAAATATTGTCTCAGTAAATAGATGTGTGGCTTTGTGATAACAATGAACTGTATAATATAATATTATATTTGAGAAAGCAACAAACAATGAAATAAAATGAATGATAAGTCAATTTTCACTTGAATTAAATGTTTTCTACAAACTGAGTTTGGAAAAAATATCTTTCAATGAGGCAAACCAGACTATTCGTTCGTCCGGTCCATAAACTACAACTTCTTAGAAAGTCCCAATAACACGGTTTCCTATGATCTCTTCGAAAGTGTGAGTGGTCCTATGCAATGTTAATTATTGCAGACAACCTTCTGCTGTTTACGAAAACAACTTAAATTGCTGGAGTAACTCAAAAACATCAATTATTATTGCCCTTGGCATGATCCTGAATCATGCCAAGGGTAATAAACGAAAAGTCATTTCATTTTATTTAAAGAAAACAGTGATAAATTGGTTGATAATTTACGTATCAATTATACTTAATGATCTATATGAATATAAACTATTAAAATAGGTCACTGCCTCTAAAAGAAATAATGTATTTTATTCGTATACATACATACCATCACGCCATGTCCCTTACGGGGTAAGCAGAGAGAATCGAGCGCCATACTTCTCTATTTTTGCACACATTTCTGACTTACTTTACATCCATGCATCGTATCATACATGCTCGTCGATTGTTCAAACTTTTTATGTTTCCTTCTTTCAAAATATCATTCACATGGTCATGCCATCCCTTTCTGGGGCGACCTCTGCAATTCACTCCATCTCTTGCACCCATGTATATTTTTTTGTCAGTCGTTCATCGTCCATTCTTTCTATATGTCCAAACCACCTCAAAGCATTTAATTTCATTTTACATATAATATCCTTCTTTATCTTGCGTTCTCTCCTTATGTCCTCATTTTTTATTCTATCATATATCGTCCTATTACATACTCTTCTTAGTGATCTCATTTCTACAGTATTTATTCTAATTTCATGTGACTTTTGCCAGGTCCATGTTTCATTAGCATATTTTTCGTATACAGTATTTTAATTCGTATACAGAGTTTAAAAATACCTTCTTGATTATATTCCCCAAAGCAATAATCATCTGAGATAAACAGTTGATAAATAGAGAAATTGTTACCAAAAATATTTCATTTTATTTCAAGAAACAATTGAACCAGATATATTTTCATTTAAAATATTTTAATTAAGTACTTGGTTAAAAATATTTCTACATGGGTCAAGTGTTAATACCTCAGTAATGAAATCCATGTATTATTAAGTAGGTAGGTACTATTATTACAATTTAATTATTTTGGCATAATTTTGAAAAATTACAATATTTATTTAGGAATCGCACGATATAAGCTTGTTTTTTGATTTTATGATACCTACCTATTACTTAGTACGTCATAATATATTACTTCTTGGGTAAGTGACAGGTACTATGTCAAATTTTAATTTAATACGCACCCAATAACAAGTTGCTACATTCTGGAGATCCAGACTGAAAACAAAATTAATTTCCCGTGTCTCCATATGGAATCGAACCCGGGATCATTGGATAAGCACTCAGTTACCTAACCAACTGAGCCGGGAAGGCCTACGATGATATATTATTATCCATCATTTTAAAGCCTTCGATTAACTGTAGGAATCAAAAATATTAAGAACAGTTCATTAATTTATTCATATTTTTTTCAGCGAGATTTAGTAAAAATAAACTTATTATGTAAATGATTGATAAAAAGTTTTAAGAATGTGGATGTTATAATGGGTAATGTTTTGCTTTGTGGTAGGTCCTGGCAGACATAGGCATTCTCAGTATCGGGTAGGTGGTATACATACATACATACCTATCTAAATCTACCTTACTTATATAATACAAAGTCGAGTCCAGAGATAATGACCCTAACAATGGGGCGTCTCTATTTTTTACCAACAAATATAAGATGACTACATACCCGACCAAGGTGGAATCCTGACATTATTATCTTTGCAAATGTTTTTTTTATATACCTATTCACGATGTATAACAGACACGGAAACTTATGCATGGTATGAAACCTACCTGTGTAAAAATATTTATCGGCAATTTAGACAGTAATAAAAAAAGGACAGAGTTCTTAATCAATAAGACCAAATTTTAAGTAAGTATTTTACTGTCATCGCTTCGGAATGTCGGTCAAATTCACTTCCTTGTTAAGGTTATAACCCTATAACTTCTTTACAAACAGTCTTGACAGATTTATTTCGTGACAACCCAACTTTGCGACTATTTGAAGCAGGCACTGACTTAATTATATTATTATTATTATTTCCGTTTTTAACGGCTCAACAGTTTACAAAGATTTGGTAAGAGTAAGTATAGTATTCATTGCACAATGAAAATGTGCAGTAATTTTAGTTGAATCATCAACATATTTATGTAGCTAATCAAACGATGCAAATTTTAACGATTTTCGATACTATTACCTATATTCTAAACATATTTTCTATTGTTTTGGAAATATGAAACTATAGAAAATAAATATTAAATTCTAATATCGGTACCTACTGGTATTTTCTCCGCGACTATCTTTTGTAAATGAAACTGAAAACGATCCCTTGCAGAACGATTTTGGTATTCTAATGAGTAAAGATGTACAAAATATGTTTTCTTTGCATATCTAGAAACATACAATTATAAAAATGAAACTACATCAAACAAGACAATAACTAATATGTTTAATATCTAAAGTAATAAAGCAATCAAAATGTTAGTGTTTGTGTGTGTGTATGTGTGTGTGTGTGTGTTTGTCTCACGCCTTCTGAAAAACCAAGAGCATCTAAAAATCTAATTTATGTGCGAACGTGTACCTGTATACCTGATGCAGTGTCACGCTAAAAATAATGCGATAAAAATGCTGAATTTTAAAAATATTTCAATAATTATTTTTTTCATACAAAATTTTCCAAGTCGTATCTGTCAAAAAAGTATACATTTTGCACGCAAATATCTGTTAGTTTAAAAGTTAGAAGTACGTATTTACACGAAAAAAATATATTTTCAAGTATAACTTAGCGTTTGAGTGAAAAACATGGTGAATATTTTGTATAATTATAATGTTTAACTTATTTTTAATGTAAGCGTTTTGTACATGAACGCCGCCATTTTAATATCTTTTCATACAATATTTCATTTTCCTACCGAATGAATATGTTCTTGAAAATAATAAACCTTTGAATTAAATGTAATTATGAAATAATAAAATGAAACACAAGACATTACAGCAAGTTTTAAGACATATATTGTAAAAATGTGTTTATTATTAGTAAAGATATAGGCATAATAAAATTGCATAATTTGTAAATAATATTTGATTTTTCTGACAATTTTCATTTTTATGGCATCGAACAAACCAATGTATGTAGGTACCTACATATTCAAAAAATGTCTCAAACCATTTGATATTTTTTACGTATTGGAATGGTTACTATGGTAACGGAAAGATTCTGATATTCAAATAAAATTTGTTATGAATCGAATTTATTTAGAACATTGTTGTAGGTAGGTACCTACCTATTATTATTTACTTACAAATCAACAATATACTGATTTCCTATCGGAAAATTATTTTATTTATTTATTTATGAATGTATGAATGTATGCAAGCGATGTGCTCCTAAACCGTATGTCCGATTACAATGAAACTTTGGCGAATTGTCGAGCGTGTGCCCGAGGTGGTTTCTGGATTTAAACTTTTTTCTTATTCTTCTTCTTCTTCGTGTATTTGGTCATTTTACCAATGAAAGCGGAATATCCTGGGAAAAGAAGGTCCGACTGTTCCTCCATCTCTTCGCAGGTCTTCCAGGACGGTTTCTGGATTTAAAATTTTTTCTTCTTCTTCTTCATCGTGTATTTGGTCATTTTACCTATAAAGGTGGAGTATCCTGGGAAAAGAAGACGGTGCTTACATCTCTTCGCGGTTCTTCCAGGATGGTTTCTGGATTTAAACTTTTCTTACCCGAATGAAGGGACGGGATGTAATTGAAGGGAAGGGAGGCACTAAAGGGCCTGAAGGGACGGGAGGTATTAAAGGGCCTGAAGGGACGGGAGGTACTGAAGGGCCTGATGGGAAGGGACGTGATGAGGGATTGAAGGGACGGGATGTACTGAAGGGCCTGATGGGACGGGAGGTACTGAAGGGTCTGAAGCGACGGCTCCTGGAGTCTAATTATTTTTCTTCTTAATTTTATGTAGACCTTTAAGGACAGTTTTAATACAAACTATTTCCTATAGATTAATCTTCTTCTTCTTTTATGAAGACCTTTTGCTCAGTTTTTATACAATCTATTTCCAATAGTCTAATTCTTTTTTTTATGTATTTTTTCTTATTTTATGTAGACCATTGGGATTTTTTAAACAAACTATTTCTTATAGTCTTATACTTATTCTTCTCTTTTTTATTTAGACTTTTGGGTTCGTTTTAAGTCTAATAGTCTATTGAGCAGAAATATTATTAACGATATGCACACTTGATGAAAATACATATGTAAAAACGAATGGGATGTGGGATGTGAAGATGTAACCTGCACTAGAATCTTTTCAATACTTTTGTTTAATCAAATTTAAACCATTTATATCATCCTATTTTAAATAATTTTTAACACCTACATAATATATTTGATTTCGTTGACAATATTTAAAGAAAGGGAGCTGTGGCCATTACTGAATTCTTCACAACGTTTATATTCAAATTATTTGCCATAGTTTAAGTCTTCTTCTTCTTCATTAATGTAGACTTTTGTGTCAATTTTAAGTTCATCAGTCTAATTGTGCAAAAATATAATGCACACTTGATGAAAAAATATAAAACGAATGGGATGTGACCAACACTGGATCTTTTCAGTACATTTGTTTAATCAAATTTTAACCACATCCCAACATCCAAAATTACTAAATATTCAATAGGTAAGTACATATTACAATTTGTTTTCGATGATAATATTTAAAAATGGGGGTTGTGGCCAAACCAATCTCTTTACAATGTTGATAAACAGTCATATTTAAAACCATTTCGAATAGTGAAGAAATTGTATATTATACTTCATTCACACTTTATAGCAATATATAAAAAATAATGGGTTGTGGCCATCACTTGAACATTTTACAATCAAATTCAATCATATTTCAAACCACTTTTCATAGTCCGATTTTGCAAAATAATTGGGTGACAATATTATAAAAACGATTGCTTTTTCCTTCACAATTTTACATTCTTGGCCAACGGCGGGACATAAAAGCTAGTAATTAATATATGGAATTTGCATGTTACTTTTATCGTTTTTAATTATTCTAAATCGAATGAAAAACAAAAACTGCGAAGTTTCTCAAAAACGGTGTCACAAATAAAAAATCATATACCATATTATTATTATTTTAATATAGGTAATACGACCATTTAAGGACGATTTTTGCCATTTGACGACGTGTGAAATTAATTTAAATGCAAGCAAAAAACAGTTTAAGAAAAGACAAACAACGCCTACAAAACTACCATGTTTTTCTCAACGTATTTTAAAATTTCCCTGTAAATTATCGGGGAAGCAATTGCAAGAAGGTGTCGAATCTTTAGTGGAAACTGCACTTCGTTAATCTTTCCACAAAAAGATAGGTATAAATTGTATCGATCTTACTTATTTACTTACTGTTCGTGTGGCTCTGGCACTTGAATCCTCTTCACCCATATGGGCTGCGTCTAAGTTTTACAGCCTTGGATCACTTGTATGGATCTCTAATAGGGCATCCAAAGGATACGTGATCCAGATCTTCTAAATCTAGGCCACACTCGTAATAAGGAGAATTAACAAGATTCAATCTATACAAATGAGCCGATGCTCATAGTCTATAGTGACCGAACCGCATTCGGGATATACTTATGATCATATAAATCATATTCACAAAAATACATTTAAAGTGAGTAGTATAATGTTTTTATAGTTTGAACTTGCAATTAGCAATCAACCCACATGAAATTATAAATGGAAAGCTTGTGATTTTCTTCAGAGACTTTGTATGTACTTCCGGTTGTTATACCTATATTATTATCAAAGATACGCCATTGTACGATATTATGTTATTTCAAATTACAACGTTGGATTATTATTTCTTGGGATTATTATTTGTTGTCAACCCAAAGTCGGTCGGTAAGAACTGAGCACAACTCTTCCGACAAAGTTGGATGTTTTTATAAGAGACACGAACAAGAAAATATCAAACTCATAAAGTCGAGAATTCTGTGTGCGAAAATAATTTATTCATGAACATTTTAAAGAAATAATATTAATAAGGGTTCGGTCACATTAATGGAATTTTTAAATATTGACGACGACAGAGTAGGTACTATAAGCTTCTTATACACTTAACTATCACATAATAAGAAATGTTTTTTTGGAAGGTTAAAAAGCTTTGCATATATTATTATTTTTTTCTTTTCGCTATTATGCAAATTTAAAAGTTTTTGTTAGTCAGATTTTTATTTGTTTTTCAACAATATCTTATAAAGATCGTACATGAGTTCTAAATTTGAAGTTTTGTGTGAAAAGCGTATTGCATACAGTCCGTTCGGAACTTTAAAATAGTCCCTTGCATAAGTGTTAGTAACAGGACGGTTACAAATTTGTTTTATAAAAAAAATACTAATTTTTTAAATATATTTTTTTAAGAATGGAATTATTTAAAAAACTATATCACTTTTTTCGAATAATAATTTTCTATTGTCTTCTGTTTTTTTTTTATTTGGAACCCAGTTCTTTGACTATATGCCACAAAGAAGTTCTTCCACACATAAATTTTATGCCTGATTTTAAAACAACTAATAATTTCGACAGTGTAACAACTAATAATCAATCGGGAGTAATTTTTTTTTCCCTCATTATATTTTTTACAGTCGCAATAGATAATTTAGTCGCTTTTGATGTTTGTTCTAATGGAGATATTGTATTATTATTGTTTTTATATTGTTCCTGGAAATACTCGTACATATTCAAAATGAGTTCTATGGATTGACGGGCAAGAGGTATGCCACGTCCTAATTTTTATTATTTTGTGACATATTGAAATAAACTATTATATACTTCACTAAAAAAAACTATTATGTTATTTTAATTAAAAAAAGAACTTTTATTAAAATCAATATTATTATACAAAACACCCTATACTTTTCATCAGTTTGAAGTCTGAAGCGGTACTGATATAAGTATGTGTGTGCGATCGGCCAATGACGCTTGTACTAATACAATCACAATGTATATGTACACTCGATATCACCGATATGCACTAACACTTATACCAAGGTTTATTAAAGTTTCGAACGGGCTGTACCTTCTATTCGAATTTTAGTTTATAATGAAAAAATCATTTAATTTATTTTATTTTTATGTTTATTTATTTAATAAAATTTATAAAATGTTCATTTTCTTTGATTAGTGCCTTCCTCACTAGGATTAAATCCGTGATGAGGAAGGTGCTTTACAAAAATAAATAATAACAACAATGAAGGAATAAGTAAAACAAAAAAGCAAAATAAAAGTCATCAAAAAAAGGAGTATTCAATAATAAGGGTCAACAATAATAATCATGATCTACAGTACCTACACATGCACCCATCATTATATAACTAGTTGCATGTAACACATGAGATCCAACTGTCGATAGCGATAGTATGTATAGTTGAAGAATATGTACCAAACTATAAACCCATAGATACAAATTATTGAATATTTTCAGATATTTTGTTTTCTATACAACATATGTAGGTATGTATGTCAAGATAGGATAGTATGGAGGAAGATCCTTTTTCCTACCCAGAATATGCAAATAGCATGATGGTATGTATGTATGTTTGGAGATGAAGTATCAAACTATTAAGTCTTCTTACATATTGTGTATAGGCGACTGCCATACAAAATGTATGAAGCGATGTCGTCACTAAATTCAATTTTTAAAAAAATTGTTAAAAAAAATTGAGATCTTCTACTACAATGTTAATTTTTTTTATAGAAAATTAAATTATCTAGTTGGTGTGTTTCGGCTTTTTTCGATAATTGTAAAAGTTTTGGAAATATAGGCAGTTAAACTCATAAATTTATCATAAAAAAAATATTTTTCTTAATAAAAAATGTTTGAGAAACCCTGGAATTTTTTTGAAAAAACTAATTTGAGATTTTGTATTTGTCTATGTTTGTACCAATTTTCAGCGTTCTACCGTTTATGGTTTCTGAGATATATGGAAAAATAAAATAAAAATTCAAAAGTTGATAACCCCTGACTGAAACAAAAGTTAAAAATTCCGAGTAAAAAAGTTTTGTAGGCCTGTAACTGTTTATATATTCTGAAATTTTAGGCTCTGTAAATTGAGCGGATCAAAAGTTATAAGGGGGGGACGGACACACAGACACACAGACACACACACACACAGACACACGAAATGTTCTACTCCGAATTCTGAGTAAATCCGTGTATGGAACATATATGCTGCGAAGCCTTTAAGTTGGTGTTTTTTGACTTCAAAGTTGGAAAAGCCGTGAAAAAAGTAGACCTCTCCATACAATTCTCGCGTATTCTGGCTTGATACATTGTCGATATGTTAAGAGAACAAAGTTCTCCTGAACAAATCGACAGTTGGAAGACATGAATCAGAGAGCTGTCGACATAGATGTCGTGACTTTGCATCCACCTTGTTATTTTTCTTTTGAGTTGTTTATATTTTTTAATGTTCTTTATATCCATAGGTAGTTTGTTAAACATTTGTGGGGCAAGAAAACCAAATTGGTGTTGTGATAGAGTTGTATTGATATTCATATAACCATAAAGTTATTTTAACTCCTCACTACCCCAAGGGGATAAAGTGGTATGAATTCGCAATTTTTAAGGTTATTTTTTCATTAAAAATTATTAACAAATATCATGCTAATATTGTATTCTGAAAGTCATCACAATGAATGTATGTGTGTCCTTGTATATATGTATGTTCTATGTACTCTATGAACGGCGTATTGTTCTACTTTATCGATTATAGATTAAAATAGTCATCCAGATTCTTTTCAAATTTTGAAAATTTGTATATCTAATACTCCCTTAAACCCCATTAGATTTTGAAGGCTTCTGAATAGTGCTTCTCAATTTTCTAAGTGACCCAAAGATCAAAAAACTTAAAATTCAATTTTTTTTTTCAAATTGCTAATAAGGCACATCACTTTGATAAAATGCCATTGAAGTATCATCAAGTTTTCAAAATAAAATATTCAAATCAAATATCATTTCATGTAAATTTTTCATACAAATTTTGCATATTTTGTGGATTGAATTGGTAGTGAGGAGTATAGAGTTGGCCACAACCCACTAGTTTCTTTGTTATATCTTTGAAGAAACCCCAAATGTTATATACACCCTCGTTCAATCTTGTGAGATAGGTAAACGGAATAAAATAACTGACGCATTTCGCTGAATCCGGTTCGCTATACTAACGATTCTATTACCAACTCAACACGATTTTAAAGCAAAAGTTTCTGTAGCGTGTTAGAAATAAATCTTGAATGTTTTCATTTATACCTGAATGCGGCAAATGATTAATGGAATATTTTAAGATGCGTATTTAGAAGTCACGATTTTTAGTAATGAGTTAGACAAGAAGTTCCAACCACATTACTATTTGTTTACCTAAAAATTAAGAGAGATTTTGTCTTAAAATAAAAATATTACCTCTGAAATTTGTTCATTAATGCTTTTTGTTAATTATGTTCTAAATAGTTTTTGACATGTTTAGATAGCAATTCTCTGTCCCTGTGCAAGCTGTTATCGGCCAAAGCACTCACTACTCAGGGTCCATATTAGTCAATCGTTGTTACCTGCTGTGTTGTACCTACTTACGCAGAAAAAAAATCGGTCTTTATACTATGACGTAATTCTGGCGGTTACGGGCATTTGCTCTATTAGAACAAACTCTGAACAAATTTAATATTTTGTTCAACTTGTTTGTTGTTCGTAAATAACGTAGGTATATATTAAAAGTTGCTAAACTGATAAATTTCAAGACCCATTGTTTAGTCATGAACTCCGAGACATTGTTTCAAGATCATTTTAGAGCCATCGAGATAAGGTGTATATCCCACATAGAATATATACACTTTTTTGTTATATCGACGGCTCAGCATTGTTGTAAAAAATCAAGGACGATAGTATAAAATAATTCTCTGAATAAGTCGATCACTCCGTTTGGAGAACTGCCAGTCAGATCCTAACTCGATCTAAATATTGACTCTTCTACCCTAAATTGTCTCTGTGATTACTAGGTTTTTGTTTTGAAGCACTCTCCATTCTTTCAAACAACGTGTCAGAAAAATCTGAGAATTCAATTTCTGTACGTTGCTAACAATCTGAAATTTCAAGAGATTCGCATACGTCTCCTATCATTTCAAAAATAGTGAGAAGGTATTGCTTCTTTGTCCACGTTTCCATTCAGTTTGAAGGCATGAAAAACGTCAATGATTTTATCTCGTTTTTTTTTATTTTATTTTATTTCAAATCCTTACATATTTAGGTACATAGCATATAAATATAACTTAAATATTTTAAAATAATATATGTAAGGATCCCACTAAAGCTAAGCCTGTATGTGGGAATTATATTCGAATAGGATACAGTAAAATCTATATAATATAGTTATAGGTATATATACATTTTTTTTTATTATATACGCAGTTGCGTCAGCCACTAAGACTCAGATTCACCGTGGTATTCGATAGGGGTAAAAAATGAGAATTGTGTTTTCGAAACATGAAAAATCATGAGCCATTCCCAAAAGATCCACAACATTTAACATAGCTACAATAAGTATAAATAGTTTCCTCTATAACAGCAGATCAGATATATTCGGAAAGTTCTCACCTTGCAGCCATTTTTTCATCTCTTTCCTAAAGGTATAAAGTTTGCTTTCTATATTTAGATTCGTTGGTAGAGTATTAAATGTTCTTGGTGCTACGAATGAAGCATGTCTCTGTGCAATTCTATGTCTCCGCATGGGTACTATAAAATATCCTGTCGTTCTTGCTCTCCTTGCTCTCCTACTAATAGAAGTGTTTGCTTCAAAGTAGTCTGGGTGTTTGTGAATAAATCTTAGGCATTGTTCAATAAATAATTTCTTTATCGGTAATAGCTTGCTTTCAGAAAACCACAATTGTGTATGAAATCTTCTTGGCTTTCTGTCCATAATCTTTATCACAAGTTTCTATAACGTTTCAAGTGATTGCAAGTGCACGTCATATGCTCCCCCCAAACCAATGAGTCCGTATGTCAATATAAGTATGTTTACAGAATAACTTGCCATAATCATTCTATATCAAATAAAGGTATTTTAATTTTGCTAGCATTTCTCTCGGGATTTTAAAATACAAGTAGAAACTGTAGTTATTATTCTTAATAAACAGAACGGGTATACCCGTTCTGTTTATCTAAAGTAATAAAGCAATCAAAATGTTAGTGTCTGTGTGTGTGTGTGTGTGTGTGTGTATGTGTGTGTGTGTGTGTGTGTGTGTGTGTGTTTGTCTCACGCCTTCTGAAAAACCAAGAGCATCTAAAAATCTAATTTAAGTGCGAACATGTACCAGTATACCTGATGCAGTGTCACGCTAAAAAGAATGCGATAAAAATGCTGAATTTTAAAAATATTTAAATAATTATTTTTTTCATACAAAATTTTCCAAGTCATATCTGTCAAAAAAGTGTACATTTTGCACGCAAATATCTGTTAGTTTAAAAGTTAGAAGTAGGTATTTACACAAAAAAAATATATTTTGAAGTACCTATAACTTAGCGTTTAAGTGAAAAACATGGTGAATATTTGGTATAATTATAATGTTTAACTTATTTTTAAAGTAAGCCTTTTGTACATAAACGCCGCCATTTTAATATCTTTTCATACAATATTTCATTTTCCCACCGAATGAATATGTTCTTGAAAATAATAAACCTTTGAAATAAATGTAATTATGAAATAATAAAATGAAACACAAGACATTACGGCAAGTTTTAAGACATATATTGTAAAAATGTGTTATTTATTAGTAAAGATATAGGCATAATAAAATTGCATAATTTGTAAATAATATTTGATTTTTCTGACAATTTTCATTTTTATGGCATCGAACAAACCAATGTAGGTACCTACATATTCAAAAAATGTATCCGAACCATTCGATATTACTTACGTGTTCGAATCGTTTCCATGGCTACAGAAAGAATGTGATATTCCAACTGTCGATTTGTTCAGGAGAACTTTGTTCTCTTAACATATCGACAATGTATCAAGCCAGAATACGCGAGAATTGTATGGAGAGGTCTACTTTTTTCACGGCTTTTCCAACTTTGAAGTCAAAAAACACCAACTTAGAGGCTTCGCAGCATATATGTTCCATACACGGATTTACTCAGAATTCGGAGTAGAACATTTCGTGTGTCTGTGTGTGTGTGTGTCTGTGTGTGTGTCTGTGTGTGTGTGTGTGTCTGTGTGTCTGTGTGTGTGTCTGTGTGTCCGTCCCCCCCTTATAACTTTTGATCCGCTCAATTTACAGAGCCTAAAATTTCAGAATATATAAACAGTTACAGGCCTACAAAAATTTTATACTCGGAATTTTGAATTTTTGTTTCAGTCAGGGGTTATCAACTTTTGAATTTTTATTTTATTTTTCCATATATCTCAGAAACCATAAACGGTAGAACGCTGAAAATTGGTACAAACATAGACAAATACAAAATCTCAAATTAGTTTTTTCAAAAAAATTCCAGGGTTTCTCAAACATTTTTTATTAAGAAAAATATTTTTTTTATGATAAATTTATGAGTTTAACTGCCTATATTTCCAAAACTTTTACAATTATCGAAAAAAGCCGAAACACCCCAACTAGATAATTTAATTTTCTATAAAAAATATTAACATTGTAGTAGAAGATCTCAATTTTTTTTTAACAATTTTTTTAAAAATTGAATTTAGTGACGACATCGCTTCATACATTTTGTATGGCAGTCACCTATACACAATATGTAAGAAGACTTAATAGTTTGATACTTCATCTCCAAACATACATATACATACCATCATGCTATTTGCATATTCTGGGTAGGAAAAAGGATCTTCCTCCATACTATCCTATCTTGACATACATACCTACACATGTTGTATAGAAAACAAAATATCTGAAAATATTCAATAATTTGTATCTATGGGTTTATAGTTTGGTACATATTCTTCAACTATACATACTATCGCTATCGACAGTTGGATCTCATGTGTTACATGCAACTAGTTATTATAAGGATTAATCCAACTGTCGATTTGTTCAGGAGAACTTTGTTCTCTTAACATATCGACAATGTATCAAGCCAGAATACGCGAGAATTGTATGGAGAGGTCTACTTTTTTCACGGCTTTTCCAACTTTGAAGTCAAAAAACACCAACTTAGAGGCTTCGCAGCATATATGTTCCATACACGGATTTACTCAGAATTCGGAGTAGAACATTTCGTGTGTCTGTGTGTGTGTGTCTGTGTGTGTGTGTGTCCGTCCCCCCCTTATAACTTTTGATCCGCTCAATTTACAGAGCCTAAAATTTCAGAATATATAAACAGTTACAGGCCTACAAAACTTTTATACTCGGAATTTTGAATTTTTGTTTCAGTCAGGGGTTATCAACTTTTGAATTTTTATTTTATTTTTCCATATATCTCAGAAACCATAAACGCTAGAACGCTGAAAATTGGTACAAACATAGACAAATACAAAATCTCAAATTAGTTTTTTCAAAAAAATTCCAGGGTTTCTCAAACATTTTTTATTAAGAAAAATATATTTTTTATGATAAATTTATGAGTTTAACTGCCTATATTTCCAAAACTTTTACAATTATCGAAAAAAGCCGAAACACCCCAACTAGATAATTTAATTTTCTATAAAAAATATTAACATTGTGGTAGAAGATCTCAATTTTTTTTTAACAATTTTTTTTTAAAATTGAATTTAGTGACGACATCGCTTCATACATTTTGTATGGCAGTCGCCTATACACAATATGTAAGAAGACTTAATAGTTTGATACTTCATCTCCAAACATACATACATACCATCATGCTATTTGCATATTCTGGGTAGGAAAAAGGATCTTCCTCCATACTATCCTATCTTGACATACATACCTACATATGTTGTATAGAAAACAAAATATCTGAAAATATTCAATAATTTGTATCTATGGGTTTATAGTTTGGTACATATTCTTCAACTATACATACTATCGCTATCGACAGTTGGATCTCATGTGTTACATGCAACTAGTCATATAAAATTTGTTAGGAATCGAATTTATTTAGAAGGTTGTTGTAGGTAGGTACCTACCTAATACTATTTACTTACAAATCAACAATAATATACCTATACTGATTTCCTATAGGAAAATTATTTTATTTATTTATTTATCAACCGTTTGTCCGATTATAATGAAACTTTGGTGAATTGTCGAGCGTATGCCCAGGATGGTTTTTGGATTTAAACTTTTTTCTTATTCTTCTTCTTCTTCGTGTATTTGGTCGTTTTACCTATGAAGGGGGAGTATCCTGGGAAAAGAAGGTCCGACTGTCCCTCCATCTCTTCACAGGTCTTCCAGGACGGGTTCTGCATATAAACTTTTTTCTTCTTTTTCTTCAACGTGTACTTGGTCATCTTACCTATGAAGATGAACTATCCTGGGAGATGAAGGTCCAATTTTCCTTCCATCTCTTCGCAGGTTTCTGGATTTAAACTTTTTTCTTCTTCTTCTTCATCGTCTATTTGGTCATTTTACCTTTGAAGGTGGACTAACCTGGGAGAAGAATGTCCAATTTTCCTTCCATCTCTTCGCAGGTATCTGGATTTAAACTTATTTCTTCTTCTTCTTCTTCATCGTGTATTTTTGGTCATTTTACCTATGAAGTTGGAGAATCCTGGGAGAAGAAGGTCCAACTGTCCTTCCATCTCTTCGCAGGTATCTGGGTTTAAACTTTTTTCTTCTTCTTCGTGTATTTAGTCATTTTACCTATTAAGTAGAGCATCCTGGGAAAAGAAGGTTCTTTCATCTCTTCGCGGTTCTTCCAGGATGGTTTCTGGATTTAAACTTTTCTTAACCGACTGATGGGACGGGATGTAATGAAGGGAAGGGAGGCACTAAAGGGCCTGAAGGGACGGGAGGTATAAAACTGCCTGAAGGGACGGAAGGTACTGAAGGGCCTGATGGGAAGGGACGTAATGAGGGATTAAAGGGACGGGAGGTACTGAAGGGCCTGAAGCGGCGGGTCCTGGAGTCTAATTCATCTTCTTCTTCTTTTATGTATACATTTGGGTCATTTTTTTATAAAAATTATTTCCTTTAGTCTAATTATTATTCTTCTTCATTTAAGTACGTAGACTTTTGGGAGAGTTTTAATACAAACTATTTCCAATAGTCTAAATATTCTTCTTCTTCTTTTTTGTAGACCTTTGGGTGAGCTTTTATACAATCTATTTCCAATAGTCTAATTCTTCTATTAGGTATATGTATTTTTACTTATTTTATGTAGACCATTGGAATAGTTTTTTATACAAACTATTTCTTATAGTCTTATACTTATTTTTCTCTTTTTTATTTAGTGTTTTGGGTTAGTTTTAAGTCTAATAGTCTATTGTGCAGAAATATTATTAACGATATGCACACTTGATGAAAATACATATGAAATGAATGGGATATGGGATGTGACGATATAACCTGCACTAGAATCTTTTCAATACTTTTGTTTAATTAAATTTAAACCATTTATATCATCCTATTTTGAATAATTTTCAACACCTAATATTTAAAGAATGGGGGTTGTGGCCATTACTGAACTCTTCACAACATTTATATTCAAATTAAAAACTATTTACTATAGTTCAAGTCTTCTTCTTCTTCGTTAATGAAGACTTTCAGTCAAATTGAGCAAAAATATAATGCACACTTGATGAAAAAAATATAAAAACGAATGGGATGTGACCAATACTAGATCTTTTCAGTACCTACGTTTGTTTAATCAAATTTTAACCACATCCCAACACCCAAAATTACTAAATTTTCAATAGGTACACATTACAATTTGTTTTCGATGATAATATTTAAAAATGGGGGTTGTGGCCAAACCAATCTCTTTACAACGTTGATAAACAGTCATATTTTAAACCATTACGCATAGTCCATGCGAGCAGAAATTGTATAAATATTATACTTCATTCACACTTTATAGCAATATATAAAAAAGAATGGGTTGTGGCCATCACTTGAACATTTTACAATACTTAAACTCAATCAAATTTCAAACCACTTTTCATAGCCTGATATTGCAAAATAATTGGGTGACAATATTATAAAAACGATTGCTTTTTCTTTCACAATTTTACATTCTTGGCCAACGGCGGGACATAAAAGCTAGTCTAAAGTAATAAAGCAATCAAAATGTTAGTGTCTGTGTGTGTGTGTGTTTGTCTCACGCCTTCTGAAAAACCAAGAGCATCTAAAAATCTAATTTATGTGCGAACGTGTACCTGTATACCTGATGCAGTGTCACGCTAAAAATAATGCGATAAAAATGCTGAATTTTAAAAATATTTCAATAATTATTTTTTTCATACAAAATTTTCCATGTCGTATCTGTCAAATAAATGTGCATATTGCACGCAAATATCTGTTAGTTTAAAAGTTAGAAGTACGTATTTACACGAAAAAAATTTACTTTCAAGTATAACTTAGCGTTTAAGTGAAAAACATGGTGAATATTTTGTATAATTATAATGTTTAACTTATTTTTAAAGTATGCGTTTTGTACATAAATGCCGCCATTTTAATATCTTTTCATACAATATTTCATTTTCCTACCGAATGAATATGTTCTTGAAAATAATAAACCTTTGAAATAAATATAATTATGAAATAATAAAATGAAACACAAGACATTACAGCAAGTTTAAAGACGTATATTGTAAAAGTCTGTTAATTATTAGTAAAGATATAGGCATAATAAAATTGCATAATTTGTATATAATATTTGATATTTCGGAAAATTTTCATTTTTATGGCATCGAACAAACCAATGTAGGTACCTACATATTATTCAAAAAATGTCTACAAACCATTTGATATTTTTTACATGTTCTATGGTTACTATGGTAACGGACACATTCTGATATTCAAATAAAATTTGTTATAAATCGAATTCGAATTAATTTAGAACATCATTGTAGGTAGGTACCTACATACCTAATAATACTTAAAAACCAACAATATACTAATTTCGTATAGGAAAATTATTAAACTATCTTAGGTTAACTACAATACACATGTCATTCAATCTACAAACTATTTCCTATAGTGAAATTCTTCTTTTATTTAAGTAGACCTTTGGGTGATTTTTTATACAAACTATTTCTTGGAGTTTAATTCTTCTTCCTCTTCTTTTGTGAAGTCATTTGGGACAGTTCATAAATAAACTTTTTCCTATAGTCTAATTTTTCTTTTTCTTAATTTCATGTAGACCTTGGGTGAGTTTTTATACAAACTATTTCCTATAGTCTAATTCATCTTCTTCCTCTTCTTTTATGTAGCCCTTTGGGTGAGTTTTTATACAAACTTATTCCTATTATCTAATTCTTTTTCTTCTTATTTTATGTAGACCTCTGGGCCAGTTTTGATACCAACTATTTCTTTTAACGTATTTCTTCTTTTTCTAATTTTATGTAGACCATTGTTGAATATTGTATAAACTAACTTCCTATAGTCTAATTTTTCCTCTTTTATGTAGACCAAGGGAGAGTTTTCATGCAAACTTTTCCTTTAGTCTAATTCTTCTTCGTCTTCTTTTATGTTGACCTTTGCGTTAGTTTTTATACAATCTATTTCCTTACGTATAATTATTCTTCTAATATGTAAGCCTTTGGGTTAGTTTTTATATTAACTACTTTCTATAGTCTAATTCTTCTTTTTCTTATTTTTTGTAGATCTTTTGGTTAGTTTTTATACAAACTATTTCCTTTAGTCTAATTCTTCGTTTTCTTATTTAATGTAGACGTTGGGTGAATTTTATATAAAATATTTCCTATATTTCAATTCATCTTCTTCTTCTTTTATGTAGACCATTGGGTCAGTTTTTATTACAAACTATTTGTTATAGTCTTATACTTATTCTTTTTTTTCATTTAGTCTTTTGGGTTAGTTTTAAGTCTTATAGTCTATTGTATAGAAATATTATAAACAACATGCACACTTGACGAAAATACATAAAACGAATGGGATGTGACCATCACTAGAATCTTCTCAATACTTTTTTTCAATCGAAATTTACACCATTTATTATATCATCATATATTGCTTAATTTTCAATAACTACATATTTGATTTTGAGGACAATATAATAAAAAATCGGGGTTGTGGCCATTACTGGACTCTTCACAACGTTTATATTCAAATTAAAAACTATTTAAGTCTTCTTCTGTAATGTAGATCAGTTTTACTGTGCAAAAATATAATAATCTATAGGTATGCACACTTGACGAAAAATATAAAAACGAATGGGATGTGACCAACACTAGAATCTTTTCAGTACTTTTGTTTATTTAATTTTTAAGCCATTTCCCATCATCCAAAATTACTAAATATTTAAAACACATTTGCGTTCGATGACAATATATAAAAATAGGGGTTGTGGCCAAATCCAAACTCTTTACAACGTTGTCTCTTTATAATCAGTCATATTTAAAACCATTTACCATAGTCAATGCGTGCAGAAATTGTATGTACCTGCTTATATATAAAAACAAATGGGTTGTGGCCATCACTTGAACATTTTACATCGCTTAAACTCAATTAAATTTCAAACTACTTTTCATACTACGAATTAGCAAATATTATTTGTGACAATATTATATAAACGATTGCTTATTCCTTCACTAATTTACATTCTTGGCCAACGGCGGGACATAAAAGCTAGTTAAGAATAATAACTACTGTTTCTACTTGTATTTTAAAATCCCGAGAGAAATGCTAGCAAAATTAAAATACCTTTATTTGATATAGAATGATTATGGCAAGTTATTCTGTAAACATACTTATATTGACTATCAATGAGAAAAAACATAAGATAGTTGAAAAAATTCAATCTTAAAATAAAATCTTAGAAACTGACTGACTCAAAATATTGTCAAATAACTTTTTCCGATAAGATATATGAATTTTTGAAAACGAATGGTATAATTTCCTGAGGCGTACTGCATAAATATTAGGTATATCTAGGTACCTACAAATGATCGATAATCTGATGTTTTATGTTACCAACCCCAAACAGTAAATCTAAGTACATTTATTTATCTCCAGATTTATTTTTCTGAGTGCCCCGGGCAGTCCGAGTTATTGAAACCGAAATAATTCAATACAATATTCTCTGCAGAATTCTATTTTTATTAACTCCAAGTGACGTGTCGTTTTCATAGCAAATATCGAGGGAGAAGAAACAGAAGGTACAGAAAGTTTTTCTTTATCTTTTCTTCTCGGAAATACTTTAAAACGAAATATGATATTTTAAATAAATTAAACTTTTGAATTCAGCAACGAGATATCCATTTATTTTAATTATTTAATGTTTCTAAAACTTTTTTATTAAGAAAAACATTTTTTTATGATAAACTTATGTGTTTAACTTGCTATATATCCATTTTTTAAATACCGAAAAAAGCCCAAACACCCCAACTAGATAATTTAATTTGCTATAAAAATATTTGTAGTAGTACATCTCAAACTTTTTTTAATAATTTTTATAAAAATTGAATTTATTGACGACATCGTTTCATACAATTTGTAAGGCAGTATACTACACTACACAATATCTCATTCAATAGTTTGATACCTATTTAAATCTCCAAACATACATACATACATACCATCATGCTGTTTTCATATTCTGGGTAGGATAAAAACACTGACATCCATACTATCCTATCCGGACATACATACCTACATGTTTTAAATAGAAAACAAAATATCTTACAATATTTATTAATTTGTGTTTAAGTGCTTATTGTTTGGTACGTATTCTTCAATTATACATCGCCATCGACATCTCATGTGTTACATGCACCTAGTAATAAATAGGTCTTTCCCCTTAGAACTTTTGTCCCGTTTCTATCGGGGTACGATTTGACCATGATCCTGAAATTGGCGAGTCTGGTTATTACGTTGAAGCGACTGCCATCTGACCTTCGTAACCCTTAGAAAGGGGAACCAGACAAATTGGATCATGGCTATATAAAAAAAATAACAGTTTACAAGCCAAAAATATTCATACACACTCCTTCATACACACCATCACATACACATACACGCACACACATAAATACATTCATATATAACTATATTACATTTTTATAAATTTTTACATTTTTATATATTTTTTACATTTTTATATATTTTTACGTTTTATATATTTTTGTATATTTGATTTAATTCAACAATGTAATATTATATTATCACATCTGACTGCATTCACTGATTCAGTGTGGCTAAGTATGTATGTAGGTAGTTATTCACACCATTCATTTTTATATTATTCAGTCATTAATATCCTTCATGCTATGTAGTATTTTTTATTTGTTTTTTTTGTTTATTTATTCTTTGGTTTTTAATGTATGTACTTTCGTGTTTAATTTACCTTTCTTATATGTTTTTATTTTTCTTTATATATCCTCTGCTATCGTTGATATGTCTAGATATTTATAAATTTTATTTCTTTGGTTTATGCTGTGTCATGTAATATTTAATTTTTTAAAGGTAATATTTAATTTTGTAAAGTAATATTTCATTTTGTCGTAATTTTGTAATATTTAATTTTGTAAAAAAATATCAATAAATATAATAATCCTAGCGCAGTAGGCACTGGTTGATACAATGCATTATTATGAAATATATGCATATCTTAATTGACTTTTTAACAATTTAATAATCCTTGAATTAAGCTAATGTAAGTTTTTCGGGGCAAGATTCGAATTTGGGCCTGATATTATTTGTGTTTTCCTACAAAAATATAATAAATTGTATTTGACCCCACATATAAAGTTATATTTTTTCGCAAAATCCTCTTAATTTTTTTACTCTCAAATACTATGGAATTGTGGAGAGTTGAGTTTTCACTTGAACTTCACTTTCATTTGAATTTTTAAGCGTATTATTTTTACATCGATTTCTCATCGGTTATCATGCACACTAATGAGTTTCGTCGTGATGTGTTTTTATGTATGAATATGGCGTACGCCGTATCCTTTTGTGTCCTTCCTACAGCCCTACAGCCCAAACTATAAATCCCATCGATTTCATATCTATAAAATGCCTAGAGTTGATTTGTTTTTTATAGTTAAACGTCAGTTCGTAAACGTTAACGTTTCTTCTCTTTGATTTCATCATTTCCGTTGTTTTTTTTGTGTCCTCTCTACAGCCCAAACTATAAGTTCGATTGACTTCATATTGATATCATATATGTAAAGTTCATAAACTTAGACCTGATTATTTTTCCATAGATATACATTAATTTCTTCTCTATGCTTTCATCTGTCCAAATTTTCAAAATGCTCATACCGTGTGGAAAATCGAGACTTTTTTATTTTTTGAAAATTTGGGCAATAAAAATACGCTCTTCAAAAATGCATCTAGGGATTGTCAAACTATAAAGAATAAAAATCTATGGTCTATGTTATATCAATGTCAAATAAATTTCATATTTGTATAAAAAATGTAAATTACAGAAGTAAAATAGCCTCAATATGGGAAAATTGTGTGATCAACTTCGAATTGATTTCCGAACATCGCATTCCTCTATATTCATCGCCTCATCAACATAGATACCTAAATTGTCTCGTACATACATACATGATCATCTTGCTAGTGATGCAATTTTTTTACATCATTTTCTCAACAGGTATCATGTAGAAAGTGCATACTAAAGTTTTTGTGTGAATTGTGAAAACTTCTGTCCTTTGGTAATATAATATTTTTTTAAGAATCTAATATAAATGTATTTAGAGGTAAAAAAAAATCAAGCAAAAACCAAAAAGTGTCTGTCAATAAATTGAATATAATTATTTTGAGATCGTCTACTTTTCAAGAAGAATAAATGTAGGTACACTTAATATATAGAGTTTAGTGTTGGCCCCAACCTACTTGTTTTCAACAAATAAAAACGAAACAGTAGATACATTTATGACATGTTTTGAACAAATTTCAAAATAATGCGTTTAAGTGATTATAATGATGAAATGAATTGAAAATTTCCATATCCAAGTATTTTTTATTGTGTTAACGTTAAATATAGTTCTATAATATAGGTACAATTTCCGTTTTCCAATTATATAACATATTGTAGGTTATAGGTACAGTTGGACAGATTTTATATATTTTTTTTGATACTTCTTCATTTAATTGACAGATTTTATATCCCTTATATATTAAGGGAATCAATATCCCTTAAAGATTAAGCGAAGCGTTTTCCGCGGAAAATGTTCGCACGTGACTGCAAAATTATTTATAATATCTGTAACGCTAACATTAGCAATATAATATTCTTTCATACTTCTAACATATTTTCATGCTTACCAAAATACATAACTAGAATTCCCTACTTTTGACACCATAATTCATATATCTAACCTTTATAAAATTGACTTAATGTGAACAGTTAACAAAGCGTTATTTTTTGTAAACTTTTATGTTATTTGGAGTCAGATCTTTTTCACAAAACATACCTTAAGCTACGTTTAGAGAAGCTTTTAGCCACCGAGAGAGAAAGTTGAAATGAAAGAAGGTCTTTGTGTATTCATGTGTGGTAATGGAGTGTCAGCCGTACATAATGGAAATAGAAACCCATTATTTGGTGTTTATTTCATGTGTGGAACTTGACACTAAATGCAAATCATTATTCCTTTTATCCATGCTGGAAACACATTAGTAAATTTTTATAAGGAAACACATAAGTAGTAAGCAGTTATCTACGAACTATCAACATTGTGCTATAAATTGCCGATTTTTTATCATATTTAATAATTGGTATTACTGAATTTCAAAGGAAAAATTAAAAATATTTTTTTGTTAAAAGTTGCAAGATCTGCAATTGCAAATTTAAAACCAATTCTGAGCATTAAAGACCAAGACCACACAGGTCTTGGTCTTGCATTTGGTCATCACTAAATATATTTCATGCTAGTATGCATTGTGGTCCAAATAGTAATAATGCCGAGAGCACGAATAGGTTTAATAAATAGTTAAGTGTTATTCAATGGAAAATTTACATAATATGCATTAAATGACATTTGTAATCATGCATTATTTTCATGTGAATATATATCACACAATAGAATTAATATTGGAAAATAATTACCCAATTAGTACTGCAGTAAGTAAAGAACAACCATTAATCTTTCTAATTATCAGTACCAAGCTCAAACGTATGGTTATTTTGAATTATACATTTGTTCCAATTTCAAAATTCCAAAACTCATTGCAAAGTGGGGCAAAACGCTCCGACAGATATGATAATTGTGAACGATTTCATTTGATGCAAGTAAAACGTATAATACGCAAAATAATTTCCAAAAGTAAGTACGGCTAATACATTATTTATGTCTGGGTTGGCATATTTCCAAAAATATGGCAAATTTACAAAATAATGTATTCATTGTGTCTGGGTTCGGATGTATCCTAAAATATGGCAAATTTACTAACAAATGCATTAATTGCGTCTGGGTTGGGATGTATCCTAAAATGAGATGATTGGGATGTATCCTAAATGGAGATGATTAAACACAGAAACGAGGCTGATCGTTTTGACTAAATACCTCGTAGGTCATAAATATTGTAACACCTCTAATTGATGAACATGTAGAACAGTTCGCAAACCTGTTCGTTTTAGAGTATATAAGAAAATTTCCATGTTCCTATTTTATAATAATATGCATAACGAATGTCAGGAGGATTACCGCAATCAGTTAACATGTTCTATACTTTTCAAATTTGCTTGAAGTATCATATTGATTTGATGAGGTAAATCCGTAATAGTTTTAATTCATAATGTTTTATAATTTGCAAGATTCCACCTGTTTTAAGTGTAGGTACACATAGATATATTCAGAAAATGCCAATATTTATACAATTTTCTCAGTTTAAAATTAAGAGTTACATTACATAATTCGTTTCTTGGAATTCTATTACGAGAAGCAGTTGAAAATGTAAACGAAATAAGGAATTCTCAAATACATAATTTTCAAAATCGTTCAAGATTCTCAATAACATCATCCCAGTTTTAATATCGAGAAATGAATGGGGCCATAATATGGGCCATAATGTTCTTATCCATGTCTTCGTTTTTAATCAAAAATATATTGGAACTTTAATATGAAGTTTAAAAGCAAAAATATTTTTTGACATAAAATTTTATTTATGAATTACTTTTTAAATAAAGTAAAATGTATTTTTTCAAGTGTCGATTCGTTCAAGAGAATTTATTTATCTTAAAGAATCGAGAGTGTTAATCTACGTTACGCGTGAGAGAATTGTATGCAATAGTAGACTTTTTTAATGGTTTTACAAATTTGTAGTCAAAATACACCAACTTGGAAGCATATATTTTATATACTAGTTGCATGTAACACATGAGATCTAACTGTCGATAGCGATAGTATGTTTAGTTGAAGAATAAGAATCAAACTATAAACACATAAATCCAAATTATTGAAAATTTCAACATATGTTGGTATGTATGTCAAGATAGGACAGTATGGAGGTCAATCCTCTTTTCCTACCCGGAATATGAAAACAGCATGATGGTTCTGTATGTATGTTTGGATATTAAGTAGGTACATATCAAACTATTAAGTCTTCTTACATATTGTGTATAAGCGACTGCAATACAAATTGTATGAAGCAATGTCGTCACTAAATTCAAATTTTATAAAAATTGTTAGAGAAAAATTGAGATTTTCTAATACAATATTAATATTTTTTATAGAAAATTAAATTATCTAGTTGGGGTGTTTCGGCTTTTTTCGAAATTTTTAAAAAAAATGGAAATATAGGCAGTTAAACTCATAAATTTATCTAAAAAAAATTTTTTTCAATAAAAAATGTTTGAGAAACCCTGGAATTTTTTGAAAAAATAAATTTGAGATTTTGTATTTGGCTATGTTTATACCAATTTTCAGCGTTCTAGCTTTTATGGTTTCTGAGATATATGGAAAAATTAACCAAAATTTCAAAAGTTGATAACCCCTGACTGAAACAAAAATTCACAATTCTGAGTATAAAAGTTCTGTAAGCCTATAACTGTTTAATTTATTCTGAAATTTAGGGCTCTGTAAATTGAGCGGATCAAAAGTTATAAGGGGGGGACAGACAGACATACAGACACACAGACACACACACAGACACACACACAGACACACACACACACACACACACACACACACACACACACAAAACTCACATAAAATGTTCTACTCCGAATTCTGAGTAAATCCATGTAGGGGAACATACATGCTGCGTGGCCTCTAGTTGGTGTTATTAGCATGCAAAAAGTCCACTACCCCATACAAAATTTTCCTTCGTACACGCATCTTGGCTTAATAATGTCGATTCATTAAGAGAATTGAATTCTCATGAACGAATCGACAGTTGGATAAGTATGAACTCAAAATTAAGTGTGTGTGTGTGTGTGTGTGTGTGTGTGTGTGTGTGTGTGTGTGTGTGTGTGTGTGTGTGTGTTTGTGTGTGTGTGTGTGTGTGTTTCAGCTAGAACGCTGAAAATGTGTACAAATATAGACAGATAATGATTTATTTTTTATAAAAAAAGTACACGAGTTTATTAAGAAAAACATATTTATGACAAATTTATGTGTTACCTACCTATATTTCCATTATTTTTAAATATTGAAAGACGCCAAAACACCCCCACTATATTGTTTAATTTTCAATAAAAGTTAAAACAATAAAGTAATCTCAATCTTTTTGTTAACATTTTTTGACATCGTTTCATAAAATTTGTATGGCAACAAATATCTACTCGTATTAATAGTTTGATACTAAATTTCTATGCATACCAACATACCATCAAGCTGTTTACATACTCGGGGTAGGATAAAAGGACCGACATTCACATAATCCTATCTTGGTGTAGGTACATGTTTTGTATTAAAAACAAAATATTTTATAATATTCACTAATTTGAATTTAAGGGTTTATAGTTTGGTATGTATTCTTTAACTATACATACCACCGCCATCGACAGTTGGATCTCATGTGTTAGATGCAACTAATTGTAGTTAGTAAGTGAAGGTATTCAAGTTATAGTTGAATTGGATCCCACGTGGACCGTGGTTCTATTAGAGTTTAACTCCTAGATTCGTGACTACAGTATTTTGGTTGCCTGGTATTTACGTAATATTTGGTTTTTGATTCTCTCGTTTTTTTCTCATGCTTGTTGTAGGTCCTTGATTTTTAGTTACAAAATAGAAAAGTATATTTTATACATACGATTGTAGGGATATTTATATCTTTTTCTTAATCCCATATAACTATCGATGCAATGATGCACTTCTGTACCCTTATTTCCATTCAAGTGTAATATTTTGCGAAAAGTTCCGCTAATCTTTACGATCACAGAATGTATCGCAAAAAATATCGCCCTTCCAAATTCACCGAATTCTCGTTCTTTGTCTATGACCGCGTTAAGTTTCCGCTTTTTTGTGTAGTGTTGGTTACGTGTCAGCATCGAGTTGTCATTCATAACTATGTATAATCTGTGAAATGAACGAATGTGTGTACGTTTTGCTTTGTAAGACCAACAAAGACAGTAGCGTCTAGCCCCTGAGTTTCTTTTCTGCATTCTTAGGTTAGGTTTAAGTTTGTGTATAATAATAATAGCGACTCGCGTGAGCGAGTTGCTTTATAAATTGAATTATAAATTATTATAAATTAAATATATAATTTTCTTTTAATTTTTCGCATTTAATATAAAATTTCACAGCTCATTTGACTTAATACTACGAGATCTCAACCAATCAGAGAGCCAACCGGAAACAGAATGCAAACGGGTAGATTCGGATTGTAGACTCTAGTAACAAAGACCAACATTATTCTAATAGAAACAATGTCTCATCGCATCATTAAAGGTTCCAAATCGTTTATTTACTTTAGAGCCAATATTTTATTGACTCTATATAACTGCCGAAAAAATTGTTTGTCACTTCAAAAAGATTACTTGCATCCCGTAAATATCGTCTTTCTAAATTTAACAATCTACTTCTCAAATATCTTTCTTCCCTATGAAACAAACATATATATATATATATATATATATATATATATATATATATATATATATATATATATATATATATATATATATATATATATATATATATATATATATATATATATATATATATATATATATATATATATATATATATATATATATATATATATATATATATATATATATATATATATATATATATATATATATATATATATATATATATATATATATATATATATATATATATATATATATATATATATATATATATATATATATATATATATATATATATATATATATATATATATATATATATATATATCGGTAAAAGCGACATAATATAGTTTAAATTTTAAGTTGTCTTTACACAGAACTTAATAATACCACCTCGATATGCCGCATTAAACCTTTCACCTTTCGACTGTCATACGTATTTCGCTCTAATCAGAATACCGCGTTACGAACGGCGAACGGAAGATTTCTCGACATAATGCGCGGAAGTTTACGCAGGATAAATGTCCGCGGAAAACAGAATAACGATCTGCGATAAGAAGCGCATGTAGCGTATAAAAGAACCGGAATAGGCCTGCTGAAACGTACCGCATTTAAATGCGAACCTATAATGGTTTATAGTAAAAATAGTGTTAAAATAATATTCTCTATTCTTTTTGTTTGATGTATTGATTTGAAACATGTTAATAATTTTGCCAAGAGATAAAATTCACGATAAAGATTAAACGAACCAATTAAATAAATATATCGTAAACGATCCACCGTAAAAACAAGAAATTTTGGATTGTACGAAATATACCAACCACATTATTTGAAAAGTCAATTGTTTCTAAACTTTGCACATACTAAATATAACACGAGTCGAGAGACATAAAATGGAGAAGAGGAATGTTGATTTTTAATGAATATTAATTGTTTGTGCTAGGCAATATTCCTTTTGTGGATATTCCAAAGGGATTAAAAAGTATTTTTAAATTACGTTGATATGTTATAAAAAATATAAAAATACTTGGTAATTGTTCTATTGTGTTTATTTGATTATTGACGCGTTTCGTGCAAAGCACATCGTCAGAATAATGCTCTACAAGACTGAGACTAGTGGTTATATACAAAATTTACATGGCAGGTGTATAAAAATGTTGGTTTTTGAACGGTTGAAAAGAAGTTATATAATGCAAATGAATCTATACAAATCTACGTTTTAATACAATGAATGTAGTTGGGTCACTGGTTGTAGTCCCCTGTGTCCATTAGGCCTGTAACAAAAGGAAACGACAGCAGTAAAATTCGAAAGGTAAATAATATTGTATTTATTGGTTTATTGTTATCTTTTAAGTGTGGTTAAAACCAATGTATTTCATAGATATTTGGTAGTTATAATTACAAACAGTTTAATTTTAATCTTAATGTATTTAACAACAAAGGAAGGTATATGTCTGAATACAAAATTTACATGGCAGGTGTATAAAAATGTTGGTTTTTGAACGGTTGAAAAGAAGTTATATAATGCAAATGAATCTATACAAATCTACGTTTTAATACAATGAATGTAGTTGGGTCACTGGTTGTAGTCCCCTGTGTCCATTAGGCCTGTAACAAAAGGAAACGACAGCAGTAAAATTCGAAAGGTAAATAATATTGCAAATAAACACAATAGAACAATTACCAAGTATTTTTATATTTTTTATAACATATCAACGTACAATGGAGTTCTATCAAGAATTGTCGATCGACAAACTAAACTTATTTTTAAATTATTTTATTGAACTTTGCTTGTTTTAACTGAAAAACATGTGTGTTCAAACGAATGAAATATGCAGGTGTATTGTGTATATAATAAAATACTATGTTGAAAATGAGTTTGAAATTCAGAAAAATGAGAGCGTTTAGAAAAATATACACAGGTACCTACTCTATACTATATTTTGATGGTGTTTATTTTTTTATGTTACAGACTAATAATATAATAAGTGACTGAAAATATATTTTACTTTTGAGGCATGGATATATTTTGTTACTTTTGTCAGTAATTTGTCTGAAAGACTCATTAAACTATCTGAAGAACTATAGATATATATTTTTACAATTAACTGCTTTATTTAGGTACGTCGCGTCGTTTAAGGCTTTTAGCAAGATCAGTGGCATAAAGTAAATGTTGGAATGGCAAATGTCTTCAGATTAAGGTTTAGTTTTCGAACATATGTAACAGAGAACATATTATGTCAACCTTGCCCATTTTGCTGCTAAAAATACATAATAAGTTGAAGTCGAATTGTTAAAATATATTTAAAAACAATCTTTTCATATCAAGGTTAACAGAAGCTTCCCATATTTTTCTTAAAACAAAATTGAATGCCCATATTCAAAATCATAATAAACTAAAATTGAAATAGGTACACAATATTCTTATGTAGATACCACTATAATTAAATTATGTTTTAGGTACCTACCACTAAATTCATACATTGCACATTCCCCTGAGAATCTCAAGAACAAATTGTAAAAAAAAAACATATCAACATAATATTATTTTACACTTCTTATTATTTACAAAATGTCCATTTCACAGCTGGGTCCTGGGTCTCAATCGTCCCTGCCATGGATTCCATCTTGACGTGATATATATATATATATATATATATATATATATATATATATATATATATATATATATATATATATATATATATATATATATATATATATATATATATATATATATATATATATATATATATATATATATATATATATATATATATATATATATATATATATATATATATATATATATATATATATATATATATATATATATATATATATATATATATATATATATATATATATATATATATATATATATATATATGCCTTCATTATATTCAATGCCATCTTATACCTCCATCATCAAATAGATAAAATATTTTTATTTGATTTTTAATAACGGTGAGGAAATTACAAGAAAATCACTCCTGAAGCGATGAAGTAGAGAATAAACAGGGAACGGATAATTTGACGAAAAATGTAATGTGCGGTCATTCATTACTGGTATTGATACAGAACGAAATTTACTAAGAAATGTATTTCTCCAATATTAAATATCTTACCTCAATTTATTATCGTGTCAAAGAAATCTGCTCGGATATAATATTTCGTAATAAATTACACAAAGATTAATCATTGGAAGGTATAACTTAGGTAACTGCTATATAGGTGAGTATTATAAAGGTATTCTTTGCAGACTTTTATAAGGTATTTCATATAATTAATTTCACATTCACGCAATGTATTGGTAGCTATATCATATCATTTAGTATTCTTTATCATGTTCTTAGTCGGCTATCGTAGTTCAATAAATAAGATATTATCCAACTCTTGAATCAAAGGTTGCGAGTTTGGTTCCCAAGGGAGACACAGTTTTCAATTGTGTCTTAAATGTAGGGCGGAGCTAAGTCATGCAGTATTGAAGCAATCAAGTACACTTAATAATATATGTATGTATATAGTCTACCTAGCAATGCTTGTGTTAATTTTCATATTATTTTTTGTAGAAGACAATTCATTTAACACAAAATAAAACACTTTCTAAGTAATGCTACAGTAACAATTATTAATTCTTCGGTTAACTTTCGACGTAAGCAAATAATAAAAAGACATTGTTTTAGATAGAAAATAAAACTCTATGACAGAAATGAATCTCAGATATTTTTTAGTCTTCACACGAAGATAACAAAAAATATATGATATCGATTCGTATTATGTAGGTATTTGATAGGAAATTCAATAGGAATTAGCGATGAGAGAATCCAGTCTTGTTATTGATATAAATCATGTCCAAAATATGATTTATGTACCTTATAATAAAAAGTTTTATATGAATGTTGGCCACACTGAGCATACTACTGAAGAGAGCAATAAATATACCTTAATTTTGTTGGTAACTATTAGGTACATATAGTGACATAAATAATGAAATATCGAAATAATATACATTTTATATAGGTATGCATTAATGCCATTTTCAATTAATTAATCACCATAATAAGTACGAAAATATTGTATTTAAAGGTCGTTATGAGAAAACCTTAATTATTTGAAATCTCATGGTCAAAAGAAAATCTATTCAAAATTAATGATGTAGGTAGGTACTTTCTGAATCCATATATTTACACATTAGTTTAAAAAAGGTTTTTTTCCACAAATTACACATTATGTCGGCTTTCGTGGTTCACTAAGATTATTATTCTTTGGTTTTAGTGAGCCTCATGTACAGGTGTCAATTCTCGATAAGGATAAGTAATTTCTAGTGTTTTTGTAGGTATACATAAGAATGTTGCAAAACGATTAACATCTAAACAAATAAACATAATACGCAGTCCGTTTTGTACTATATAATTCAATTGAATTTAAAAAAATGGTACGGAAAAATCATATTAGGTACTTTTATTAATTTGCATATTAAAAAAATGTGATATTGTTTATAATTCGTATATTATATTTTTTCAAATAAAAGTGAGAAAGTTCGGTGTTATTGTTTGTCCCACATCATCTGAAAAATTAAAAAAATGTTATTTTGAAATGATATTTTAATTTTATGCTGCGAAACTCCGGCTTTGAATAGTGCTTCGACGATTTTCTATTATCATCGTTTTCGGGTGTCCCACAAGAGCCGGGTAATCGAAAATACAAGTGGCAATAATAACATCTTACAAAGTTCAGCAATAAGGTTCACCACCCATTGTGAGAGTTGCCTTTTTAGGTGAGACGAGAATAGTATGTGGACATACGTGCATATGTCGTGGTTCCTTTAATAAGGTTATGCACACCTGTACACTTGTCGTTGGTTTCCCTACATTTTGGGATATGCCTGGATGGTGTGTATGTATATTTTAATTGAATACATTCAGGTTTTGAAGAGAAACATGTGCAAAGAGAAACATCTTATTTGATAGATGTAATGTTTGGAGAATATCCGAATCCACATCGATACCTTATCGTTGTAGAATTAATAGACTGTGGGTTCTAGTCATAAACACACATGCTGTTGTATTATGTGATATTAGTAATATAACACTTACTTTTTGTTTGATTACAATATAGGTAATACTTTGATAAATATTTTGTAAACCTTATTTCACAATAAAGTCTTCCAAACAACGAAATAGACAAGAATTGTAAAGGTAAGTCAGACGGAAGAATATTTCTCTTTTATTTCGAGTAATCAGCTGTAAACTATTTTCGGGAAATCGTCAATAACATAAATATATTTTCGGTCGAATCTGCGTTAGGTATCAATTTCTTGGATATTATAAGAATTGTATACAACATCTAATAGGTAGGTAGGTATATAAAACGAGTGGGCTGTGGCCAGCACTAAACTCTCCTAACTACATGCTAAGTGTAATTTTTTTCTTAAAATAAATAAATGAAATATAAGGATATTTTCTTTAACTAATTATACCACATCATTAGGTAAGAAAAAACCTATTTAGTAAGTATTTCCTTTTATTAGGTACATTATTAGGTACCTATAACCTTTTTTCTTTGACAACTTACATAGAGTATGTAATGAAAACACGCATCTACTTACAAGTTGCCCTATTCTGACGATTTGTGATGTTAAAGAAACTAATAGTTATAGGAATCCAAAATGTCAACAATGCAAAAATGTGTCTTCTCGGAATCAGGCCAGGAGGGGCAAGTCTGGTACAATCGGCGAAATCAAAACCATCACGATTACCCATGTCATGGATATAATTATTATTATATGGAGTTCTATAATATCTTTAGATGTCATAGAACTCCATATGATAATTATATCCATGATATGGGTAATCACGTAATCACAGACCAGATCTGAGGGGCAAGTCTGGTGCAACCAGCGAAATCAAAACCCTCGTGATTACCCATACCATGGATATAATTATCATATGGAGTTCTATGACATCTAAAGATATTATAGAACTCCATATAATAATTATATCCATGATATGGGTAATCCCGAGGATTTTGATTTCGTTGGGTGGACCTGACTTGCCCCCCTGGTAATTTCAGTTCAAGAAACAGAAATGTAACTAAATAATATAACATAAATGTCAGTAATAATTTATTCAATAGATATTGTAATTCAAGGTATTGTTTTGTGAAAACAATTTGTACAAATTATAATATACATGTAAATACATTTTTTACACCCTTTTCATTAACTTCACATGTCTGTCCGTACTGCTATTGAACAATTTCGTACTTCATACAAAGTAAAAATAAAGCAATACTTTTTGCATAAAACCTTGAATATTTTGATGATTTTTTTGACAATAACATTCTAACGTCAAGAAATATTTGAAAACGATGTCCTCAATTTTTATTTCTTCTTTTTTTCTGTAAAAAATCTATTGGATCGAACTACAACGTAAATTTGTGAGTCAGGTCTGGATAAGGGATTATGTTTGCTCACATGACGTATCGGTGGAATATTAATTTGTTACGTTTCAAAATAATATGTTGAAACGCTTAGAAAGTTAATCAAATAGGAAGTATAGTTAAAGTGTAATTAAATACATTGCTGGCTTCAGGAGATACCAAGATATTTAACGAAGTGAAAACAGATTTAGTTGGTATTATAGTATCGATTGAAACAACTACTGGAAATACGTTGTGGGAAGAAAGGATATAATATATTTAGCAAACAAGTACCTAGAGGTCTGTTAGACAATTGTGGCATTCGTTGGCGGTGTTTTAATGATAATGTGAATCTAACATACAAAGTGTTTTCCTCGTTCGTGTGCCTATTCACTTATCATTTAGCGTCATTAAGGTACAAAAGAACATTTTGTTTTGTTAAGGAAAAGCGCTTAAGATCCAAAAATAGGTTTCATTATTCAATTCCAAATCCTGTGATGTTAAGAATGAATAAAATATACCAATAGATAGATAGTAATGAAAGTAGTCTATTATTACTTTAACCAGCGAAGATAGTTGAAAACAGTTCATTATTAATCTAATATATGGTACTTTTAAATACTATATAATTTGTTTAAATAAATAGACGCGTTGACTATTTACACAATATTTATTGAATACAGTAATTAGATATTTATAAGATAAAATTACAATAATAGTTATACAAATGAACCACAACGTTAGTGAGTAGGTACTCCCGACACTTGCTTATATGAAGCTCCGAACTCCCGAAGAATGCCGAACTCCTGATTCGTGCAAACTCGTATAATGCCTTATCAGCTATACAGATTGACTGTTGTAAGGAGCAACATCAAAGTATTAAATATCTTACCTAGTTATACCTGAATATTAACATACTATTTTTTTGCGAATACAGTTTGTACAGAATTGAAATGTACTAAAGAGAATTAACGTAAAGTTATGCATCATTTAATTACAGATCAAAAAGCTTTTTACTACTCATCAACCCAAGGGGAGTTAAGAATTCGCAATTTTTAAGTTTATTCGGGTGTGTGTGTGTGTGTGTTTGTGTGTGTGTGTGAGGGTGTGTGTGTGTGAGGGTGTGTGTGTGTGTGTGTGTGTGTGTGTGTGTGTGTGTGTGTGTGTGTGTGTGTGTGTGTGTGAGGGTGTGTGTGTGTGAGGGTGTGTGTGTGTGTGTGTGTGTGTATGTGTGTGTGTGCTGTGTATTATATGCTTTGTGCTGTGTACTATGTAAGGTGTGTTTATTATTCTTTATGTATTATAGACTGAAGAACTCATTTGATTATTTTTAAATTTTGCACATTTGTATTTATTTTATTTATTTATTAAGGTTACATACAGTTTTTATTATAAACATAAATTTTCAAAATGAATTAATAAATACAAAAACCAAGATTGTAACGCCAATTACTATGCTACGGTCATATAATAAAAATATATAACTATATATATTACACAGTAATATATAAATTTATATAATTATGTACATAGGTACCCATAACATATATTTGTATAAAAAAAGGAAAATTTCCGTGGGTATATACATATAAAATGACAAAATATAAAAACTTTACAAGGATAAGAAACAAAAAAATAAAATAAATCAATATAAAGTAAACATATAAATAGATGCATACAAGCTAGGAGGTTTGGGACAGGACAATATTTCTAAAACTCGCTTAGACCTCATTAGATTTTGAAGGATATCTGAATAGTGCTTTTAACTGTCATGTCATGTAAATATTACCAAGTGACCACAAGCTCAGTGGCGGATGCGTAATTAAATATTTTTTGAATGTTGCTGAAACAAGAATACTATTTGTATGGACTACAATATAATAGGTACCTACCTTCTAATATTTGATGGAAACAGTTTTTCTAAATATCACAATTTATTTTACGCTTTTCATCGCACATACAATCACAGAATTGAGCAAGTATGTACAACGTTTTAACCAATTCTACATATGTCGCGGTTTATATTTTAGTGCTTATATTACATTCTCTGACATGTAGTACAACTACGGGGTTGTTTGGGAATGGTTTTCAGGTTGATATTTCACGATGAAAATAACTTTTCCCTCGAATAAACTTTGTATCATTATACGGTGCCGATTCAATAAAGACATCCGCAGTGTAAATGCAGGAGCTGAAATTAAATTGAATGACGCATATATCTGGAAATACCTATTTAGGAAAATGGGATGTGTGAATTTGTGGAAAATGAAAAGAACTCAGGTATATTTTATTTATTATACTTTTCAACATTTAAAGCAGCTAGCGTCCATACTGGCGCAGCGGATGGATCGGACGGAGCGCATCATACGGATTTTCGAATTATTTGTATGTATAGGAATTCATATAAGTGCGTCCACTGATCGGCATCGGAAGGAGCGCGCGCATCGGACCGTTGGCGTTGGAATGCTGACGCCGCGCGCCGTTGCGAGGAGAGGCAAAAATCTGCCCCCCTAGACAACGTGTCATTTAGCTCAAGAAAAGAAACAAGAAAAGATAACTCAATGTATGGAAGTGACAGTTGCCAGTCACATGACAACTGTCACTTCCTTTATTGAGCTTTATTGAGCTATATGACACGTTGTCTAAGGGGGCCTGATCGGATCTGTCATTTTTGTATGTTCATTTTCTATGCTGATGTCATATCGCCTTTTTTTATGGAAAATTGTCATTTAATTTCTTTAATAAACTTAATTTAATTACTTTATATTAACAACGTTATTGAAATTTAAATTGCGACCGGTTTCGGAACTAACCATACCCTCCCCAGGCAGATTTTCACACAACATTTTTACATACCTAGTTAGATAGTAGTATGTACCTAAATAATATTAAAAATTCAAATAATCGTTACTCAATCACGTGAAAACGTCTAAAAAATTTTGGATGAACTTTGGCATGTATATACCTACTCGAAAAGGTTATGACCAATATGTTTTTTAAATTCATCTTGTTTTCATTGAATAAAATCCTGTACGAGCCGAGTATGCGATTACCAAGCCGAAAAAAATCAAATTTTTATTTGCATTTTCTATGAAAAATTGTTAACAAATCTATATGACAGTTATTTCGGCAATCCGATTGGTGCGCCTCTGCATGTGGACGCACAATCACAAAAAAATCGATCTGATGTGCTCCGTCCGATTCATCCGCTGCGCATGTATGGACGCTTGCCTTAAAGAGATGAAATTTCGAAAAGAATTATATTTAAAAAATATGATTTACATGTATGTTTTTCGTGTTGAAAAAATAACGAAATAATAATGTTGCCATATAATTATCACATAAACCAATTAGCAGTGTCACTTTTTAGATTTTTTTATTCGAGTGTACCTAATTCGTTAGGTATAACAACTCAATACTTGTCGGCCTTCGTGGTTCAGTTGGTTAGATATCTGACTGCTGAGCCAAAGGTCCCAGGTTCGATTCCCGGTGGAGACAAAGTTTTTAATTGTGTTTTCAGTCTGGATCTGTGAGACGATTAATATCGTAAGTCTCCAGAATGTGGCAACATGTTATTGGGTGCGTGTTAAATAAATATTTGACATAGTACCTGTTAGTTGCCCGAGAAGCAATATTAAATAAATACCTTAAATATACACGTTTTTTTAAACTTGCTTAAAAATTCTACGATTTTTATTTTTCGATCATTTTGTCAACTGAGTGATAGTAAAATTATTTTTATGTTTTTCTAATTACAAATTATTATGAATTTGATGTATGCTTTTAATAGGTCTTCACAAGGTGAAAAAATCGTCTTATTATGATACTTAATCAAAACCAGACCAAACCAGAATCAAAAATTCAATCACATCCATTTTAATAAATTGTGAAATAGATAAAAAAGATTAAAGCATGTAGAGAGACCGCACATATAACACGGAATAAATAGGTACTATTTAGAGTGGAATTCTCTCAGTGCATATAAAACGTTCGTTCGTATGAAACAAATATGTATGTAGTAAGTAAAGTGTATGGTATACCTACATAATGTGAAGTAAGAGATTAGAGGCGCAGTGTGGGTAAAATGGTCACATAGGATGTTAACTGAACAATAAAATGGCACGGTCAAGTGTCTTGGCGCTAGTTCTACTTTCTAAACAACCACTTCTCTTAGACCATTCCACACTGGGGTGGTGTATTAACTATTTATCAACTGAACACATAACATACACTTTCATACAGGGACGTAACTGAACTTGGCCACAATATTTTACATAGTAATTCAATCGTGGAATGTTTTTGTTAATTGATTTTATTATACTAGTATGAAAAATGATAGGTAGTATTATTTTTTTGTCCGAAAAGCAGACATCTTGGTGATGAACAGGACTATAGCCCAATAACGTTACCAATGGGATGGAGTTTGGAAACTGCGAAATTCATCTTATGATTAGGTAGTATCCTTGTGTTGTCTAACGTTGCAACCATCGCGAGGACAACATTGTTTCTATAACATTCTAAAATGGAATGGAGTGGGAGACTGCCAAATTCATCTTATGAATAGGTAATATCCTTGTGTTGTCTAACGTTGCAACCATCGCGAGGATAACATTGTTTCTATAACATTCTCAAATGGAATGGAGTGGGAGACTGCCAAATTCATCTTATGAATAGGTAATATCCTTGTGTTGTCTAACGTTGCAACCATCGCGAGGATAACATTGTCTCTATAACATTCTCAAATGGAATGGAGTGGAAGACTGCCAAATTCATATTATGAATATGTAGTATCCTTGTGTTGTCCAACGTTGCAGCCACCTCGGGGATAATATTGTTTCTATAACATTATAATATAATGGAATGGGGCGGAGGACTGCCAATATCCAATCATTGGTGTGAACTAAAACACCGAACAACAAAGTAACTATCACCCATTTTAATTTATTTTATTCAAAAAATATTTAAGAGTAAAACAACTCAGAACACAATCTCGAAATAAAACTTTTGTGTTGTATTTTCATATAAAAATTTATTTTTAAATTGATATTTACAATGGAAACCAATATTTAAATGTTGCCTATATTATCTACATTTTTCATATGCCAACTTGTTTTCGTTTCAGTTATGACTTAAGTCATTTTGCCTAAAGCTATAAATAATAGAAAACAAAACTTGTAATTTAGTTTTTCTACTAGGCTCGTATATTACACAAAAATAATATTATTTAAGCTAATTCTCGGGAGGCCTCATATTTATTCAGAGTGCGGGGCCCTGATTTGACAGCCGTCACGTCAATGTCTATAAGGCCAAAGTCGTCCTTAGTTATTTTAAGTCTGTCGGAGTAAATTTACAAAATTCGCGTTAGAAACTTTCGTACCAAGGTATCTATGTCGGGAGAAACTAGAATATTCAACCGGAACACACTAGTAAACAGCTTCCAAAGAAAGACAAAGGTTGGTTTTGTTATGTTTTATAAATACGAATACGAGAGAAATATCATATAACTGTGTTATTCTTCCCATAGTCATGTATTAATTTTTAATTATAATATATCTTCTTTAATACATTTATCATCATCACATTGGCCCTACAGCCCGTTGTGAGTCTTGGCCTCCTTCAGAATCCGTCGCCATTCCTCCCTGCACTCTGCGGCTTTCTTCCAGTTGGTAAGGCCCAGCGCTCCTATATCAGCCTCCACATCGTCCAGCTATCTCATTTTTGGTCTGCCTCTGCTTCTTCTTCCGTCTGGTGTGGTGTATAAAACCTTGTTGGGAGTACGATCATCACTCATCCTGTGGACATGGCCCAACCATTGCAGTCTTCTTATTTTAATGAACTGTATAATGTTAGGTTCGCCATACAGTGCCTCTAATTCGTGGTTGAATCGTCTCCTAATATAATAAATATATAGGTATGGATAAATCAAAATCGAATATTTTATACTTGTATAAACGCAAATATTGGATTTTTGTCCTGTCGGGAGTTAATGATATTTTATGACAAATTTTTGATACCATATATAGAACTTTCGTTGATACACACAATAAGAAGGTGAACGTTGCGGAAGCGCATAAAGTAATCACATAGACCAGCCGATGACAGGTCGTAAGCCCTGTAGGTCCCTTGAGATCCTGGTTCTCCCATAATATTCCAACTTCGTCTCTAGTGAGATGTTAAAAAATATTGTCACAAATAAAAAATGTTTCAATGATATTGTATTAATTTCCTTCACTTTCACTGTATTTGAACGGAAGACAGAGCAAGATAGAAGCATGCCCAATGCAGATCTGCAGGCTAAGTCTGTAAGTAGATCTCGACCGATAAATGTCGAGATTAACTGTCAAAATATCGACTAATCGATATTTTGACAGTTTTGGTAGTCACTAAGCAGATAATGCGTGGAATCGTTCTCGCCCACTTATTTGACGGCGAGATTGGGTCGACATCGAGTCGAGAGACAAGATCTAACGCCGCCATGTTGAATTGAATGTCATTTTTTACGCGAACAATGCCGAATTTCATATTTATTTTGAGAATAATAATAAACGGGTTAAACGACGCCGTTTAAGAGATTCTTCAAACCCTTTAAATATTCCGCGTAATTCATTTATTGCTAATTACCGCATAACAAAAGTTTTATATGGTTATATATTTAATGGAAATATGCGTCCGTACTTAGATTATAACATTATAATTCAATGATGATTCTATGCGTCCGTAAATGTTTTCCGTAGGTATAGATTTGAAATAATTTTTGATTTTGAGAAAGTATTCTTGTAAGCTATTTTATCACATATGTATTTTAACACTTAACAAAAGAAAATTCGGCGTAGTTTTTAGTAAAAAAATAACACGCTGCTGTCATCGACTTGATAAATTGATCGAAATATAATTAAAAATAATTTTTAAAATTACACTCAAAACATTCAATAAACACAAAAGAAGTTAATTTAATCGTATTATAACTTGCTTTCATGCTTAAAAATATGAC
This sequence comes from Molanna angustata, assembly GCA_963576475.1. Lineage (NCBI taxonomy): Eukaryota > Metazoa > Arthropoda > Insecta > Trichoptera > Molannidae > Molanna > Molanna angustata. The sequence continues at coordinate 14,871,431 of OY754964.1, forward strand.
CATATTATATTTATTTAACAAATTTATGTAAACAAATTTGACATTTATTCAAATCATGGGGAAAATATTGTGTATTGCCATAAATGATAATTCATAAATGTACCGCAAGCCAGCCTAACGGCGACAAATACTCATAAGTGCATTAACGAACTCGACAGCGCTTAGTGACTACGAATTGTCGTCACGGGCGTAAACATGACGAGAAGAGCGGCGATACGTTGTCGGATCTCGACTTTTTTACTGACTTAGCCTGCAGGTCGGTAAATAAAACGATGAATGGAAATTTCTTTTAATTTTGACTGTATTCTATAATATTAATAATTATAAATGTTATACTGTTAATTAAACTACATACCTACATACGAGATGGTTATTTTTTGTTAGAAATATACCTACACATTTAAATGTAAACATTCTAAACTAAAGATGTAAGGATACATAAAAAAATGATTTATTATTTAAGAAAATCTCTGCCTCGTTAGTTTGTTTTGTTTTTTTATTATTTTCATAATATTATCATTAAGCCAGCGGAAACGCTAATTTTCATACTATCTGGGATGGTTTAAATAAATCAAAGCGGGAATAGAGTAGGAAAAGAGAGAGAAAAAAAAAGATTCATGGCAAAAGCAGGTACCAAATAATACCCAGCAACTTACACAGTTAATGTTCCAACAGGGAAATTACTCCTTCTAAATACTTTCTACCTACCTCGAATAATTATTGTAACAAACCCATGCCACGTGTCGAAAAAATTGAATTGTATACTTACACACTCTTTTGGTAATCAAAAATTATATATTACAATATCTCTTTCGTGTCTGATTGCATTTTTTTTGGTCAACCTATCTTCTTATTTTATTCAACCATATTTTTTTAGGTAGTCGATCGTTCTCCAATCAACTTATCGTTTAATTTTTAATATATGTCCACCATAATAATTGTTCAATTTAGGCTTTTATTTTATCATAGCAGTATACCTACTAATGTGTTGTTCCACGCCCAAGCAACACTCGCGAAACTAATGTCGGAACAACGTTTTTGTGATCAATGACGAGTTTGACTTTCTTCAAAATCAAACCTACATAATAGGCATATGATATAATTGCGATTAATGTTGACCGCCTTAGCGTGGTGGTAAGTCTTCTAGCTGTGTCGTCGTTCGACTTAACTCGACTCCAAGACTCCGTCGATTCGACCCCAAGCAGAGCATAAATATCGCAATTTTAACTTTTCTGGACCGAAAACACAAGTTTGAAGATAATTTCAAACAAAGCGCGGGTGTTGTGAATAAAATATAACCAACACCGCCTATACACAAAATACGAGAAACATACTTCAGTGAAGATATTTCCCATACTATCCGACGGTAACGTTGAGTTAAATATTTGATTTTTAGTGATCTATCTAAGAGAAAATTACAACAAAACGAAAACTGAAATGCCCGTATTTTGTAAAACATGGATTTTTAACCTGCTATTTAGCTGTCAGCTATTAAGTCCGGACCACACTTGTCTAGACTATAGAGGTAACAACACGTAGGTTTGCTTGTATTGGTTAACAAATTATTCATCTATGTTGGCGCCACATCATGCCTGCATATCATTAATTTCAAAAAACCATTCAATCGATGCTGGGCTGGTAAATTTTATAGCACTACATATTATACCAATAGGTGTACATTATAGGTTTGTATTATGTATGATATTGACGTGAAAATAGGTTCAATCTATTGTGAACTAGTTTGCTACCCAAAGTCAACATCTTCTTTCATTATTTTGGTCACATCTCATTAGTTCATTTGCACGTGAAAATCGATAAACTGTGACTGTTTAAAACCATGAACTAATTTTTTGATTATATACTTTTACAAAATATGTTTGGCCCATCCGATTACAAATAAAAAATATGTATTTCCAATTATTACATTCGTGTTTTCATTAAAAACATTAAATTTTCAATTGAATGTAAGTTTTACTAATATTTTCAGCATGCCTTTTTAGACACACACCGCAACATACCTACTTTTTCGAGTCATCGTAATTTCTAGAAATTCAATAAAAATGTATGTTTTTGAGAAATTAAAAACGATGTAACTACCTAGTTTTGATATACCTAAATATGAAAAAAAACTCCAAAAAACAGGAGGTTCTAGGACTAAATACAGTATAGGTACCTAATCGTTAATCGTAAGTCTTCAGGGCAATTCGACCCGAAATAAAGTGTTCTTGAATTCAAAAGGAAAGAAATTTTAAGATTCAAACATAAAAACGAAGATTCATTGACAGAGGTAGATGAAAACAAAAAAAATACTACGAGCGGACAGGGATACATATTGGACATAAATATTCAATAATCCTGGAGGATGGATGGGTTTTTAACCTTATCGACACATTGTTAAGGTATTTCTTTTCTATGCCTACTGAATCAGGTTTATCTGCCTGTGCGGAAGGAACGATGTCCAATGTAGGTACAGTATGAAAAGTTAAAGAAAAGATCGGGTGAAACATTCCTTTGAAAATACGTGATATATATTTTTAAATTGAACACGTTTATCCGACGGATTTCGTCAGATATTTAGAACAAGAAATTCACGGTTAATTGAATTCCAAGGTGGGTTCAGCTTTGTCGGAAATAATATCACTTTTTTGACTCGACTGATTTGACTTTCTCGTATTTTCTTGAAGGTATTATCTATCTACTTGGGATAATTCTACGATTTAATATCTTTGTAACAAAAGAGTCATTTCCAAATACCTTCGTATTTATTTAAGGACGATTGTGGGCGAGAAATGTTTTTGAAGAAAAAAACACAATGAGAATATGTTTTTAATAATTGAATAATTTGTTTATCCAAATAAATCTATATGAAATAACTTGTTTGATTGTAGGTACTGCTGAGTGAACGCTTGTAAGCGGTCACTGCTGAGTGAAAGCTATTATAATTTTCAAAACTCCCTGTCATATAATTATGCAATATATTTCCATGTATAATAAGTGAAATTGGTGTCTATTTGAAATAATTATCTAACGCTCGACTTCTGGATTTTCACTCTATCGTCATTCTTGTTTATTGATTGCTATCTTCACGTTTTCTGCTTGTTTCCTAATTAATGGCATAGCTCGCTTCATTATGCAATACATCATATATGCAGAATCCAAACCCATTTACAATTTCCCTATACCATTAAATTATAATTGAGTTTTTTCTTCATATCGTTTGTATTCATTAGTAAAAAAACTTTCATAATCAATCAGTCCTTAATTATTTCATTTAATTATATTCGTCGTAAATTTAATTAATACTTCTATTCGTTTTTATTAATTTAGAGTACGAGAGATCATTATAAAATAGTTTTAGGAGAGTCCATATTGTATAAGGAGTTTTAGAAGAATTTAGTGTCATATTATGAACAGAAATTCACAACATGATTTACTATTAAACAAATATGGCAATATTCATTCGAAAATTCTCAAAAAATCTATCTAGCATACTTACTTGAAAATATTCTCTCATAGTATCAGAGAATTCATTTATCAAAAAATGAACAACGAGAGAAAACAATTAAAAACGAGGAATACAATAAATCGCTTTTGTTACAACGGTATTAAATTTTTTTTTCCTTTCCATAAAACAAAACGACATAATATAAAATATTCGTTGAGGGACATTCGCAGGTCCATTTATTTCTATGAATGAATCACAAAGCCCTATAACTCAATTTGTTGAAATGAATAGAAGACTGATTTATGAAAACGCTTGTCAATTTTGTTATTGAATTTCGTTACAGGATTTTGGAAATGTAGTGTCAGTTGTACATAGGTAATAGGTTTATGTACATACATATATATGTAAAATAAATTTACAAAACCTGAATGGCGTGACAGGAAACTGTGAAAGAAATGTACCATCCATAGGTGTGACGTAAATCCATTACACAAAAGGGATTTGCTAAAATATATTGAAAAACCTAAAATGTGACAATTTTTTTGTGAAATGTGAATATCGGACTAAATATGTACCTACGTAAAAGGGATATTCTTTCGTCCCTGAACTAATTTATGTTGTTTGGAGATCTATCTCAGGAATTAAGTATAACTGATATTTCAAAAAAAATATATTAATATAGAGTATTATCATGTTATTAATAAAGTATTTTCGTAGTCAACCTAGTGGTACAATTTTTTTATTAATTACAAATCAATACAAATTTACATATAAATATATTTAATTTTTTTTTCGCCAAAACATTGGACATCTACTAACAAATAAGAAGCTACACAAAAACAATCATGAAATAAACAAAAAAATATTCAGAACAAATTTTTGTATTTTATTCTTAAATAAATTATAATTTTTTTCGAGTCTAAGACTCAAAGGGAGTTCATTAAACCACTTAGTACCTTTATACTTATTGAAATGTTGTGAGGCAGTTGTACGTAAAAGAGGAATGGTAACACATCTTTGTGAATTTATTCTACTGCTTATATATCGTATTTATTTTATAAAATAATTTAACATTGAATTAAATTTCTCATTCGCATTCTCAATCGAAATGGATAATAAAAAAAAATATATAAATTTCCGAGCATGTATTAAAATCTATTAATTTTCAATACTAAGGCTGGGTTGTTTAAACAAAAGTATCGGTTATAGTAGAGTTAAAATATATTTTTTTTAAATTGTCCAAATTTGAGTCGTTTGATGGCATTAGATTTCAATGAAATAACCGAGAGTATTGAACAATTTTACGAAATCAAAGTATTTTAACTATACTTTTACTATAATTTTTGTTCGAGAAACACAGCCTAAGGGTCGAAAAGGAAACTCAAAGAAAAACTTGAGCAAAAAGATTACGTAAAGCAGCAGATGACAAGTGCTGAAACACTCTGGTTCGTCTTTAAACACCCCAGTTTCTTCTAAGAAAAATATATTATTGCTTTATCTTATTTTATTTTGAATATTTTACTGTGAATCCCAATGGTGACACAGTTTTTGTGTTTTAAGACTTAATTTGTGAGACGGTCAACATCTCAAGTCTCAAATTGTGGCAACTTGTTATTGGGTACGAATTAAATAAATAATTTATTATAATGTATTGTTTCTGGGACAACTAACAGGTGCTTTGTCAAATATTAATTCAACATGAATCCAATAACAAGCTGTCATATTCTGGAGACATATGATATTTACCGTCTCACATTGCAGGTCCAAACGTATTACAATTAAATTGTGTCTCCACCGGGAATCGAACCCGGAGCCTTTGGCTCAGAAGTCGGATGTCCAACCAGCTGAACTACGAAGGCCGAACATATTTGATTAGATATATGTATATGATAGTTGCCTGAGAAGCAATATGAAATAATTCAATACTGAAATACTTTGATGCATATGTGATATTTTAATTATGATAATAAAATTCAGCATTCCGCCTATTGAGATAATAAAATTTCAATATATTTATTATTTATACTTTTTATGAAATGTACTATATTGAAATATGTAAATAAAATAAAAATAAATAAGTAAATTATTATAAATAATACCAATTTACTAAAAATGTTTTCAGTAGTTTTTGGCAAAATAAAGGAGTTACAAAAGATTTAAGGAATGATCGAAATTAGCTCGGTATTTTTGTGTGCATTATTTCAAAATATACCTAATCATTGACTAATCATAAAAATATTTTATTTTTCGACCGCTAGTTCTTGATGGAATACTATTTCAACTTTTAAAATATAATAAAAATTAAATTTTTGTTTATTTATTTCAGTGTTTATTTTAAAATTACCGTAAACCGGTTTCGTGCATAGCACATTTTTAATGGAGTAGTATTTTTATAAGGCTTGTTATCTAAGAAATTTATAATAATGAACACTTCCTTGCACCCTGCGCAAGTGGTGAGTTTATTGCCGTTTGGGAATTTATTCCAATTAACCAGTGTTTCCAGCCCAGAGAAGCAGTATTTGCGTGAGAAATGAATTTAAATAAATTTCTCATCTGCTAGAAATCGAACCCAGGACGCCCGCACAGAAACCGAACGGCTGACCAACTGTACCACGGCGGTTGTTGTCTATATATATATATCGTTATATAGAAAACTACACGGCAGTTGTTTTTATATGAAAAATCTTAATTGTCTTTGTATAAATACTATAACTTCATAAGTAATTGTAACTACTTGAACTTGAAAATGTGTTTAGCACTAAACCGGTAGCCTTAAAATAAATAGTAGAATAATCAAAAATATGTATTTAAAATAATATTATTTTTAAGCATTAACAAATTTTATATATATGAAAATTATATTATTTCTTTAGAATTTAACTAAAATTTAAAGCAAATGTAATTAAGATTGGATTTTTATAAAATATAAAAGTTGTAATTATGTACGTGAATGGATGTGGTTGTTTCATTATGGTCATTAGAATTCTGCAGATAGAGAAATGTTATATTTTTTTTATTTTCTTCCCCAGAATGCACTTTTCCATTAGCGCTAGATGGCCAATTTATTACTGACGTTGCTTTATCTGGCTGTACCACAGGTTTTACAAAGCTATATAATAAATTTGATCCCACGAACCAACTGCGCATAAAATCCACATACTACAACTCTCAAAGCCATTTTCCCTGTGGATTATGTCCCGACACAAAGAAACGCGAGCATAGAAGATTAAACAATTGAATTTGAAAGTATACCATGTTTTCCATGTACGAGATATACCTAAATGCCATTAATTTTAGTATAACTAAAATTAAAATCGACCACCACTTACCCAGCATATAAAAAGGGTGTATTACTGGTATAGGGCCTATCGTAGAACGCAACATAGTATATTGAAATAACCTACATTCTACACGAAAGGGTGTATTACTGGTATAAGACCTATCGTAGAACACAACATAGTTTTTCTGAAAAAACCTACATTCTAAACGAAAGGGTGTATTACTGGTATAGGACCTATCGTAGAACACAACATAGTTAATTGAAAAAACCTACATTCTAAACGAAAGGGTGTATTACTGATATAGGACCAATCGTAGAACACAACATAGTTTATTGAAAAAACCTACATTCTAAACGAAAGGGTGTATTACTGGTATAGCCTAGGACCTATCGTAGAACACAAAATAGTTTATTGAAAAAACCTACATTCTAAACGAAAGGGTGTTTTACTGGTATAGGACCTATCGTAGAACACAACATAGTTAATTGAAAAAACCTACATTCTAAACGAAAGGGTGTATTACTGATATAGGACCTATCGTAGAACACAACATAGTTTATTGAAAAAACCTACATTCTAAACGAAAGGGTGTATTACTGGTATAGCCTAGGACCTATCGTAGAACACAAAATAGTTTATTGAAAAATCCTTCATTCTCTTCCACTATTCCAAAGTTCCTATTAGAAAAAATAATGAAGATATCACATAATTATTCCGTACACCAGGGAGCATATCAAATTAAAAACATACCACCTAGTGTTATATAGGTATATACCGAGTCTGGGTAAAGTCGTTCATTTTATTTTTAATACTTTTGGAAATGGCCTTTAGGGCTCTTGATCGGCCCATTCTTGTCATAACGATGAAATTTACAGGGTAGTGTATATACCTAAAATATTAGTACCAAGCATTATTCGAAAATACTTAATACAACGAATCCTCGCAATTTTATATTTTTTTATAAAACATTTTTATTTTTTAATCAATTTTAATGTAATATAATACACCAAACCGTTTGTAATGAATTATTTACTAGTAATTTTGTAGTTTTATATTTAACACTGTAATATAAATATTACAAATAAAATTTATCAATAAAAATAAAATATAACATAGACTTTTTTAAGTATGCTATATTATAAAAAATATATTTTTACTGAATTTCTTTCCAAAACTAAATTTAAAATATTTCCTTTAGTAGATCTTCTAATCAACACTTATAATATTATGTAAAATGAAATTAATACACTGTGAAAAAAATATATATAAATTTAAGATAAAGATTTTCTCTATTATAATTAAATAACAATATTGTCTGTTTAACCAAATTTATTTAATGACAGATCAAAGATTTATTCTTCTTTGCCGAAAATTTAATTAAGGTTCTTTTAGGCAAATAAAAAAGGTTCCTTATATAATTAAAACAATTTACATTTGAATTTGGCGAAAGCATAGTGGAGAGAGATCAATTAACAATTAATTAATATTTAAATTTGTTTGAACATTTAATTTATTATTTGTTAGAAGATAAAATGTGCTTTATTTATATTATGTAGGTACCTACAGAAGGGGATAATCAGTCGAGAAAATCAAAATTGTCAAATAGATTAGGTTGATAGGTTTAAGAGAAACTTTATTGGTTCTGTCGACATAATTTCTTAATCTCTTTTGGAAAGGAAAGATGTAAAATAATTAAGAGATTAGACTCGAAGTATTATCCTCTTTTATTGTATTTTTACACCTAGAGTTGCTAAAAATCCTTTTATTATTCTTACTTTGTTGGCATAAATTATAATTATTATGGTTTTAATTTTTTTTCGTAATTATTCTCATCTTAAGGATATTGTAATGGTATTATCAAATATCGGATCCATTTAAGATATTGGATTCCTGATTTAGTGATTATTTAATGTCATCGACATTCACCAACTGTATTATTGTTTTGAGTTGTTACAGGCCATTGCCTATTAATTTAATAAAAGTTAAGTCAAGTATGTTTAATGATTCCTGAATCAGCTATTTTACCATACCATACCATCACGCCATTTCCCTATTTGGGGTAGGCAGAGAGAACCGACTCCTCTCTCTTGACACACATTCCTCGCTTCATTCACGTCCATACATCCTCTCATACACGCTCTTCTGTTATTCTTACTTCTAACATCATCATCTTTCAAAATCCCATTTATGTGATCGTGCCAACTTTTGCCAAAAGTTGGCACGATCAGCTATTTTATTTGCCTAAAAACCCTTTAAATAATTTTATTCATATACAGAAAAAAAACTATGTGAATTAATGTTATGGAAATCTACAGTTTATTCTGTACGTTAAACTAATCTGACACACATTATGAAATTCACATTGGAATTTTATGAAGTTTTAGTAACTACTCGCAAACAAAACACCTGAATTTGCCTTCAACACAGATTAACAGCACCATTATTTCCTGGATTAAATTATACACTTGTTGGTGCTGCCATTAATTTTATGAATTGTTTAAATTTTAAAATAAGCAACCCTCGAGAGAATGTGAGAGCATATTTCGTATCGTTTGTTCATATGGCACGTCCGTGAGTGCTGTTTCAGATTGCCTGGTGCCTCTCAATTTCTTTCAAATAAAAGTATTACCTACCCAAGCAGAATTCAAGCAACATTCCTGGGAGGGTTTTTGAAAGCGATTTTTATTTTGCAGAATAGTCTTTATTTCCCACATGCCCTACGCCCCTTAAGTTCCTTTCATTCCGTCCAACACGGCGAAAGACTGTTTCCTATTCTTTCTAAACTCTACATCCTCTTGTATATCACTACCTACACACTCTTACCTATTCCACACTTCTCCAACAAATACTAAACCAGGGATCTCTAAATACACGTACTTACTTTAAAAAAAACATTTTTATTTCTTATTTTGTGTATGGTTTCGATATTTTATTTTAGTATTGTTTTTTCTACTATGTTAATTATTAATTTTACACGCACCCAATAACAAGTTGCCACATTCTGTAGACTTACGATACGAATCGTATCACAGATCCAGACTGAAAACACAATTAAAAATTGTGTCTCCACCCGGAATCGAGCCCGGGACCTTTGACCCAACAGTCAGACATCTAACCAACTGGGCCACGAAGGCCAATAATAAAGGTTTAAGAACGAATTAAGCACATACAGGTATGTGAAATTTTTGATTGCGTATTTAGGTACATTATGTATTGTTCGTGTTGTATTGTACCAAACATTAAATAAGTTTTAATTGCTTACGCAACCTCTTGAACTATGTACGTTGAGCACATATACTTATGACTACTTTAATTTCTTTGAAATCAACATGTTTGCTTATAGTAATTGTAATGCAATACCATATGTCATTTTAGAATACCTATCACTTCAGTTACATGCCAGACTGAACAGGCTAAGATGGGCCGGACATGTGCAGAGAATGCCGTCATCACGGGCACCAAAAAGGATCCTGGAAGAGCACCCAGGTGGAAGAAGGAGGGTCGGGAGGCCAAGGCTACGGTGGGAAGACGAAGTTAGGAGGGATGCTGCCGAACTGCTCCAGGCAACAGATTGAAAGGCCGAGGCGGGAGACAGGAGAGGTTGGAGGCGGAGACTCATGGAGGCCAAGGCTCGAGGGCCGTAGAGCCATCGAAGAAGAAGAATCACTTCAGTTGTATCTACCACATGATATATAAACTGCTCTTCTTTCTCTAGCCCTCGTACCTTTACTCTTGGATGTAGGCCTCTTCCATATACTTCCACTCGTTTCTGTTCTGTCCCCTCCGCGTCCACGTTTTGTTCACCAGCCATTATCTCTACAATTATATTAATCTTCTACTTCTTCTTCCGCTTTAGTTAGGTTTGTGTCCTGTTATTATCGGAGCCTGCTCTTGTGAGGTGGGCGTCCAACTATCCCTCCATCGCTTGGTGGTCTTCCAGGGGGTCTGCTATTTGTTATCTCCTCATCCGCTGTTACCACTCGATCCGAACCTGCTCTCCCCACATGATCTCTCCAGAATCGTCTTCGTGTTCCTTATTTCCGAGTTCCTTAGACTGTCACGAAGTGTTACGCCTGCGATGGGTCGTAGAGTCTTCATCTCAGTGGTTCTTAGGAGGCTTTTTGTTCTGGCGGTGTCAGCTCTTGTTTCTATGCCGTATTTCATGATCGGTCTTGAACAGGTCTTATAGATCCTTACCTAACCCTCCTTCAGCATGTCTCTGTTTCTCCATACAGTATTTTTCAAGCATCCAGCCACGACGGCGGCGTTATTCGCTATAATTATATTAATCTTGTACATTATTTGTATTAAAAAAAAAATAAATCAAAAAATATAAAATTTCTCGAATGCTTACAAAAAATATTAACAATCTACCAAGTGGACCATTAGATAAAGATGTTTTAGTCTTTAAATTAGTCTTACAATAATAAGACATAGACAGTTTTCGACGAGAAATCTACGACGATGTCCGAGGGAATTTCTTTGGACCCATTGGACATGTGGACCTTGAAGCCACGAAGAGCAACTTTAGGGCTTTCAAGGCTTTCTGTCTTAAATTCGGTGCACTCTTATCTTCACTATCACTGAGCAGTGAGCCAGTTGTTTTTACATGATTAGCTCTCTTTGGCATATTAAGTGCAGTGTCTGCAAGGTTATAGAGTTCTCCGGACTTCGTATGTTCTTAATGTGTTCTTTCAGAGTTTTGGAAGGGGCCGTTATTAGTCCCCATAAACAGAACAGGCGGTGGTATGGGAAGACAGTGTTGTATAATATAAATTCTAAATATTATTGATAAAGCTTGGCAAACCATAAAAAGCTCTGGACAGCCAGGTATATAGTATATGTAACTGTTGTATAACTGGCTCCGGGCAAAAATGTAATCTGAGCTTTCTACGGTCCATGATATGTCAGTTGTTGGACATGTCTGTTGTATAGAATATGTTCCGCAAAACAGAAATCTTCCAAATCACGTACATTTCTAAGTGGGGAATGGTTAAACGTATTCAGCTTTGAATTGAAGACTTTTTATTATGTATGAGTACAATAAAGGAAACTGCTTTGTAAATGTTGGTACTTGGAATAAAATTAAGCTAAATAAAATACATTTTATATTCTTGAGAGAACCATAATCTATTTTGTAATTTCAAGAGGCTTTAATTTATGACTATGTCGTTAGGATTCATATGATTTCACGATAATTATTTCAAATACATAAAAAGAGTAAATTTTTAAGTTTTTCTATTTATTTTTAATAATTAAATAGTATAAAAGTACTTACTTATATATTAATTATCCTACAAATTAGCTTTAAAAACAATGAATTATTTAATAAAAATGTAAATTATGAAACCAAGTTATTAAATCATGATCAATTTAAACATAATAATAAAACCTATGTAACTGTATTTTCCACATCCTAAAATAAGAAAATGGTTGTGTTAAAATCTAAGGTTTCATGAACCTAGGTTTCAAGTTTGTATTCCAATTTATTCAATCGTTATCTTTCACAACACTGTATTTTTATTTCTATGACATATTGGAGAGTCATGATTCCACAATTTTCAAGCACATTTTTACATAGATTTCTCACTAGGTATCATGTAGAGAGTGCACACTATGAGTTTTGTCGTATGGCGAATCCTGTCGTATCTTTTTGTGTTCTCTCTGGAGATTAAACTATAAGTCCGATCGACTTTATATTTACATCATATGTGTAAAGTGCATAGACCTAGATCAAATTAGTTTTCCATAGACAACTGTTCATTTTTTCTTTATGGTTTTGTGATACATCGCTAAGCCTGTTTAGCGGCAATGGCTGTAGCATGGGTAAGGTGACCGAAACGAAGTGTTTGAGTATCTTCGTAATATGCAAGATGGTTTATAAACGAGAGACAAAGAAGAAGGCTCTCTCTTGTAATACGCGTTTGAGTATTAATATATTGTATAATACAACACAGGTTTTATCATTGACGTTTTTTTTGTGTCGTCTACAACCCAAACTATAAGTCTGATTGACTTCATATCTGTATCATACCTACATATATTTATAGAACATCTATGGAAAACTACTTAGAGCTAATTAGTTTTCCATAGATGTGAAAAAAAAACAGCTGACTCATCGTTCACTGTTTAGTGATGATAAGACTAAAACGAATTTTTGACAAAAAGTCTTGAAAGTTCTGAATTTTGAAATCCTCCCACGGTCTGTAAAATTAATATTTTTGAGAGAGTTGAGAGAAACACACTCGTTTTTTTTTGTTTTTGTTGAAACAAAATGTTTTATGAATTATTATGAGTATTAAACGAAAAAATCTAATAAGACACATCATGATGAAATATATAGGGATGGAATAAAAAAAAACAATCTTGTATTCTTTTTCTTCTTGTAATAGGTTTTGGAGACCTGGGGGGCAAGTCTGGCCAACAGGCGGAATCAAAACCATCCATGTTTCATCTGAACAGGAATACACATCTGAGAGGACATACTCTAAAATTAGACAAATGCAATTTCAGGATGAATCCAATAAAGAATTTCCTGAGTAATAGAGTTGTGAATGATTGGAATTGACTTCCGCAGTGTCTGGTTGTTGCCGATAGTGTAAATGGTTTTAAAAATGGACTTGACAAAGTGTTGTGAAATTGTCATTGTCTGGGTACATCAGCTACAGCTGCCTGCCCAGGAACAAATAATAATAATAATAATAATAATAATGTTTTTCCATATCAAGGATATAATTATCTTATGGAGTTCTATAATATCTTAAAATGTTAAAGAGCTCCATAATATGATAATTATTCCCATAATATGGGTAAACATAAATGATTTAAAATTTAAAGATATAACTTTGTATTAACCACGTTTTTTGGTTGAAACGATGCGACCGGTTTCGGAACTAACCGTTCCCTCATCAGGCTAACTTTCAACTGAAAGTTAGCCTGATGAGGGAACGGTTAGTTCCGAAACCGGTCGCATCGTTTCAACCAAAAAACGTGGTTAATACAAAGTTATATCTTTAAATTTAATTTGTTAAATATGAACCACAAAGTTAACATTCAAACATTTGAAAATAAATGATTTTGATTCCGCCTGTTGACTGGACTTGCCCTCTGTTCTTTTATGCTTGTTTGAAAAGATAAAATAAATTCTATGACGCGACGGTTTACATTTATTAATAATATTTATGCGTAAGTTTAAAAACATTTCAGATGTTCAAATATTATTTTAGTATTCTATCGCCACTCGCAAAGAACGAAAGAAATAACCCCAAATATGCTGGGTATTTGGAATTCTATTGAAAATATATGAAAGCTATAAAACTCGACAATTATTATTGAAGTGAAATATCGGCTGGCAAACGTGTTACACAATTTTTCTTATTTATCGTTACAATAACGATCGCATTATCAAGATACCAATGGATAGTAATAAAAACGCCACCACCCTTTTATATTGACTTGGATATGTTTTCAAAAGTCCATTATTATAATGAAATACCTACATCAAAAGTATAAGTAAGGAAAGTAGAAGAATCACACTTTCATAAACAACACTTCTTACTTCTTCTTCTTCAGCCGGCCTCCTCCTGAGACTTCCACAGTTCCTATCTTGGACAGATCTAATATCATCAGATCACCTTTTTTGAGACCTTACAACACTTCTTTTGCCTGTGGTCGCCATTCTAGCACTTTCTTAGTCCGTCACTACTTACTTAATCGTTAAATTTTATTTATCGACTGATGATAATTATTGATAGAGATCCATATTATTATTCTGCTTCATCTTCGTTTAGTAGACCTGTTGGTCTGTAATTCAAAAACAATGCCTCCTGAGATAACGAAGTTCAACTATCCTTTCATCTCTCGTGTAGACGGCGACCAGAAAGGATATCATTTGCTGCTATATACGTATCATCGATTTCTTAAAAAAAATGACACACTTGGTTTTTTTCACATAATGTTGGTATTGCAAAATACACAAGACAATTGTGCCATGCTTTCTTTTGTAAGGTAATGCACACCCTATACCTGTCGTTGGTAACCACACACGCCGTGATGGGTGAATCAATCAATTTAAATTTTTATTCTATCCGTTCCTTACACACTCCTTATCAGTCGATCTGACAAATGATATTTATTGTGCAATTTTTAACAGAACCAGGATTTTTTCAGTTTAAATAAAAATCACTTTTTTTAGTAATATAATTCATCTTATGTGCATAAATAAAATTGATTTTCTTTTCACATAACATTCTGAAATTTGAATAAAATTTATCATTAAAATTAAAAAAGTCTAGATATTGGATATTGTTTCGGGTACAAACTTTTTATTACAAAATATCAATCGCCATGTTTCAAGAAATATTTCTACTCTCCTCACTATGAAATATTGGAGAGTCATGATTTCACAATTTTTAAGCGTATTTTTTTACATCAATTTCTCAACGGGTATCATGTAGAGAGTGCACACTGTGAGTTTCGTCGTGATGTGTTTGTACGTATGGCGTACGGATTATCCTTTTTGTGTCCTCTCTACAGCCTAAACTATGAGTCCGATCTATACACTTAATATCATAAATATGTGTAAAGTGTATAGACCTAGAGCTGATAAGTTTTCCATAGATATCCGTTAATTTCTTCTCTATGATTTTATCTGTCCAAATTTTCAAAATGCTCTCACGGTCTGGAAAATCGAGTTATTTTTACACTGTTTGAAATTTTGATACAAGAAAAATACACTCAATAAAAATGCATTAAGGATTGTCAAAATTTAAAGAAAAAATCTATGGTTTGCCATATCAATGTGAAATAAATTTCATATTTGTATGAAAAATGTATATAACAGAAGTAAAATAGCTTCTGTAAGGTAAAATTGAGTGATCAACTTCATATTGATATTGTACATATGTGTCTCTATAGACAAGTGTATTTTTTACTCTCCACTTCTATCTTCCTCAAGGGGTAGGCAGTGAGAACCGAACACCGCATTCTTCTATGTTGACACATTCATCGCCTCATCAACATTGATACATTGTCTCATATAATATATGAGACAATATATTATACTCATCGTGCTAGTTATGCAATTTTACTTGAAATTTCTCAACAGGTATCATGTAAAAAATACATAATACGAGTTTCGTGACAATGTTTTTGTGTGTATGGTGTATTGTGAAAACTTTTGTCCTCTGGGATTCTTATATTTGTTTAAGAATCTAATAGAAATGTCCCTACTTCATAAAAATGCATTAAGAAATTGTCAACCTTTCAAGAAAAAACATAAACGCTTACTATGGTATGGAGAGTTTAGTGTTGGCCACAACCCACTTGTTTTATTTATCTATCAAGTGTAGGGCTGCATGGCAATTCAAATTTATCTGGTTGAATGTGCATAAAATTTATGTACTACTTAATCACCAACCTGCCTGAAATAATTTGATTAAACAAAGTATTATATTCGCATATATCTACAGAATACATTTGATATTCAAGTACGTATCTTAATGTTAAAATATTAGATCCTGGTATTCGGTGTTTTTGCCAAACGCAATCAAAACAAAACCACCCGCGGTTTAAGCGGAAGGGAGATAGTTTAATTAATTTATCGGGGAGATGAGATGGCAACAAGATCTCATGTGGTCTAAATTGTAATTTCAAACGGTCTAATGAAGTTGGTATTAAATTAGTTTCACAGTAATACTCCTCACACATTCCTCTCATCACAAGTCTTAATCAAAGGAAAGAAGACACAGCGCAGCAAGAGAAAACGTGTGAAATTGTATCCACTACAGAACAAAGTACACTTTGTTTATTCAGAATGAAATCAACGTTTCCCTTTGCAGTGGTATGTTCAGTTACACATAAAAATTATTCATCCTTGGATCTCGAAAACAACAAAACGTAATACATACACCGCAATGTGTTTATTTGCAGAAAACTTCTTTGTTATTTTGTTATTAAAATTGCAGAAAATATATCATAGGTACCTACTTCTTGTACTACCTATGCATAATATTTATGACTGCATATTTTTGTAAATAAGTACTTACCTACATACTTGAATTAAAAATGAGTTGGTTGTGGCTATCTTGAACGCCACTTTTCACTATTGGTTTACGGCTATAAACATCAAAGAGACATACATACATACTTTACTCTTACTAATTATTAACTCAGCTGAAAGAACTCAACAAATCCGACCAACTAGAACTGGCACTTCACTTAACTTCATGGCAATTTCTCCTAAAACTTCTTTTGGTCAAAGAAATTATAATTTTCAGGCTCCTGTTCTGTTTAATGTCCTTCCTGTCCATATTAAAACATGTAATTCCTTACACCAATTTAAAAGGAATATTAAGGCGTTTGTATGGACAGACGATTGTAAAAGTGTGTTTTCTTCCTTGACATTCTTTGTTTGATGTGATATTTTTATTTTTAACTTTTGTTATTTATGTTATTTTATATTTTTTAATTTCTTTTATATTTTTTCTTCATCTATATTTATCATGGTCGCCTTATACATTTAGTTTTGTATCGATATATACCCATATAATATGTACATTCTGTTATTGATATCTTTATTGTTGTAAAATGTTAGACTAAGTAAACTCTGTATTTATGTCGCTCACAAAAATGTGATTATATTTAACCTCGATACAGGTTTTTTCCTAGTGAGGTTGAATACATTTGTTTTGTATAGATTTATACCTATATAATATGTACATATTTACTGTTGATATCTATTATTGTTGTAAAATGTTAGACTAAGTAAACTCCGTATTTATGTCGCTCACAAAAATGTGATTATATTTAACCTCGATACAGGTTTTTTCCTAGTGAGGTTGAATACATTTGTTTTGTATAGATTAATACCTATATAATATGTACATATGTACTGTTGATATCTATTATTGTTGTAAAATGTTAGACTAAGTAAACTCTGTATTTATGTCGCTCACAAAAATGTGATTATATTTAACCTCGATACAGGTTTTTTCCTAGTGAGGTTGAATACATTTGTTTTGTATAGATTTATACCTATATAATATGTACATATTTACTGTTGATATCTATTATTGTTGTAAAATGTTAGACTAAGTAAACTCTGTATTTATGTCGCTCACAAAAATGTGATTATATTTAACCTCGATACAGGTTTTTTCCTAGTGAGGTTGAATACATTTGTTTTGTATAGATTTATACCTATATAATATGTACATATGTACTGTTGATATCTATTATTGTTGTAAAATGTTAGACTAAGTAAACTCTGTATTTATGTCGCTCACAAAAATGTGATTATATTTAACCTCGATACAGGTTTTTTTCCTAGTGAGGTTGAATACATTTGTTTTGTATAGATTTATACCTATATAATATGTACATATTTACTGTTGATATCTATTATTGTTGTAAAATGTGAGACTAAGTAAACTCTGTATTTATGTCGCTCACAAAAATGTGATTATATTTAACCTCGATACAGATTTTTTCCTAGTGAGGTTGATACATTTGTGTTTTAATTTTCAAAATTTTATTTGTGAGATGAAATAAATAAATAAACTAGTGCAATGGTATTGAAAATACCATTGTCCCGTTTTAATTTCTTTCTTCTGGAATTAATCTCCTTAGGTTGGTTTGTGCCATTACTGCAAAAGTTCTCCGAACACTTCCTACATGTTTTTGTGTATCTACTATAAATGTTCTGATCCTATTCTATAAGTGTTCTTGTTGTATTTTTATCCATAGATAGAACAACCATGCACTTAAAGCATCCGGAAAAATACTATACCTAACGAAATCCGCATAAGATAAAATTCTTCTTTCCAAATATCAGGAACAGCGGTTAAAAAAAGATTATCAGCTTACTAAGCTCGTGGAATGTTTCCTACACAACAGGAGATTCTACGTCACTCTTCAGTCTAAAAGAAGCCGCTGGAGA
Organism: Molanna angustata; assembly: GCA_963576475.1. Classification (NCBI taxonomy): domain Eukaryota; kingdom Metazoa; phylum Arthropoda; class Insecta; order Trichoptera; family Molannidae; genus Molanna; species Molanna angustata. The sequence continues at coordinate 14,890,095 of OY754964.1, forward strand.
AACCAGAAAAATGGCCTTCCGCAGGGTAGTGTGCTTGCACCAATCCTTTATAATACATACATATATACACTAACGACCAACCCATAAACAAGGCAATTCATATATATGCAGATGATACTGCTGTAGCTGCACAAGCAAAAACGTTTGACGAAGTGGAAGGAAAACTGTCAACAACTCTCCAGGATTTGGCTCACCTGAAGCCAAATCCAGCGAAGACTCAAGTCTGTGCCTTCCACCTCAGAAATAGGGATGCGGGAAGAAAGCTAAGAGTATGGTGGCAGAGTCAGGAACTGGAACACAATGACGCACCAAAATATTTGGGTGTTCGTCTGGGCCGATCCTTGACTTTTAGGAGGCATTGTAAAGAGTTCGAGAAGAAGGTATGTGCCAGAAATAACATCATAAGAAAGCTTACCAGCACAGAGTGGGGAGCCCAACCCCATGTCCTAAGAACCTCGGCACTGGCACTGTGTTTCTCCGCTGCTGAATATGCTGTACCAGTATGGTACAACTCATCACACGCAAAAAGGGTAGATGTGGCAATTAATGAAACAGCCAGATTAATATCTGGTTGCCTAAAACCGACCCCCACTAAAGAACTCTATCCAATTGTGGGTATTGTCCCCCCTACGATCAGACGGCGTGTTGCAGCAGAAGTCGAACGGAGCAAGCAGCAAACTGACCCTAGACATCTAATGTATGGCTCACAGCCGCATCAGTGCAGACTCAAGTCCAGAAGAAGCTTCCTGGAGATGACCGCCCCTATAGTTGGCCTCCCCGAGGCCCGAAGGCTCTCACTGTGGCGTGATAGTGTCGAACGCACTCAGCTACCACCCGCGGAGGACGTGTCAGTGGGACACAACCTGCTTTATCCAACATGGAGATAGCAAACACTAGTGGAATCCGAGTGGCCGAATATTGGGGGCTACGAATATGATGTTGTTCCGGACACGGAAAGTAAGTAAGTAAGCGGTAAAAAAACTTCATGGTCAAAATTTGTTTAACTCCGAAACATTTAACAACGTAACAAAGAAACGAGTGAGTGTGTAAAAAGTTATTTGTACAAAAGCACGTAATTGTTGCCACAAATTGTTTGGACTTCAATTTGTTAAAATGATCCTTTTGGCGAGATTTATTATATTCCCCTTTATTAATTACACTGATTAGCGATGATGTATAGGGCCATGGTCTAGCATCATAATTATTTGGCCTGTAGGTAATATTATATCGTTGAAACCTTATACCTAGCACTATTATATATTATGTACCTTATGTCATATTATGTACCTATTGAGCGGTATACATAATATGCTCAATACATAATATGACATATCCATGATATACATAGGTACATTTCGACATGGTATTTATTAAAAGTGACCAGCTATTGGCGAGGTCGAAATTTATTATTTATTCAGGCTGTTTAGGTATTCATATGAAAATTCAGTTGAATTTCTCAATGCATATGAATTTTTATAAATGACGATCCTAATACTTATAAATAATAACAGGTTAGACCTCTTTTGTGTTATAGATTTTATAAAAAAAACTACCGTGTAGATTCAACAGAATTTATGTAATAAATAAATAAATTTATTACTTAATAATATTTTAAACTTAATTATATTTTAAACTTTACTTGATAAGTTGATAGTTTATTTACATGAAATAAATAAATAATTGAATAAATAAATAAAAAAATGCACATTTACATACACCAACACAAATGGAATAACTAAATGTAATAGTTTTTTTTAAATAAGTATGTTGATAACAATTCATTATCGTATATTAGGTTCGAAACTCCAGCTTCATTTCATATTTTTATTAATTATCCTTACAAGCTTGGTTGGTGCAGTAATGTGCTTAAATATAGGCTACCACACAGAATCACCTAAACCGCAATATTATAACCCACCGTAATGGGCTAAAAGAGTGATGAAGGTTTACTCACAAATTGTACTTATTCTAAAGTCTCTCTAATTTACATGATTTAAATAATATCATGGAAACCTGAGAAATGTTATTATGACACTTGAAACTATAAGACGATGATATATTATAAAAGTTTTTAAAACCACACACAACTTCAACTTTATAAACATTTTTAATTCACCTGAAATACGATTTAGTATTCATATTATATATTATTTATGCGCTCATTTAGCTTTTATGAATATATTTTTCTCTTAAAATTATTTAATATTTTAGTTAAGATAATAGCGCCATTACAATTTTAGCTTTCATACATTATTTTACCAAAATTGATAATAACACGATGTTATCGGAATAGGCGTGATGACAGTAAGAAAAAATCATTGAAATTATGATTTTATTAGATAAAATATGTTATAAAGATTTGAAAAAATATATTTATTTTCATTTTAAAAGAGCGAATAATATTAATATTATTAAAATAAAAATACAAAATATGTTTGTCCGCCATTTTATGTGAAACACCAATCAGAGCGCATGACGTCACCATATTGTCACTGTCAATTGTGTTTGTTACTGTCAACTGTTGTGTTGTTCGAAATGGCTATTTTTTTCATAACAAGCTATATGGAATATGCTGCTTATTTTTAACATGCTATTTTTATTTATTGATTTATTTGGTTTATTTGGGACAATAAACCAAATAATATCGCTATCCGCTCTATTGAATCGTTGACGCATCTGTTATAACACGCACCGAGTATTGTAACGTGGTGGAGAATATTTAACGTTTCAGAAATAAATAACTTGGTGGCTTTCATTGCTTGATTATAAAATAAAATGATGTAATTATATTGTTTGTGGGAGTTGTACAGTGTTACATGAGGTTGAAATGGAAATACACAATGTATTATGATGAATCTAATATACATATGGGATAACTGTTATGATTCATATACATATTATGATTAATATATTAAAATATGTAATAGGTGTGATGACTGTAAGAAAAAAATCATTGAAATTATGATTTTAAAAAATAAAATAGGTTATAAAGATTTAAAAAATGTTTTTTTTTAATTTATAGGAGTGAATAATAATAATATTATAAATATAAAAATACAAAATGTGTTAGTCCGCCATTTTATGAGAAAAAACAATCAGAGCGCACGACGTCATAGTATGGTCGCGTCAATTCTTCTGATAGTCTTCAATACAATATACGCATTAATTGTCGGTCTGGACTATGTTTATTTTGGTGTTATCGATATATTAATATTTTAATTAGATACTTAAAACTAAAACAAATTAAATATAAATGGAACAAGTATTCATCAAAGCAAATAGTTTCAATTTACCTAGATACTCGCCTACCTATCGGGGGACACTATGGGCCGGTATTACAGTGTCAGTTTAAGAGCTAAACTCAAGTTTTACAAAAATATAGCGTATTACAGTGTCCGTTTAGACCTAATCTTCCCTCAAATACGTCACTAAAACGACAAATATTTAACTCAACGTTTCTGGCAGATTAAGTACTTAACTGTGAGTCAACTGTCATTTGCTAGGCAACTCGTGTAGTTTCAGTTTCTATCACTAGAGGCGTTAGGCAACGTGTGTAGTTTCAGTGTTGTATCGAAGGTGGCGCCACACAACAAAACAAACTGACAGCCGTATTGAAACGAACACGGGCATTTAAAAGCATTATTTTGGTGAAAAAAATTAAATTTACCATGTTGGATAATAAAACAATGGTATTTAAAGTCGTAGCGTCCCGTTTTGTATTTCGTATTATTTGAGGTTATTTAAATTTGACAGATAATAACCACAGAAAAAGTGAAATATGTCTATAATTGAAGATTTAGTAACTGACATGTCATATTGCACTGTAATACGGAAATGGATTCAATCTCCCCTTAACATTAATCTTGAGTTTGGCAAACTCAATGAGTTGAGGGCCGACTGTAATATCGGGCCTATGTTAATTGTATTTTGTATGTAACTTAGTTTTTATTGAATAAATAAATAAATAAATAATGAACGCTCGCAACGTATGGTAAACTAATTTAGTTTTAGTATTCTACAATTTTGTCACGCGATGGTGAGCTGACGAACGTTCGACATGTTATGATGCTGGTCACTGCCAAACTAAACTAGCAAGCTATATTTTTTTCATGCAATGAAGCGATTTGCGAAACGACGGCGATTACGCGAAGCATGCGTTTTAAAACATCGTTACAATTTTAGCAGCATACGAATTATTACATAGCGCTCGTTATTTGTATTGTGTTCATAACAAGCTATATTTATCTGCTATCGTTATTTTTAGCAATAGCAGCCATAGTAGTTATTTTTCTGCCTGTCTTAACTAATCTTAACTAGAATGGAACTTTTGATGGTCGGATATTTCTTTGCGTCGAACAAAGACTTTTGTTCATCAGAATTTCGAAACGTAAAAACTTAATAATAAGTACATATAAGTACTTTATTTATCTGTAATTTAAATACAACTTACATCTCGAAAATCGATAAAATATGCTCCTTCTTCTCTCTACATTATGTGTTCATAAGCTAAAAACATACGCGGGAAACTTATGATGGCCTATTTTGACGTTTGGACATTAATGAAGTTCTTTATATGCTTATTGCCTAAATAATGGTAAATATTATATTATTGAGAGCTAAAAGTGGGGGAACAAATACTGTACTTCATTGTAAACGCGTACTTAATAAAATTCACTTGTGTCTCGCCGTGCGAAATTTAATCACTTATTTCCCTTTTTTTTCGCGTGGGACGAAAACAAATACCTCAGTAGGTGTTTTTTTCGTCGTGTTTGTACATTTAGGGACCGCACAACACTTATGCACTTTTGAATTGATTATAAATACACAAATCGTCTTAGAACACATATATTACATATAGTAGTGATATGCAGTTTACGATACCATGACGTCACCGTCAGGGTCGGCAGCCACTATGATACTACAAGCTTTTTTTGGCGTAAATGTCAAATTTGATTTTAAAATGGCGATTTTTGCTACTAAACCTTTATTTTATGTAGAAATGTATATATATTTGAAAACAGTGAATGCGTAAAAACATCGTGAGATAGTTTTTCAAAATTAGTCATCATGCCTATTCACGAAAATATGCATTATTCAGCATTATTTGGGAAATAATTATGGCTGAACGGAATATTTGATTATCTCAAATAAATACTATTTTATCAATGTTTTTTCTTGTGTTCGGTAAAAAAACAAATATTTCAGATTTTGAGTCTTATGATAATCAACTTTACTTGGAAATACATTAATGCAACTAGATGATTTTTTTAAAATTAAAAATATAATTAATATTTTTTTGTTCCACCACTGTAATCCAATTTTATTAGTTGGCGTAAATAGGGAGAAAAAAAATTGACGCAGTCGAGACGTCTGTACTCGTTCAAGCCATCAAAAAAAATCAAATCATGTCCAATTCAAGTCAAATGCCGGGTAATCAAAATGCAAAATCAAACGAAGAAAACGAGAGACACGCAGATAAAACACTATTGAAAGAAATCCGGAACAAGAAAAATATAAAATGTCATACTATTTTTCACATAAATGGCACATTTTTCGTTATTGCAATAACATGGGAGAAAATAATACTCGTGTAAATGTTTGGAGTTACCTGTATTTTGGATACTGTTTTAAGCATTGAAAACCTCGTCTGTGTAAAGTGCGCTTAAGTCACTGAGATATCCATATTTTAAGTTTAAGAAAAATAACATTGTAGAGTTCTTAATATTCTCTCTATAACATTTTTATATACCTACAATTAAAAGTAAAACAATAGGTATTGTGAGTTTCTAAAATAATAAAATAATATTGATTCTGTCAGTGTAATATTCTGTAATAAAAGTTATTTTAATCATAAAACTTTAACTTCAATATCTTTTGTTTTCTCTCGGCGAGTGCACTGGTGATGTGCCAGCATAATATCACCATTATATATCTGAGAAAGTTTAACAAGAAAAGAGTTTTAAACAAAAATGGTCTCCGCAGTCCGATTCAGTATATAGGTACTGCATTAATAGAGAACGCAGATTGTGAACTTTTGAAAGATCAGCTGGACCAAAGACCAACTTAAATGTATTTAAACGTTCGTTTTATTAGTTTCCAGAGTTTTTAAAATAAATTTTGTCATAAAAGAATCGTATTTCATTTGCCTATTTTGGAAAGTATTGGTTATTATTATTATGCAATTTCATTACATGGGTGATGGTAGAGGGGTTAGCGCACTATTTTAAGTAATCCAGTGGTTGCAAGTTCGGATCCTCCTACGACCGATTTCGTTCATTTATGGCACAAGCATTTATGCTTATTATAGGGAATGTATGAGGATGTATAAGTACCTACCTGTTACAAGGACATATTCATTCTTTTAAAAAATATATTATTCTGCTCCTAGCATATCAGCTTATATAAGATTACTCAGTTTGAGATGGCTGGCCATGTGCAAAGAAAGCCAAACACCCAAATAAAATAATGATTGTATACTCAGGATACAGGCCAAGATTGAGATGGGAGGACGACATAAGGAGAGATGGGGCATTAGATAGAGATTTATTCTACATTGAATTAAACCATTATAAGTCATATTTCAGCACATTAAAATCATTGTTCATTTTTTTGATACCCTACATAAAAATACCTCGATGACAGTTCACACGAGGACACAAGTGTGAATTTTCTATACATAATATATAAAATATGTTGTACTTTTTTTTGCAGATTGGTAGGGATATTGATTATTTAAAGGATTCTGTGAACTGTTTTTCGTGCAATAGACTATTAGTTGTTGAATATATTCCGCTTGAAATACGTCAAATTAAAAACCATAAGAAAATGATGACGATTGTGAAAAAATTCTTCAAGGTGTTATAGGTTTAGTAGATTTAGGTAAATATGTGTTTGTTTGTTTCTATGTTGGGGTTATTATACATTCCCTTGTGTGAAGCTGACTTTTTGATAATTCTTTTTATGTTATGTGTTAGTAATTGATTTGTGTTTAATACTTGCATTATTAATTTTGTATATGCTGGTATAATCTTTGTGTTTTTTCTTTTTATTTTACAATTTTGTATAGTCATTTTGTTGCACACATCATCCTCCCTCCACACAAGCTAATAAGCTTTAAGAGGTAGGTGATTTGTAAACCATATAATGTATACAGTTTGTATGTTCGTATATTTTGTTATAATATGAATAAAGAGAATACATAAAAAATAAATGAATATGTAAAAAAGGTGGTGATGAGCATAAGAAAATATTTTATTTTAGTACTTACTTGTACTGACTTAGAGTTACTAATTCGATTAAAAGTAAAGTTGTTCTATTCTTCTTCAAGGGCTATTTCGGAAGGTGCATTTTCAAATAAATTCTTACTTTTGTATATCAGTGTCTCACGCTTTTCTTTAATTTGAAATTTTTATTCCACACAAGAGACACACGTTTCTTTGGTTGGGATGTCTCGTTTGACTAATCGTGGAAGACCATCGCTATACAACTCTGTGATGAGTTAGATAGAAAATATTCCATCTAGTATATTCTAGACTATACAAAGTCACTAAGTCATAAATTATATACCTACCGATGTTTGTAGAACGTTAGAAGTGGGCATAGTCAGGTCCATGTGTCCCAATGCATCCGCTGAGATGGCGTATTTCGTTAGACCAGACTAGCTCGTGCATAATATAGATCCTGGAAGTTTACCAAAGCTAAACCGTCGACTTCTGTTTGTGGTTCTTCCCATTTACCCCCTGTTTCATGTTTCAGTCGCCCACCAGCTCTTTATTCTCACTGTGCCCGGGGGCTATCTTCAGACTAACTCAAAAATGAAACTAGAAAGTCTGCACCATAATATGCATCCTGTATAATATTTCTTTTGAGGTTTACGCTAAATAAAATTCGACACAAAAATTATTATCTGCTGGAAAGAAGGATGTTTGAACATCAATAATATAAAATTTGCTTAGGATTTTATCAAAAATCAAATCTATCCACAAATATCAATTAGGCTCTTATCAACTGAAATTCATTTTTATCAGTTTTTACCAAAAAAATAGGTAGGTATCAATTAGGCTCTTATCAATTGAAACTCATTTTTATCAGTTTTTACTAAAACAATAGGTAGGTACCCATATACTAACAAAATTACAATTGAAAATAACACGTGTACAAATAATGTTTAATTTGAACTATGAAATAAGAGGCAATGTAAGCAAAGTACAACTTCCGTAAATAATATTATGATAAATATTAGAAAAAATAATGAGAGAATTCTAAGTAAAATTCAACATTGTACTCCTGTTGGCGATTTTGTTTAATATGCATATAGGTATTGTAATATTCGTTTAGAACTACTTGTCGTCTACGTACACAAATTATCGACCATCGATAGGCATGTTTTAATTACGATTAAAACATACCTATCTATAGCATTATTTTTCGTACAAATGCAGGTTCTTAGCGAATCGGATCGTATCGCGATCGGATTTGCAGTGAAGATTAAGGTCGCAGGTCTAGAAGATTTACCTGCATTGGATGTCGTCAGATCGGGAGAATTAAGTACCACAAAACGCATCTTGCAAGATAACCCTGTGGGCAATAGACCTCTGGGAAGACCAAGCAGAGATTGATGGAATATGTTACGCGAGATCTGATTGTGTTGGATAATTGTGATGACTGGAAATCCGCTGCTGCTGAGAGGATGGCTTTTTAATCCATTGTTCAGGAGGCTTAAGCTCTACCGGATTTGTACGACCATTGGAAGTAGGTGTGAAATGAAACGTTAAAGAAATGTATTTTGCAAAATAGTTTTATATTTTTGTAAATCTACATCAAAAGAATTTTATAATAACAAACGTTTGCCCTATGACTTTTATGAGTTGTGAAATTATTATCAAAGAGAATTTCTTCTACCACTGTGGGTTTTATATAATTTTGAATGCTATTTTCCCGGAAAATGAACTATGGTTTGTAAAATCTGAATACTAATTTTCGACGGTTTTTGGATTAATACATGGCTCAAATATACAGACATTAGTATTTACAATAGTATTTTAGAATAATTTTAATCTATACATTAATAAATAATAATAAGTTATTTTAAGCTTGGTTTACTAACATGCACAAATGATAAAAAACAAAGAGACTTAGATTTTTATTCTCAGGTTTGTAATTATTTTGACATTATTAAATTTCATTTTGAAATAGTACTTGCCTGAATCAATATCCCCATGAATCATAATCATGATTGTCTAAAAATAACAAGTCAATAAATTGAGAGTATTGTGAGAGTTGCTCTATCATAGTCAGGTAGTTGTGAATATGTGACAGGTTGCACTTATACGTCATGAACTGATGGATTTGCTATTGTATTATGGTATAAAGGGATGAACGTGGGGGATAATCCTATAATCATATTATTACCTTCCTATCTATCTCTTACCCCATCCATAACATCATGGAGATATCACTTGATCCTACACATTATGGACATATCCGTAATGCCTTTATGTAAATAGAATATCAGTAATTCCCTCTGCTGTCATATTATGTATGCTGTATATTCAGGATATTATGCCTTTCCATTTCAACAATTGGTACTTCATAGTAATATATCATTTTGAATATTTTATTTCTCCACCCAATAACAGACATCGTTTGAGATATAAGTACATAGAAACACGCTAATCAATAATGTCTAAGCAGTACAACATCTAAACGTCGATTTGTTCTAGAAAATTTATTTCTCTTAACATATCGACATGATTTCAAGCCAAGATCCGCGAGATTTTGTATGGCCAGATATATATTATTCATGATATCTCAACTTTGAAATAAAAAAACACCAACTTGGAGACTTCGCAGCATATATGTTATATAATGTATGGATGAACTCGGAGTACAACATTCAGTGTCTGTGTGTACGTGTGTTTGTGTATGTCCCTCCATTTGATACACTGAGCCCAAAATATCGTATAAAATAGAAAATTTTATGAATTTTTATTCCAGTCAGGGGTTATAAATATTTGATTTTTTTCTATATATTTCAAAAACCATAAAAGCTAGAACGTTGAAAATTGGTATAAATATAGACAAATACAATATCTCTGTCTGTTTTTTATGAAAAACTTCCAGGGTTTCTTCAACTTTTTTTGATAAAGAAAAAATCTTTATGACAAATATATGTTTAGGTTCTTATATTTCCATTTTATTTAATGCCGAAAAACGCCGAGACTCCCCTAATAAATAATTTAATTTTCTATTAAAAAAATACATACATTTAGCAGTTGGTACATATTGAAACTCTTTTTAACAATTTTTGTAAAAATTTAATTTAGTGACTACATCGTTTCATACAATTTGTATGACAGAATACACAAAAGTTACGAGGACTCTCAATAGTTTGATAATTAATCTTCGTACATACATACCATCAAGCCGTTTATCTATTCGGGGTAGAAAAAAAGAGCTCTATACTATATACCTGACACAATACATGGGTTGTATAGGAAAACAAAATATATTCAATAATTTGTATTTAGTTTCGTTATTCTTTAACTATTGGTACCTACCTACATAATATCACCATCGACAATTGGATCTCATGTGTCTTTGAAACATGTATCCTCCCAGTGCTGACATATGGATTGGAAACAATGACACTAATTGCCAACACAATATACAAATTGAAATGTACGCAACAAGAAGAAGAAGTGTTACATGCAACTAGTTATTATCATATCATTTATATATTATCGTTATCTTGATGAGACCCTAAACTAAACTAAAAATTTCGATTTCTTGCTTTGGTTTCAATTACATTCTTCCTCCTATAATTTTTACAATTACATTCACAAGAATTTAAACTGTTATTCATTTTGTTCCAAGACTGAGATGGGAGGACGGCATACGGAGAGATGCAGAAAAGCTCCTGCAGGTCCCTAACTGGAGAACGGCGGCTGAGGATAGAAGAGGTTGGAGGCACTTGTAGAAGGAGGCCAAGGCTCGATCTGGGCTCTAGCGCCATCGAAGAAGAAGATTCATTTTGTCAAAACTATTGCTTCATCTTCAAGATGAATGTTATAAATTCATTCATATACAATGAAGCTCGTTCGTGGTTTAAATGAATTCTAATTAATAAAAAGTTTTATATTTGCCATAAAGTTTACTTTGATTTTGGCATATTTTATATTTTAATTAATTAACAAATATATTAAGTTCGGTGAATTTCCCAATATACAGATGAAAGAGCAAACGAGTATATTTTTCCAATAAACTCGGTTTAATGAAACTGTTGGATTTAATATTTTTTGTCCGAAAACTTTTTCATTCAAACGTTTAAAACACGAATATCTGTGGATTTCCATTAAAATTGGAGAGTAAACAAACATTGCTACATCGGTAATTAAACGTGGGATTGAACGTGCGCTCTGATCCATGAATATACACAGAAAATAAATGTCACATCAAAATATCGTTAAATTTAAAATTTAATTGGAATTGATAATATAGCACTTATACATAGATAGTCATAATGGTTATTTTAATTTTTGCCAGACGCGCTAGTCGAGGGGCTATCATAATGAAAATTTCCAATTCAAAGATTTGCATTCAATCAAGTTTTATTAATTTACCCCACTGATTATAAGCAAGTTTGTGAAGTAAGTATATAGGAGTTATAATAAAATGCGGTAAAATATTGTGAATTTATGTCATATCGAGCCTTGGCCTCCGTCAGTCTTCGCCTCCAGCTTCTTCTATCATCTGCTGCAACTCTCCAACTGCCAGGCACTTGTGGTAGTTGGGAAGAATCCCTTCCAACTTCGTACTCCCATCGCAGCCGCGGTCTTCCAACCTTCCTTCTTCCACCTGGATCTTCACACAGAACTTTCTTTGGTATTCGCTGTGTTGGCATTCTCTGTACATGTCCGTTCCATCTCAATCTGCTCAATCTGACATGCACAGAGAGCCTGGGAGTCTTGTAGATAGAATATAGCTCATTATTGTATCTAATCCTCCAGGCGTCACCATCAGGCACAGGTCCTAAGATTCTACGAAGTACTCGTCTCTCAAACGTGTCCAGCATTTCAGCAGATTTGGCTGTAAGTGTCCATGCTTCACATCCATATTTATTTTATTTTTATTTATTTATTTTTCACACCTTTATCACAAAGACTTTTATGAAGATTACTGCTGCCCAACTAGGTAACCCTGTTCTAGGGCTAGCAGTTTACAATTTTACCAAGCCAAATATTTGACATTTTGGTTATACATAGTTACATAGAGCGGACACCAGACATCACAACACAGTAAATTACAATATTACATAGTTACCAATATCTTAAACACAAAAGTATAAACTGATACAGTAAATTTTGACATGTTATTATTCTAATATTACTTCTACCATAATATGCACACCCGTTGTTGTCATTTATGTTATGTAGCAGTTTGACATTAAAATTTGCTCTGTGGTCTTCTCAACGTATATACTCAGTAACAATATTATTTGACTTGAGTCACAAATCAAATAAAATACAAAATCAAGATTTCTTCTTTAAAATTAATCTAATAAAAAAAGAGAAATGTTTTAGAGTTTATTTGTCTTAAAATAAGATGCAATGTAAAGACAATCCTCGAACCAGCTTGTGTAGCGTGTAGTTATATTATTTAATATTATTTCTCAGAATTATTGTTGGATGTTTAATATTTGGGCAATTTCTATCCTTCCGTAAATCCCTATATATTTTTTTATTCTTGTTTTAAATAATGTATGTGAAGTTATTACCTTGAGAGACATAGGTAAAGTATTATAAATTCGTGGAGCGATAAATGATGCATTTTTTGTCCGAAAGTTGTTTTCATATGAGGGATTATGTAATTTAAAGTAATGCTTGTTCGTGTGGTTCTGGATTGTTGTGTTTTCTGGTGATGTATTATATTTTTATGAAAATAAGTTAGTATATGCTGGATATATATTTGTCTCGGGTCAAATACTTTAAAATCGTTATAGAGGTTTTCCGTAGGGTAATCAAACGGTTTTTGGATAATTATCTTCACAATGCATCTTTGAGCTAGACAAAGTTTTTCCAAGATAGTTTTGGCACATCCACCCCAACCAACAATTCCATATGAGATCAATGAATGAGTCAATGCGAAATAGACAGTTTTTAATGTTTTTTGTTTTAGAATTTTTCGAAGGTTTCTATAAATATAACCAAGTTTTAGAATTCTCTTTGTTAGTGTCTCTATGTGATCTTGCCATCTTAGATTATTATCTATGGTCAGACCTAAATAATTTATAGCATTGACTCTCTCCAAAGGGATACAGTCACAAGAGTCTCTAGGTACACAACAATGTATTTTTATAGAAAACATCGAATTTAGTAAAGGTTGCCCTGCTTGTGTGGCGCTAAATGTAAGGTATTTAGTTTTACTATTGTTTAATGTAAGAAGGCTGTTATCCAGACAGTTTTTTATTTTGTTAATTGCCATACCAGCTATTTTGTAGCTCTGTTTCCAAGTTTTTTCACTTACTATTAGTACAGTGTCATCAGAAAAATTTATATATGTCACAACTGTTCTAATAATTGTTTTATACAGTGTGATTTTTGTTTTCCTATGGACACTTCTTGATTTGAACACCGGTAGAAAAGAGCAGAATGCTCCGTTAAAAATCTACACTACTTAATTGATTCTATTTACTTTTGTGTTAAAATAAATGTTTGAGATGGTTTCTAATTTGAAGAACTCCATAGTGAATAAAAAACATATAATGATAAATTACTGACAGCCGTTAAGATTTAGCCCCGTAAGCCGAAACGGTCGTCAGTAATTTTATGAAAACTTCGAAGAAAATTATACTTAGGTATATTCATATTTTTTCAAAAAAAAAAAATGTATTAGATCTCGCTTCATCAATACAGATAGCAAAAGAAGTGAAGAGGCCATAGGTAATTTTCAATTTGATTGCTAATTTGTCGTGCACAATCATCAGTGACATCATAAAAAAAATTGTAAAAAAATATCAGTAAATCGTTTGAGTACAAGTGGCAAGTGAAAGACGATCAATCGATCATCACTATCATAGTAATCGCATTTTATTATCATATTTTATGTGTAGCAAGTTGGAATGGGAAAAATGGAAAAACTTTGTAAATATGTAAAAAAATCATTTCTACTAAGTATATAATATGTTAATTTAAATGTATAAATAATCAAGTCGCCTAAATTGACAACCAAAGTTTACGCGTTAGTGAAAAAACGAGTGGGTTGTGGCCAACATTAAACTCTCCACTACACAGTAAGTGTACAGTTTTTTTCTTGAAAGTTTGACAATGCCTAGATTCATTTTTATAAAGTACATTTGCATTAGATTCCTAAATAAATATTAGTTTCCCAGAGGACATTCATAATACACCATACTAACAAAAACATTGTTAAGAAACTCATAGTATGCACTCCCTACGTCATAATAACTGTTGAGAAATTGATTTAAAAACTTTGTTTTAACAATTGACATATATGTATGAGATGATGCATGAATATTGATGACGCGATGGATACAAATTCAAATTATTCAACATTGCCAAACATAAAAAATATATATTTTTATATACATTTTTCATACAAAAAATCCATTTTATGATCACAGCTTTCTAACTGTTGTACAGTTTTGTGAAGATTGTTTTTGTTTTGTAAATAATTTAAAAAAATATTATTAATTTATGTATCTAATTTCCAGGTCGTGAAAGAATTTTTCAAATTTGAGGGATGAAATCATAGAGAAAAATGAACCGTTTTCTATGGAAAACTACTCAGCTCTAAGTTAGTGTACTTTACACATAATGTGTCAATATGAAGTCCATCGGCCTTTTTGTTTGGGCTGTACAGAGGACACAAATTTTCGTACACATAAAAACATTAATCGAAACTCAAAGTATGCACTCTCTACATGATAGCCTTTGAGAAATTGATTTAATAAAATACGCTTAAAATTGTGAAAATCAAGTATTCTACTTAAAATAAACAATCCGGGTTGGAAGGTACGAAATACATTCGCAAGATTTTTATCACGTCAATGTTTTTCTGGCGTCGGAGTACACAAAAGTTTAATTTCCATTTTAAATAATATAAATAAACACGGGTACATTAGCATTTCCATTTGGGTAACAGTACAAGGGCGGGAACGTTGCGTTGGGGACATCTCTGGCCTTAGTTGTATGCTAACCATGACTTCGATCAGAAAGATTTATTCATGACCAAGATAACATTAATATATTTCTTTTTGCCGCGTTATATTAAGAAAAATAATCTTGTTTTTATTAAGGCTGCAAAGCCCGCAAATACAGAAAATATCAAAACATCAGCGGATAGAATTAATTTAAATGTTTTCCTAAACAAAACCGAAATATACATACATATTCACAAGCGTTGTTTACTGATACGATTACAGAAGTGATCTATTTTATTTATAATCATAAATATTTATATTATTTATAATTTACTATGTGAAGTGAGTTTGAAGTGAGTTATAATATTGTGGTATTTATTGTATTTAGGTATTACAATTGCTTGATCCCGCAATCAAACTTCAGCACATTTTTCGGCTTACTGGATCCAGTAGTATCTACAATTAATTCAGTTTCCAAATAATGGCGTAAAAGACTACGTTGTCTTATAAGAACATTGAGATTCCATGCAAAATTGTTACAACTCTTACACAGAATCTTCATTTTTTGAAAAAAAAGTTTTTACGAGTATCAAAGTAAGACATTTTAAGATTTACCAATGTACAAAAGAGTCATTGTCACAGAGATTTTCTTTGCATAATGTACGAAAACAATAATCAATATTTTTTAACAGATTTTTAATTATCTCAATAGAGACGAAGTTGGAATATTTATTGTAGGAGAACCGGGAAATCAAGGCACCTACAGGGCTTACGACCTGTCATCGGCTGGTTTACGTGATCACTTTATGCGCTTGCGCAACGTTCACCAATTATGCCTTTTAATGAGATCCCTATCAATTCAATTTTGAAAGTTCTATATATTGTAATACTGAAATTCTTTTCGCTTGAAAATAAGGAATTTTTACTACAGCCATCTATGGGTGAAATTATGAACAACAATCTTATTATTTTTATTTATTTTATTGGAACGCCATCTATTGAGAGAATTGGTTTTTTTTTTTTTGTAAATAATGAAAGCTACAATTCTTATATCTGAGGTGACAATGCATTTTTCGCATAGAAGTCACCCCTGAATTGCGCCAGACTTATAAGGTCATTTTTTTTTTGTCTTATTTACCTACTTGTACCAATGTGTAAGTAATAGAATATTTTTATTATTGCATATGCGCAAACATTGGATTTTTTTTTTCCCTGTCGGGAGTCAAAGATATTTTTTAACAGATTTTTAATTATCTCAATAGAGACGAAGTTGGAATATTTATTGTAGGAGAACCGGGAAATCAAGGCACCTACAAGGCACCTACAGCCCTGTAGGTGCCTTGATTTCCCGGTTCTCCTACAATAAATATTCCAACTTCGTCTCTATTGAGATAATTAAAAATCTGTTAAAAAATATCTTTGACTCCCGACAGGGAAAAAAAAAATCCAATGTTTGCGCATATGCAATAATAAAAATATTCAATAATTAATATAGTAATAATTTTATACGACAAAATAGAGACATGTTTTCTCTATAGAGACGAAGTTGGGATATTATAGAAGAACCAGGAACTCGAGGCACCTACAGGGCTTACGACCTGTCATCGGCTGGTTTACGTGATCACTTTATGCGCTTGCGCAACGTTCATCAATTATGCCTTCTTATTGAGTTCTCTTATCAATCTAACTTTTGATTTTGACTCCCGAAAGGGAAAAAATCCAATGCTTGTGTATATGCAGTTAAAAAAATATATATTCTCAATAAAGACAATTATCGAGAGATATGATTCATTCATATTATTTCCAATTGTCTAAAATGTACTTGAAATACGAATACAACATATGAGAAGATTTTAGATTTTTTTGATAATAAAATCCTGCTGGATTGACGCTGCTAGATTGCAATCCATAATTATATTGAAATGTGTTAAAGGGATATAGGTCGGCCTTCGTGGTTCAGTTGGTTAGATATCTGACTGCTGAGCCAAAGGTCCCTGGTTCGATTACCGGTGGAGACACAGTTTTTAATTGTGTTTTCAGTCTGGATCTGTGAGACGATTAATATCGTAAGTCTCCAGTATGTCGCAACTTGTTACTGGGTGCGTGTTAAATTAATATTTGACATAGTAGGTACCTGTTAGTTGCCGGAGAAGCAATATTAAATGAATAAATAAATAAATGAATATACCAGTATGTATATCCCTTCTATATATCCAGAGATGGATGGACTTTATTTACACACTTCATTGAAATAAATTTATTCAAGTACCTACGAAATATCTTACGCTAAAATATACAAAGCTAAATAACAAATATATTAATTGAAATATCATAAAATACATTTTTTTTGTTTCTAATATAAAAGTTGAATGGATCCGCTTGAAGGCATCATTAAAGCATCATTGTTTTGTTTATAAAATAGATTCATGTTGTTAAAAATGAATCTAAATATAAGCATACCCTAATGAACGTATTACAATATATATTTGTGATAGGGTTGATGAGACATGAATAAAAAATAAATATTTCATGTTAAATAAACAAAACCATATAATGAAAATGTAAAATGTAGATTATATTTACTCGAGATATTTTTTTATACGAGAAGGTATTCTTTGATGTACACAAAAATCTGAAAAACCTCTACAAGTAACATAGCATTTATCTATTTCTTAACAATTTTTCTATACAAAGAAAAACGCTCCGAGGTAAAGGAGAAGATTATCCTGCGATGGAAATGGTAGATAATATTTTACCTGCTATTATACTTTCATTGCCTTATTTTTCCTTTGGATATTTCGCCGCCTGTAGCTTTAAGACATATTCGCCTACTCAAATAAATAAAAATAGTGATAAAAAAATCCATGTTTTATCCATAAATGAGAACGGAAGTCTTATAGTTTGCCATACTAACTAAATAATGTTTAACGTGTTAAAAAGCTGACTGACCATGATTTTCGAATGGCTTTTTAATAAAAATTTATAAGTAATTTCATTATATCTGTACAAAATTTAAAGAAATTTGATTTCAATATTATTATACTTCTTACAAACAATGAACCGATTTTTCTACGAAACTAGTATACGCTAAATTCATTTGTTAAGGGGCCATATAAACCTAAACACCTCAATTTCAAACCAAATCCCTCAAATATGTTAAACAGTGTGTATCTAGAAAAAATAGTAGGTATAAGTCTTTTCAACATTTCTTTACTGAATGTTCGTCACACAATTTTAAAATTCAGCATAAATTCCCATAAATAAATTATTAAAAATATCCTTTTTTACAGCATTTTTTTAAATGACTCCAAAACCATGTGTCGTAGAGAAATAAATCTTTTATGTGCTTAAAGAGTGCATAAAATCAAAGTGAATGGCCGATAAAGTTTTTACATTTCAATTAAGGTTTGTTCTTAAAATGCAAAAAATCAACAAATTTGGGGTTTCCGATAATTTAAATCACGTATAAACCTTTTTTAACGCATGCGATATTTACCCTTACTAACGCGTAACTTCATAGTGCATTGCGCGGTTTTAATATAGCATGTTTTCAGTCACAAAGAAATAGCTGTAACCTATGAATTTTTTTTTTTCATATGAATCCTTAGTACACACATGTGATATGTACTAATTACGCCATGTCTTTGTTATTGAAGTAGGCAGAGAGAACTGAGCGTCGTCCATTTCTGTCTTTGCATATATTCTTCATCTCTTTTACGTTCATCGATGCTAGTCTATCATTTTTTTTTAATAATGAATAAATCCTTGTTAGAGTTTCATATACATCCTCATACATTCCCTAAATGAAGCACACATGCTTGTGCTATAGGTGAACAAAATCAGTAGTGGCAGGATTCGAAATCGCGATCCTTGGATTTCTAACCCAGCGCTCTAACCGATCTGCCACTTCAATTTTAATCTCTCGGCCGTATCCCACATTTTGATTTATTCACTGCTAGTACTGACTGCTAAGGCTCATTAAAATGTATACATTGTGGATTAAAATTGTGTTTATTTCTATAAATAAATTTAATATTTACTTTATAATTATGAACTTCCACTATATTAACGAAAATACATTGAAATTATTTTTATTTAACTCTTATTTCATAGCAGTAACTATTTTTAATCCTTCTCCCTTCCTCTTTCCTTCCCTTTCTTTCCCGTCACAGGTAAATGTGTAGTAATTTTATCATTTATTTTTTGTTGTAATGTAGGTACCTACTTTGTGTTTATTTAATGAACATCAGTTGTGTTTATATGTACATAATTGGTCTGTCTTTTGTTCATTTCATAATGTATTTTTTCTGTTTATTATATAAGACTGTATTTGTCCCTTAAATAAATAAATAAACATTTCCTTCTTTCAGAACTTTGTTCACATGTTTATGCCAATGTTTTCTTGGCTATCCCTTGCCTCTATTTCTCTATTACATAATACTAGGGGCTCCGCCCCTGGACGCTTCGCGGCCCAACCCCGGTTTGGCGCTACGCGCCATTTTTTTAGGCGCTTCGCGCCTTTATTTCTGCGCTACGCGCATTTCATTGGGCGCTGCGCGCCATTTGTTTTATACCAAGCATCGTTTTTTTAACGCTTCTCACCAACCTATGACCGCTGCACATCGAACCAATTCAGGTATTCATCGAACTTACAAAGTATTGAATGTTATCAATAGTGATTTGTAATTAAGATATTCATTAATTTATTATATTATTAGTTCAATGTTTAATAATGTTACCATAATAGAAATTAAACAATAAGTTATTAGTGTGAGTATATTTATCAATATAAATGAATCATATTTCTAAAAAAACATTTAAATTGTACTTAAGCACATAATATTATTATGTATAATGTTTCAATGTATATAGGCATGCTATAAGCATTCAACTCTCAAATGTTGTTGATGTTCCGTTATTTTTTTTTTAAATGGGCAACTACAATAATATTGTTTTAAACAAATATAATAAGAATAGCAACATAAGTAATTGTTACTTAATCAGCCCACCTTTGATTTCATGTTGCATGTACTCACTGCTGATAACAAAACAAATTATTATTCCTGTATAGCGTGGCTCCTGGACATACATAATATGTCCACGGAACTGAGTTTTTCCAAATTATTATATGTGGTAAGGCATTGGTACAATGGGGAATTCTGAGCGGCATTAGTGTTTTTTTTTAGTCCAAAAAGAACGTTAAGGTGTGTCTTGTTTGTCTATTTGGTATGTTGAAGTTAATCATTTTCATAAGGTCTGTACAGTCAATTTTGAAGTTTTTTATGCCATAAAGGTACATTAAGTCTGAGGTCCTTCGTCTTGTCTGTAAAGTCTGCAATTCATGTTTGTAGTTATTACCAAATTTGTACTTCATGTTTTTCAAAAATATTTATTGTATTCATTCTATACTGTTAATATAAGTATTATATTGTGGATTCCAAATGACTGACCCTTGTTCCAATTGACTTCTAACAATTGTGTTATACAGTAAGCTAAATGTTTTCATTTGTGTGAATGGTTTACATACTCTCATCAGGAATCCCAACATTTTATAAGCTTTCAGTATAATGGTGTTTGTCAAATAAAAGTTTACTGTCCAGTTGTATGCCTAAGTCTCTACAGTCTGATTTCTTATCAATCATCTCCCTATTGATTTTGTATGTGTATTGTATTGTACTCTTTTTCCTAGAGAATGTAATGGAGTGACATTTTTCTACATTTAGTAACAGCTTATTAGAGTCAAAATAAGAAGTTAGTCTATCCAGGTAAAGTTGTAAGTCCTTAGTCAGTAATGTCTAACAGTTTTACAGATTTTCATATCATTCAGTTTTATAGATTATTATCTTATGTACTTTAAACAAACTTGGATGGTTTTGAATATGTACTGGTTGTATTAATTTGAATAATGTCATAGGCAAAAATGTAAATACTTATTTGTCAAAATATTATAAAAACAATATTGAACACACATACATACCATCACGCCATGTCCCTCACGGGGTAGGCAGAGAGAACCGAAGGCCACATTTTTCTATCTTGACACACATTCATCGCCTCATCAACATTCATACATCGTCTTATACATGTTCGTCTGTTGTTCAAGCTTCTTACATTTCCATATTTCAAAATAACGTTTACATGGTCGTGCCATCCTTTTCTTGGGCGCCCGCGACCTCTTATTCCGTTCCTGTCAGCTTTGTATATTTTCTTCGTCAGGCGTTCTTCGTTCATTCTTCCCAAGTGGCAAAACCATCTCAATGTGTTAACTTTCATTCTGTTAATTACATCTTCCTTCATCTTACATTCTTTCCTTGTATCTTCATTCCGAACTCTGTCATACATCGTTCTGTTACAAATTCTTCTAAGCGATCTCAATTCAACTGCATTTATTCTGCTTTCATGCGACTTCTGCCATGTCCAGGTCTTACTTGCATACGTCAAGGTTGGCACTACGATTGCATTATGAATGGCAACTTTAGCGTCTCTTGATATGTTGCGATCATTCATAACTGGTCTAAGCGCTCCATTCACTCTGTTTTCTGCCATAACTCTTCTTATCAGGCCGTCCATTCCGTTGGAACATACTACCCTGATAGACATACTCGTCGACTTGTTCAAGCCATTCATTCTCTACTTTTATTTGAAACACTGTTCTGCTTTCACTCTTTTCTCTATTGAACATATGAGTAAATATAAGTTAACCCTGGAACACCCAACATAATCTAGAACACTTGTATTACATACATAATATATACTACGAACAAATATCCATACAAACGTTCACCGTCATATAGACCTGCCCTATAATCTGCACCATATAAATCAACGCTTAAAGATGCCCTTATACATGCTAGAATATTTTGTAAGTTTATTGAATTTATTATATAAAGGAAAAATTGTAAAAAAATCAACCTTTTACCTAAGCACATAATGTGTAATTTTTCAATATAAATGTTTTCATAATGTCATTATCAGTCAATACAAAGCTATCATGATTTGATCTACATTGCTATTAGATGATTAATCCAATAGACGCCCTACGATTGATTTTAAATGTAATTTAGGGTATATAATATATGGAAAACAATGTATAATGTGCACCATATAAATCAACTAAACAATAAGTTATTGGTGTATATTTATTGATATAAATTAATCATCTTGCTAAAAAAACATTTCAATATATATAGACATGCTTCTCAAGATTTTTTCACAATGAAATACATATTCGGTACATGTAAATAAATAAATTTGAAGTATTTCATAAGTGAACATGTACATACTTATTTGTCAAAATGTTCAAAGCATACATATGAGAGAGAACTAAATGTTTATAAATCAATTTAAAATCTCTTTAAATACAATATTTTCTGAATACTTACTCATATTTTTTACAACCATTCTTGTTCCATTACAAAGACCATCTCCTCGTAGAATTTTATTTAAAAAAAATGACTGACTCATGCATAATAATTGTGTTATATAGTAAGCTGAATGTCAGGATCAAGTTGTAAGTCCTAACAGTCAGTAATGTCTATAACAGTTTTATAGATTTTCATATCGTTCAGTTTTATAGATTATCTTATGTACTTTAAACAAAGTGATTCACAAACTATGTATGCATTTGTTGGAACAGCTCGCTAGCACAATGTATTATATTGTAGACCTCCCCAGATGCAGCTAGAATAAAATTGCATAGTTGTTACCGATTGACGATGGTTTGTTTAAAATATCTCTCATACCGCCAAAAATTGCAACTCGAGCTTCATCTATTTTGTTGACACCTTACATTTAAAGGGTGTCTCATACGTACCCCATAGAACACACTAACTAACGTACCCTTACAACTTCATCTGCATCATAAACATACAGACTATAATTTTTCAAACAGTATGGTCCGGTACCAGGCACGTCTGCAATCTGAACACCGAAGGATGCAAAAGCATTAGCACTATTCTTCCGGATATATTGACAGTACTAACAACTACTCTTCGCCTAGCATTTCGCAATGTTCGCCTACGATCTCGCTGTTCTGTCATATCTCACTCATCCATCTCTTGATTTGTCGTGTTTTGGTAGCAGGCATCCACGGAGCATCCACTAAATACCTGCAACAAACAAAATAACACCAAATAATTAGATATGACGATGCGTCACGTCAAACGTCAAATGTCAATCCGTGAATCCGTCCATTGTCCATATCCTGTTAGTACAGAATGCTGCCAGTATTCAATTACGTATTCCGCAGATTTATTAATAACGTTTGATAAAATTGATGTTTAAAATTCCTTTTTGAACAATAATATTGTCAATTGATATTTAAAATACATTTTAAACGATAATTTTGTACTTTTTCGATTCAATTTATTTTTTATATTGGAGAAATATTTAGAATGCGTAAAATAAAATTGGGTAAAATTATTTTACTGGCAATACGCGCACATGCTAAGCGGCCACGACCACGTACAGATTGTGGAGGGAGACGTATTCAATATAATAGATACTTACTTAGATTCGCATAACAAATTAAGTTTCACTTATGTGATTTATAGCTTAATTTATTTTAAGCCGAGACTCG
Source organism: Molanna angustata (assembly GCA_963576475.1). Classification (NCBI taxonomy): domain Eukaryota; kingdom Metazoa; phylum Arthropoda; class Insecta; order Trichoptera; family Molannidae; genus Molanna; species Molanna angustata. Next base: position 14,913,833 of record OY754964.1, read on the forward strand.
ATAGATAAGAGTTTTAATAGACGACATCACACATGATTTTTTTGTAGAATTATATGATTTTAATTATTTCATAATATACCTACTATGAATTTTATAAAATAAATAAACACTAACAATTTTGAAGTTAAAAAGAATATCTCTGCATACGTAGATATCGTTTTATCTTCGTTATTCTTGTTATCCAACAATACGAGAAAAAAATATTTTCTCCAAAATGAACAAGTATTTTGCTTTAAGCTAATAAGAGGGGGATTTAAAAAAAAGTTTGGTACACTTTACGAAACAATTATGAGTATGACGTACTTTTGGAATTCATTATATCAAACAAAATTTCTACTGTCATTTTAATAAAGCTATTTTTCGAATATTTTTATTATTGCACTAGCTTTTATGTCCCGCCGTTGGCCAAGAATGTAAAATTGTGAAAGAAAAAGCAATCGTTTTTATAATATTGTCACCCAATTATTTTGCAATATCAGACTATGAAAAGTGGTTTGAAATTTGATTGAGTTTAAGTATTGTAAAATGTTCAAGTGATGGCCACAACCCATTCTTTTTTATATATTGCTATAAAGTGTGAATGAAGTATAATATTTATACAATTTCTGCTCGCATGGACTATGCGTAATGGTTTTAAATATGACTGTTTATCAACGTTGTAAAGAGATTGGTTTGGCCACAACCCCCATTTTGAAATATTATCATCGAAAACAAATTGTAATGTGTACCTATTGAAAATTTAGTAATTTTGGATGTTGGGATGTGGTTAAAATTTGATTAAACAAACGTAGGTACTGAAAAGATCTAGTATTGGTCACATCCCATTCGTTTTTATATTTTTTCATCAAGTGTGCATTATATTTTTGCTCAATTTGACTGAAAGTCTTCATTAACGAAGAAGAAGAAGACTTGAACTATAGTAAATAGTTTTTAATTTGAATATAAATGTTGTGAAGAGTTCAGTAATGGCCACAACCCCCATTCTTTAAATATTAGGTGTTGAAAATTATTCAAAATAGGATGATATAAATGGTTTAAATTTAATTAAACAAAAGTATTGAAAAGATTCTAGTGCAGGTTATATCGTCACATCCCATATCCATTCATTTCATATGTATTTTCATCAAGTGTGCATATCGTTAATAATATTTCTTCACAATAGACTATTAGACTTAAAACTAACCCAAAAGACTAAATAAACGAGTGGGTTGTGGCCAACACTAAACTCTCCACACCACAAATATTGACAATGAAATATTTTATTCATTCTAAATTTTACTACCAAGAATATAAATTTTCTAACGATAGTATATTTTCATGTTAAGATAGACAAACTATTAATGCAGTATGGTGAAGAATTCTAATGTTGTATGAAATATTTTAATAAAAGCAGATAAATTTTGTTTTAAAGGACGTTAGAGCATTTTGACAATTTTGACACGTAATATCATATGAAGAAATTTTTGTTATTTATGGAAAGCTAATCAGTTCGATGTTCAAGCTCTTTACATTATAACATGAAATCAAATTACTGAACTTTTCCATACATAAGAAATTTATCTTATTATATACATTTTTATTCATACTAAATTTTACTACCAGGAAAATAAATTTTCTATCGATAGTATATTTTTATGTTAAGATAGACAAACTATTATTTCAGTATGGTGTAGAATGCTTATGTTGTATGAAATATTTTAATAAAAGCAGATAAATTTTGTTTTAAAGGACGCGAAAGCATTTTCAAAATTTTGACACGTGATATCATATGAAGAAATTTTTTGTTATTTATGGAAAGCTAATCAGTTCTATGTTCAAACTCTTAACATTATAACATGAAATCAAATAACTGAACTTTTCCATACATAGAAATTTATCAAATTACATTTTTATTCATACTAAATGTTACTACCAGGAATATAAATTTTCTTCCGATAGTATATTTTTATATTAAGATAAACAAACTATTAATGCAGTATAGTGAAGAATGCTTATGTTGTATGAAATATTTTAAAAAAAGCAGATAAATTTTGTTTTAAAGAACGCGAGAGCATTTTCAAAATTTTGACACGTGATATCATATTAAGATTTTTTTTGTTATTTATGGAAAGCTAATCAGTTCTATGTTCAAGCTCTTTACATTATAACATGAAATCAAATTACTGAACTTTTCCATACATAGATATTTATCTAATTACATTTTTATTCATACTAAATGTTACTACCAGGAATATAAATTTTCTTCCGATAGTATATTTTTATGTTAAGATAGACAAACTATTAATGCCGTATAGTGAAGAATGCTTATGTTGTATGAAATATTATAAAAAAAGCAGATAAATTTTGTTTTAAAGAACGCGAGAGCATTTTCAAAATTTTGACACGTGATATCATATGAAGAAATTTTTTGTTATTTATGGAAAGCTAATCAGTTCTATGTTCAAGCTCTTTACATTATAACATGAAATCAAATTACTGAACGTTTCCATACATAGAAATTTATCTGATTACATTTTTTTTCATACTAAATGTTACTACCAGGAATATAAATTTTCTTCCGATAGTATATTTTTATGTTAAGATAAACAAACTATTAATGCAGTATAGTGAAGAATGCTTATGTTGTATGAAATATTTTAAAAAAAGCAGATAAATTTTGATATAAAGAACGCGAGAGCATTTTCAAAATTTTGACACGTGATATCATATGAAGATTTTTTTTGTTATTTATGGAAAGCTAATCAGTTCTTTGTTCAAGCTCTTTACATTGTAACATGAAATCAAATTACTGAACGTTTCCATACATAGAAATTTATCTAATTACATTTTTATTCATACTAAATGTTACTATCAGGAATATAAATTTTCTTCCGATAGTATATTTTTATGTTAAGATATACAAACTATTAATGCAGTATAGTGAAGAATGCTTATGTTGTATGAAATATTTTAAAAAAAGCAGATAAATTTTGTTTTAAAGAACGCGAGAGCATTTTTCAAATTTTGACAGGTGATATCATATGAAGAATTTTTTTGTTATTTATGGAAAGCTAATCAGTTCTATGTTCAAGCTCTTTACATTATAACATGAAATCAAATTACTGAACGTTTCCATACATAGAAATTTATCTAATTACATTTTTATTCATACTAAATGTTACTACCAGGAATATAAATTTTCTTCCGATAGTATATTTTTATGATAAGATAGACAAACTTTTAATGCAGTATGGTGTAGAATGCTTATGTTGTATGAAATATTTTAAAAAAAGCAGATAAATTTTGTTCTAAAGAACGCGAGAGCATTTTCCAAATTTTGACAGGTGATATCATATGAAGATTTTTTTTGTTATTTATGGAAAGCTAATCAGTTCTATGTTCAAGCTCTTTACATTATAACATGAAATCAAATTACTGAACTTTTCCATACATAGAAATTTATCTAATTACATTTTTATTCATACTAAATGTTACTACCAGGAATATAAATTTTCTTCCGATAGTATATTTTTATGTTAAGATAGACAAACTATTAATGCAGTATAGTGAAGAATGCTTATGTTGTATGAAATATTTTAAAAAAAGCAGATAAATTTTGTTTTAAAGAACGCGAGAGCATTTTTCAAATTTTGACAGGTGATATCATATGAAGAATTTTTTTGTTATTTATGGAAAGCTAATCAGTTCTATGTTCAAGCTCTTTACATTATATCATGAAATCAAATTACTACACGTTTCCATACATAGAAATTTATCTAATTACATTTTTATTCATACTAAATGTTACTATCAGGAATATAAATTTTCTTCCGATAGTATATTTTTATGTTAAGATAAACAAACTATTAATGCAGTATAGTGAAGAATGCTTATGTTGTATGAAATATTTTAAAAAAAGCAGATAAATTTCGTTTTAAAGAACGCGAGAGCATTTTCAAAATTTTGACACGTGATATTATATGAAGATTTTTTTTGTTATTTATGGAAAGCTAATCAGTTCTATGTTCAAGCTCTTTACATTATAACATGAAATCAAATTACTGAACTTTTCCATACATAGAAATTTATCTAATTACATTATTATTCATACTAAATGTTACTATCAGGAATATAAATTTTCTTCCGATAGTATATTTTTATGTTAAGATAAACAAACTATTAATGCAGTATAGTGAAGAATGCTTATGTTGTATGAAATATTTTAAAAAAAGCAGATAAATTTTGTTCTAAAGAACGCGAGAGCATTTTCCAAATTTTGACAGGTGATATCATATGAAGATTTTTTTTGTTATTTATGGAAAGCTAATCAGTTCTATGTTCAAGCTCTTTACATTATAACATGAAATCAAATTACTAAACGTTTCCATACATAGAAATTTATCTAATTACATTTTTATTCATACTAAATGTTACTACCAGGAATATAAATTTTCTTCCGATAGTATATTTTTATGTTAAGATAGACAAACTATTAATGCAGTATAGTGAAGACTGCTTATGTTGTATGAAATATTTTAAAAAAAGCAGATAAATTTTGTTTCAAAGAGCGTTAGAGCATTTTGACAATGTTTACACGTGATATCATATGAAGAAATTATATGATATCTATGAAAAGCTAATCAGTTCTAAGTTCAAGCTATTAATATTCTTCTATCAATATGAAATCAATGAACTGATCATTGCCAAATATAAAAAAATTCTCTTGTTACATATAAGTTTCATACAAATATCCATTAAATAAAATATAATTTTTGAATCCGTTGAATATTTTTCTTTTAACATTGACCAACTTTGAATACAATTTTATGAAGATTCTTGGTGTTGTATAAATAGTTGAAACCAAATTAAAATATCTCTAATTTCCAGGTCGTGAGAGCATTTTTTCAGTTTTAATAGATGAAATCATAAAGAAACATTGGGAAAAAATGAACCGTTGTCTATGGAAAACTAATCAGCTCTAAGTTTATGGACTTAACACATGTGATATCAATATGAAGTCAATCGGACTTATAGTTTGGGCTGCAGAGAGGACACAAAAAAAAAACAACGTAAATGATGAATTCATAGAGAAGAAATCAAAAGTTGTCTATGGAAAACTAATCAGCTCTAGGTCTTTGCACTTTACACATATGATGTTAATATGAAGTCGATCAGACTTATAGTTTGGGCTGTAGAGAGGACACAAAAAAGATAAATGCTACGGCGTACGGCGTACGGCGTACGGCGTACAGCGTATACGCCATACACACAAACACATCACGACGAAACTCATAGTGTGCATTCTCTACATGATACCCATTGAGAAATTGATGTAAAAAAAATACGCTTAAATTTTGCGAAATCATGACTCTCCCCTATTCCATAGTGTGGAGAGTAAAAAGAGAAAAATAAGTATAAGAAATAGTTTGTATAAAAAACTATTCCAATGGTCTACATAAAATAAGTAAAAATACATATACCTAATAGAAGAATTAGACTATTGGAAATAGATTGTATAAAAGCTCACCCAAAGGTCTACAAAAAAGAAGAAGAAGAATATTTAGACTATTGGAAATAGTTTGTATAAATACTGACCAAAAGGTCTACATAAAAGAAAATGAATAAGACTATTGGAAATAGTTTGTATTAAAACTCTCCCAAAAGTCTACGTACTTAAATGAAGAAGAATAATAATTAGACTAAAGGAAATAATTTTTATAAAAAAATGACCCAAATGTATACATAAAAGAAGAAGAAGATGAATTAGACAATAGGAAATAGTTTGTAAAAAAACTGCCCTAAAGGTCTACATAAAATTAAGAAGAAAAAGAATTAGACTCCAGGACCCGCCGCTTCAGGCCCTTCAGTACCTCCCGTCCCTTTAATCCCTCATTACGTCCCTTCCCATCAGGCCCTTCAGTACCTTCCGTCCCTTCAGGCAGTTTTATACCTCCCGTCCCTTCAGGACCTTTAGTGCCTCCCTTCTCTTCATTACATCCCGTCCCATCAGTCGGTTAAGAAAAGTTTAAATCCAGAAACCATCCTGGAAGAACCGCGAAGAGATGAAAGAACCTTCTTTTCCCAGGATGCTCTACTTAATAGGTAAAATGACTAAATACACGAAGAAGAAGAAAAAAGTTTAAACCCAGATACCTGCGAAGAGATGGAAGGACAGTTGGACCTTCTTCTCCCAGGATTCTCCAACTTCATAGGTAAAATGACCAAAAATACACGATGAAGAAGAAGAAGAAGAAATAAGTTTAAATCCAGATACCTGCGAAGAGATGGAAGGAAAATTGGACATTCTTCTCCCAGGTTAGTCCACCTTCAAAGGTAAAATGACCAAATAGACGATGAAGAAGAAGAAGAAAAAAGTTTAAATCCAGAAACCTGCGAAGAGATGGAAGGAAAATTGGACCTTCATCTCCCAGGATAGTTCATATTCATAGGTAAGATGACCATGTACACGTTGAAGAAAAAGAAGAAAAAAGTTTATATGCAGAACCCGTCCTGGAAGACCTGTGAAGAGATGGAGGGACAGTCGGACCTTCTTTTCCCAGGATACTCCCCCTTCATAGGTAAAACGACCAAATACACGAAGAAGAAGAATAAGAAAAAAGTTTAAATCCAAAAACCATCCTGGGCATACGCTCGACAATTCACCAAAGTTTCATTATAATCGGACAAACGGTTGGTAAATAAATAAATAAAATAATTTTCCTATAGGAAATCAGTATAGGTATATTATTGTTGATTTGTAAGTAAATAGTATTAGGTAGGTACCTACCTACAACAACCTTCTAAATAAATTCGATTCCTAACAAATTTTATTTGAATATCACATTCTTTCTGTAGCCATGGAAACGATTCGAACACGTAAGTAATATCGAATGGTTCGGATACATTTTTTAAATATGTAGGTACCTACATTGGTTTGTTCGATGCCATAAAAATGAAAATTGTCAGAAAAATCAAATATTATTTACAAATTATGCAATTTTATTATGCCTATATCTTTACTAATAAATAACACATTTTTACAATATATGTCTTAAAACTTGCCGTAATGTCTTGTGTTTCATTTTATTATTTCATAATTACATTTATTTCAAAGGTTTATTATTTTCAAGAACATATTCATTCGGTGGGAAAATGAAATATTGTATGAAAAGATATTAAAATGGCGGCGTTTATGTACAAAAGGCTTACTTTAAAAATAAGTTAAACATTATAATTATACCAAATATTCACCATGTTTTTCACTTAAACGCTAAGTTATACTTCAAAATATATTTTTTTTGTGTAAATACCTACTTCTAACTTTTAAACTAACAGATATTTGCGTGCAAAATGTACACTTTTTTGACAGATACGACTTTGAAAATTTTGTATGAAAAAAATAATTATTGAAATATTTTTAAAATTCAGCATTTTTATCGCATTATTTTTAGCGTGACACTGCATCAGGTATACAGGTACACGTTCGCACATAAATTAGATTTTTAGATGCTCTTGGTTTTTCAGAAGGCGTGAGACAAACACACACACACACACATACACACACACACACACACAAACACTAACATTTTGATTGCTTTATTACTTTAGATATGCGCAAGCATTGGATTTTTTTCCCTGTCGGGAGTCAAAGATATTTTTTAACAGATTTTTAATTATCTCAATAGAGACGAAGTTGGAATATTTATTGTAGGAGAACCGGGAAATCAAGGCACCTACAGTGCTTACGACCTGTCATCGGCTGGTTTACGTGATCACTTTATGCGTTTGTGCAACGTTCACCAATTATGCCTTTTTAATGAGATCCCTATCAATTCAATTTTGAAAGTTCTATATATTGTAATACTGAAATTCTTTTCGCTTGAAAATAAGGAATTTTTACTACAGCCATCTATGGGTGAAATTATGAACAACAATCTTATTATTTTTTATTTATTTTGTTGTAACGCCATCTATTGAGAGAATTGTTTTTTTTTTTGTAAATAATGAAAGCTACAATTCTTCTCAGATATAAGAATTGTAGCTTTCATTATTCACGTCTGGCGCAATGCAGGGGTGACTTCTATGCGAAAAATGCATTGTCACCTCAGATATAAGAACAAGACAAAAACGCCTAGAACATTTTTAGAATAATTTCTTTCCATTCTTATTGTAAAGTGTTGTTCAAGTTGTAAATGATACCTACATATGTAGATATGAAAAGTTCCTTTCTAGAATTTTAAGCAGTAAGATTATCAATAAATTTAGCTTAAAAATATATAAAGTGTGTTTCAACTTGTTAGATATCTGATTCTTATTCAAATGATGGCGAGCACGGTTTTTTTCACTTTATTTTATTATATCTATTCGTGCAACCATCAATCTTATAATTATAACTTTATTTTGAGTACAAGTTATTTTTATTTCATTTAATAACTGATTACTAAACGTCGAAACAATATCTCAGTCCGTGTTCAGCAAAGATATTTAATAATTATTAATACTGAGAAGTCAGAAATGAAAACCGCCATAATATTCTCTAGAGCAAGATTTCACTCTAATGTGTACACATAAGGTGTGGTGCACTCACTTTGCACGGTAAGAAGAAGATTGGTATTTGGGATATTAAACCACACACGCACTAATTAAGTCTCTGGTTTATAATGTCCCGAAAGTTGTACTGCTGCGAAATTTCTTTGGGGATTTCAACATACAGGGTGAAATTACAATATACCAATAAAATTACACCAAACTCAATACCATTTTGTTTTTACTCCTCACTAACCCAAGGGAATATAGTGGGGAGTTATGATTTCGCAATTTTAAGGTTATTTTTTTTTATTGCAGATAATCAACATAGCATCATGCTGAGATTGTATTCTGAAAGTTTCATAACAATGTATCTGTGTATGTGCTGTGTACAATGTGCTATGTGCTGTGTGCTATGTACGGCGTGTTTATTTTACTTTATGGATTATAGACTAAAGTACTCATTCGATTATTTTCATATTTTGCAATTCAGTTATTCAGGTGTTTTACACTTATTCAATTGTTTACACTTATTCAAATACATATGTATATAGAACTTTCGAAAATTACATTGATAAGGTAACTCAATAAAGGCATAATTGGTGAACGTAATAATTGGTGAACGCATAAAGTGATCACATAAACCAGCCGATGACAGGTCGAAAGCCCTGTAGGTGCCTGAGTTCCTGGTTCTTCTATAATATCCCAACTTTGTCTCTATTGAGATGTTATTGTCAATAAAAATATCATTTGACTCCCGACAGGGAAAAAAATCCAATGTTTGTGTATATGCAATCAGTATATTATGTTGTGTTACATACTTAATTTTTGTACCAAACATGCTGTAGAGATAACATTCTTTATTTATGTATTTGTTATTAACTAAGAGTTGAATTAGTTCCTATTTTATTTCATTAGCAAAACATAACTTTGTCGGCGCCAAAGGGGATTCCTAATATTATTGCATGAAGTTTGGTATTCAATAAACATACACACAAAAACATACAAATAAAGCTCTAACAATATTACAATATCGGTCCATTTTAGAAACCTTTGGTAAAGTCGAGTTTTATCAAATTATTTTTGTGGTTAAGGTGTACTATTAATCTATTTCCCTTGGGATCGAGAGAGTTGAACCTGAGAAAAATATTTCGGAAACAGATTCTTTTTTATTCCAAAGATAAATTAGTGCATGATAAGTTTTATAATATTATGATTGAGAAAATTTTTTGCACATCGTATATTCACAAGAAATAATATTTTTTTATTAAGTAAATAGTGGGCCCTGCCACAGACCGCCTTCTATGTAGAAAGCATTTTATATAGACCTCGTTTTATGTATTTTACTTATTTTTTCATACATTTGAGTGTGGTGTATTCTCTAGATGCGTTTGACATTTGTTTGCACCTCCATCTGTTGAAAGCGTACACAACTTGAACATGAATGACGAGCCATTTTTCTATTATTTTTTCCTTTATGATTTATAGGGTGGGGGGGGGGGGTGTAGGGAAGTCAAAATTTTTGGTTGTATGTATTTATGGATAAAAAAATCTAATAAAAGAAAAATATTTGTTTTTGTTGAAAAGAAAAATATTTTTTTCATCACCGTCTATTGGATTCAAAACTATCGTATTTTTTAATCCCGAACCAACCATATAAATTTAGAAAATTTCATTGAAATCGTTAGGGTGGTTTCGAAGATTCATCGTGTACAAACATCGTGACACAAGATTTTTATATATTAAGATATAATGTACCTATTAAAAAAAGCTCCTCAGATTTAACTGAATTTATAGCAAAAAAAAGTTAAAAAGCGTCTAATTATAAAAATGAAATATTTATTATATCCAAATTGCTTTTATTATTTTATTTGTTTTTTTCAAAAGCAACTATATTTTTTTAATTATCTATGTTAATAGATAATAAAAAAAATGGCTTACCATAAATTTGTCTTGTAAGAGTATGCTTGTTTAAAATCCACTCCAGTTTACTTTATATACATGAAATCAAACATTATCTATACATAAAATCAAAAATTATTTATACATAAAATCAAACAATAATACTTTATACATAAAATCAAATATTTTTGAACTACTTTGTCAATTCAAAGGTTTTAAATGCGTTAAAGTTGAACTATTTGGTATAGGTATACCTACATATAAATATTGCCTTAATTTTATCCTCAAATATAATATTATTCGAAACGAGTTTAGCAATATTAATATGTTTCGGTCGTAAAATTAATTACTATGTCGTGAAATGTTACATCGACTTCCTGAGGAAATAATATAATAACATAGATTATAGTGATAGTGAGCTTCACATGACGCCATGTTGAAAAGTTGAGATTTGTGTATAACTAAGTAGATAGGTAGGTACCTATGTTGTTGCTTAGTTTGTTGGGAACTTTGCTCGTTATTAATTGTGACAACACTCATGACCTAATTTATTAATATTACATTATTTTGTACTTATTATTTCAACTTTGTGTTATGCCCGTGATTGCTTTAAATTAAATCATTTATGTAAACACGTTCTATGTATATATAACAATCATATAGGTATACATTGATTTATACTTCTTTATTTTCGTGATACATATATACTTCGTAATACAAATGAAAAAGATTATTAAAAAAATGTTGTAAAAAATACTGCTCTCGTAAGAAAAATAGCTATCGAAATGTTTAGTTAAAAATGTAGAAGCAAAAACGTTTTTTTAATTATTTTCAAATTGATATGGAATTGTACACAATAGAAACATTCTAATTCTAACATAGAATATAATTTAACTTTTATAAATTATATTTATAGTGATACAAGATTACTTCAAGGGCGCTGTAGTTTATTTGTTGGCACTCCGAAACAAGGCAGTCTTAAGAATTCTACCGAAGGTGTCAATGCTCTGAGCTAAAGGCCCGTTCACACTGAAACCGCGATCATAGTAAGCCGCCTTATTTTGTGGCAGAATACCTACATGGTTACTTCAATAGTTTGTGGCAGAATACCTACATGGTTACTTCAATATTTAACATTGATATTTCTGTCACAAGTAAATACAGAAAAACAATTAGAAAGGTCATCGACTTACACTATGTTTCATGATGACAATAATGATTTATCCATATTATGATACCCATAAATGTACTTGACAACATGGCAGCACATTGACCTCTATTTGTCAAAACAATAGAGTATATAATGAGGACAACAGCTGATTCTACATCTCTTTTCCTGTCTAAATTCGTTCGTGAAACATCAACTCGATATTTTCTACTCGATATGTGTTATTTGTTTTCTGTTTATATAAAATCGTGTTTGTGCTAATACATCAATTGTAAGTTTTACTCGATTGTTATTTCTTATCTCAACTCTCTATCATCTCACCTACCTATTTTCCTCTAGTACTAATTTGCATTAGAGTTATAATAATAGGTATTTCACCCTCAGTGAAATACGCTCACTCTAATTGATGTGACTTGTTGGAACTTAAATAATACTAAATAGAGTTCGCACTCTTTTAAGTGAACATAATCTGTTCTGGTGACCTCTCTTCCAACTCGTCACAACAAGGAGTTCAAATCGGTTACTAAATCTTTAAATTCCCTTCTGGAGTCAAATTCTAATTCAATGTAAGCTCTCTTGCTGAACATTTGTTTGGCACAGTTCTTAAATGTAATGTGGAGCCAAGTCGTTCAAAGCCTTAAACACCATCAGGCATACCTTAGTATTCGTTCTGGACATTTCAACCAGTGTAGTTCGTTAAGAAGACGTGTTATGTGACATATTACTTTGTCGGCTCCATATATCAACCTCACCGCTGCGTTGAAAACTATTTGTTATCTATCAAGCTGATACTTGGGGTATACTTGAATGAAAGTTTAATTTATTATATATATATATATATATATATATATATATTTTTGACTAATTCATATCTCAAAAGAGATCAAGGGGAATACTATAGGAGACGTGGAAAATCGAGGTACCTACCTGTCATCGGCTGGTTTACGTGATCCCTTTAGGCACTTACGCAATGTTCACCAACCAGGGAAAAATTTCAGTACGTTTTTATGTGCAATCATAGAATATTCGATTAACTAAATATATTACTATCAAACTTTTTGCATCATTGAAAATGTTTTAAACATGTTATATATTCGGCCCCAAATTAACAAAATATAATTGTAAAATAATCGTACTAATTTAGTAATTAATTGAAATTAAAAAATGTTACAAATATTGCTTAAAACCAAGAGTATTTTACATCGTTCTAAACAAAGTGTCGTTTTTATTTTCAGAAATTTCATTGAACTAAATTGATTATTTGTCTCATAGACACTAAAATGGTAACCTCGACTTTGGTGGGTTACCAAACTTAAAAAAACGAGTGGATTGTGGCCAACAATAAACTCTCCACACCATAGTAAGCGTTTATTTTTTCTTCTTGAAAGGTTGACAATCTCGAAATGCATTTTTATGAAGTATATTTCTATTTGATTCTTAAACAAATATAAGATTCCCAGAGGACAAAAGTTTTTACAATACACCAAACACACAAAAACATTGTCACAAAACTCATAGTATGTATTTTCTACATCATACCTGTTGAGAAATTTTAAGTAAAATTGCATTACTAGCAAGAGGAGCATGTATGAGACAGTGTATCAATGGTGATGAGGCGATGTATGTGTCAAGATAGAAGAATGCGGTGATCGGTTCTTACTGCCTACCCCTTGAGGAAGATAGAAGTGGAGAGTAAAAAATACACATGTCTATAGAGACACATATGTACAACAATATCAATATGAAGTTGATCGCTCAATTTTCCCTTACAGAAGCTATTTTACTTCTGTTATATACATTTTTCAAACAAACATGAAATTTATTTCACATTGATTTGGCAAACCATACATTTTTTTCTTTAAATTTTGACAATCCTTGAATGCATTTTTGATGAGTGTATTTTTGTTGTATCGAAATTTCAAACAATATACTAAAAACTCGATTTTCCAGACCGTGAGAGCATTTTGAAAATTTGGACAGATGAAATCATAGAGAAGAAATTAATGGATATCTATGAAATAATAATAAGCTCTAAGTTTATCAACTTTACATATTATATGATATCGATATGAAGTCAATCGGACTTATAGTTTGGGCTATAGAGAGGACACAAAAAAATACAACGTAAATGATGAAATTATAGAGAAGAAATTAAAAGTTGTCTATGGAAAACTAATCAGCTCTAGGTCTATGCACTTTACACATATGTAAATATGAAGTCGATCGGACTTATAGTTTGGGTTGTAGAGAGGACACAAAAAAGGATAATTCCGTACGTCGAACGCCGTACATACATACGTACATTACAAACACATCACGACGAAACTCACAGTGTGCACTCTCTACATGAGAAATTGATGTAAAAAAAAACGCTTTAAAATTGTGAAATCATGACTCTCCACTATTCCATAGTGTGGAGAGTAATAATGGTGGATCATGGTGGACATTGAAATTAAAAGACTAAGTACAAAACCATAAAAAACGTGATAATTTGTAACTGGAAAGTAATATAACTTATATACCATTTGAGAACCATTATATTTAGAATATTATATAATTTAATATTCGTTTCTCTCACTACAAAGTTCATCACAATGTTTCATATTAGCAGTTGTAAAAAAAAATCACATAAAAATGACATATAACGCTCAACTTAGTGACTGAAAACATGATATTATATTAAAACCGCCCAATGCACTATGAAGTTACGTGTTAGTAAGGGTAAATATCGCATGCGTTAAAAAAGGTTTATACGTGATTTAAATTATCGGAAATCCCAAATTTGTTGATTTTTTGCATTTTAAGAACAAACCTTACATGAAATGAAAAAACTTTATCGGTCATTCACTTTGATTTTATGCACTCTTTAAGCGTATAAAAGATTTATTTCTCTACGACACATGGTTATGGAGTAATTAAAAAAAATGCTGCAAAAAAGGATATTTTTAATCATTTATTTATGGGAATTTAGGCTGAATTTTAAAATTGTGTGACGAGCATTCACTAGAGAAATGTTGAAAAGACTTATACTATTTTTTCTAGAAACACACTGTTTAACATATTTGAGGGATTTGATTTGAAATTGAGGTGTTTAGGTTTATATGGCCCCTTATTGCTTATTACAAAAAAATTGATGATGTTGAGTATTTTTTTGGAAGATTTGTAGTAAGCATAAAATAAACACCTCTAATATTGTATAAATAGTTTGAGTTATTGACAGCATTGATATCAAAAGAGATTTCCTGCGTTGGTGAAAATTTTCAAGGAAAAAATGCGGATAAGGGGCTGGATGATAGTTAGGATGGGATTATATTGTTATTATGGTGATTGCCAACTGGATCAGAATTTCATGTCGATTTCCAATTCATAAAATATTCTGAAGAAACGGGAGGCATGTTTGCAAAGCCTACCAATTGAATCAAGGTAATCTTTTCTGGTTGAAATTTAACACAAAAATACAAGTAAAATATTTGTATCTAGTATTTTTATTGAGTCTCAGACCAAGAATCTAATTGTAATTGAATATTTTTATAGCGGCATAATAAGCAAAGATTGTTTTTTTTTCCGCTGTCGAGAGTCAATAATATTATATGACTAATTTTTAACATCTCCATAGCGACGAAGTTGGAATATTTTAGAAAATAATCCAACTGTCGATTTGTTCAAGAGAACTTTGTTCTCTTAACATATCGACAAAGTTTTAACCCAAGATACGCGAGATTGTATGCAGGGTATATATTTTTCACCATTTTTCCAACTTTGAAGTTATGGGTATTTAAGGAATGGGATAACCAATATGAGGGTTTCATTATGTTTAATGTTTATATGATTTTCTGTTGGTATCAATATTAAGAAGGGATTAAGAATCTAACCTCTATAGAATTATTACTAACTGTTACTTACGCTTGTGATTCGGGATTGAACCGAAACACGCGTAACATAATCTGACTGCTATACCTACTACACAGAAAAAACAGTTTTCTTCAGTCAAGAAAATTTGTTTCATATATAACGAAAATAATATTCTCTCAAATTAAGATTTTTTGTTTTATCTCAAAACAATATTTTCTTAATTCAATCAAATTTATTTGAATTAAGAAAATACTGTTTTGAGATAAAACAAAAAAATCTTAATTTGAGAGAATATTTTTTTCGTTATATATGAAAAAATATTCTTGACTGAAGAAATTTTTTGAAATTTTTTTTCCGTGTAGGTACGTGCGTGGACAAACCAACAGCCCTATATATTGAATTATTACAAATGACGATAATTCAACTTTAATTAATTATATCAGGAAAGTACAAGTTGAGATATATGTGAGATAATGGGTTTAAGAGATTTAAAGAAGATTTAGCACTTCTTTCTTGGTTGGTAATATTAACAAAATAATCAATTGAAAAAATCAATATACTCAAATTAATCTCGGATCGAAAACACGAAGATCGCGAACGATAATCACCCAGCTGGAGTATCACAACGGAATGGTTAAGATTTCAAAGGGAGACGTGAATTGCCGCTGAATGAATCACGACGCTTGTAGTTCGCTCCTCATATTTTTTGTGTTTTTGATGTTTTAAGTGGTGCAAAAACTTATATTTTGTGTTAATTTTTGTTTAAATGCTTATGTGAACATATCTTAGTTAAAATATTGTCCCCACGTAACCGGTGAGTTCGTTCCATTTTTATTTTTTTTATTTTTTTTTGTAAGTGTGTCAAAACAATTGCTTAGTGGAGGTAGGTAAGCAAACAATTTGCCGGCGCTTCATGCGCTGTGCTAGCGAAATGTTACCTAGTAACGTTGTTGCCAAGTCAACAGATAACAATGTATTAGAATGTACGCCATCAAAACAAACTCGTAAGGCCCAGTCCACACCGATAGATCATGATAATACATTATTGGATAGTTCAGTATCCAAAAAATTCAAACCAAACATAAACCCCTCAGTACACCAAGAGAATTCTTTACTGTACAATGAATCCTCTCTTTCCCCATTTATTGTACATGTACAAAAGAAAGTAGCGGGAGAAAGTCTTCAAATACAGGCTATCTCATTCGGTTCGTTTATCTACAAAAATAAAATTGATAATATAAAAAAAATCAAGCCGTTGGGTAAACGCACAATTGCAATCGAATTCAAAAATTATTTAGCAGCAAATACTTTTCTTAATAACAAAATTTTAGAACAAAACAACTACTTACCATTTATACCTTCCTTTCACGTAACTCGTCTTGGAGTTGTAAAAGATATACCTACATCTCTTTCTGACGAGGAAATATTAAGTAATTTGGAAGTCCCTCCGGGATTCGGAAAAATAATAAAAATTCGAAGGCTTAACTACAGAGACCGTAAAATTGAAATCCCGACATGGAAACCATCTCAAACTGTTGTGGTCACAATCGAAGGGCAAAAACTCCCATCACACCTTTACCTCTTTTACAATCGTCTACCAGTAGAAACATACATATTCCCTACTATTCAATGTCATCAATGTTTAAGATACGGACACACTAAAACTAACTGCAAATCTGCAGCACCTAGGTGTTTTAAATGCACTTTACATCATCTTGGAAACACATGTAATGTAACTCAAGAAAATACTATTTGTGTTCATTGCTCGGGAAATCACCAGGCTATCGATATAAATTGCCCAGAATTGACAAGACAGAGGAACATTAAGAAAGTAATGGCTGACCAAAGTATATCGTATATCGAAGCAGCTGGAATGTTTCCCTCCGTGAAAATATCATACTCAGAAAAAACGAAAGCTGTCAACAATTCAAACAAAATTGAAATACAAAATAATTTCACGCCAAAATGGAGGGTAATCACCCCTTCAAACAAAAATAATCTTAAAAAACATAGTAATACCCCCCCTTACTTGGATAAAAAACAAATCAACTCATTATTAATTGCACCAAATGGAAACCATCCAGTACCTAAAAATGGATGTGCTCTCCCGTTAACAAATGAAACTACCCCAGATACAATAATACCTGAAGACATTAATTATAGTCGTAAAGAAATAATTCTAAATTGCATATACAATATGATCCATGAACTCCTTACCACAGAACACTATATCTCAGTACCGTCCAACGATGCACTTATTAATAACACCTTACAAAATACTGTCAATATACTCAATAACAACCTAAATAAAGAAGATATCGATTCAAACTCTATCACAGAAACAAATTAGACCTTAAACTTGTAACTCGCACAATAATTCCCTGTATAATCTTTCATACAAAATGGCCTTAAATATTGCCCAGTGGAACTGCAGAAGTGCAATACCTAATAAAGACTCTATTTTAAAATTGCTATCCGAGAACCAGGTTCAAATAGCGGCACTATCTGAAACCTGGCTCCGCGATGAAAAAACATTCAAAATTCCCGGCTACCAATGCCTAAAAGATAATAGACATGATGGCAAAGGTGGAGCTGCGTTATTAATAAAAGACACATTTTTCTTTAACCAGATAAATTTAAAACCAATAAATTGTCCATCACAAGTTGTTGCTGCGGAAATAGACGGTACAACTTTTGTCTCAATTTATATTTCTCCTAATTTCCAACCCACCAAAAATATTTTAAGAACCATAATTTCTCGAATAAAACATCCCTTTATAATTATGGGAGATTTTAATGCTCACCATAACATGTGGGGTTCATCATCATGCACAAAATTAGGTAGAATTATAGTTGATCTGCTAAATGAGTTGAATCTTTGCATTATTAACGACGGATCACCGACACGTATCCCTGTGCCAAATCAACGAATCAGCGCAGTAGATTTAACAATATGTAGTCCCGATATTGCTCCATACTTGAATTGGAAAATACTTTCTGACCCATTCAATAGTGATCATCTTCCAATAATTTTGCATTATTCACAACCGTCATACAGATACATATATACCTCTCATATTGAAAACTCAAAATCCAAAAGAAACAACAAATTCGATAAAAATGTTTGTAATTTTGGAAAAGCTAATTGGTCAGGATATAATCATTACACCAACAACCCCAATATAACATTTACTCCCCCCTCAATAGAAAACCTACAAGAATGCTACGATGAATTTATTAAAACGATTGAAATATCAGAAAAATTTATACCTAAAAAGAATCCCAAATTCAAAAAGTATCCCTTACCTCCTCCTTGGTGGGACTCAGCGTGCGAAGTACATTCGTCAATTAGGAAGCAAGCATATAAAGACTACAAGCATAACATGACACTTGAAAATTTCTTGTATCTTAAAAATGTTCAAGCTAAAGTCAAACGGTTCCTCAAAAACAAGAAAAGAAAAGGGTGGAAAGACTTCTGCACATCACTTAGTATCCAAGTTCCAATTTCAGAAGTTTGGAATAATATCAGAAAATTTCGTGGCTCATACAAAACCCCATCTTCTAAATCATGCCCTAAACTATGGTCAGAAGATTTCTTAAATAAAATGGCCCCACCGTATGCTGTTAACATCGATGAAATCTCGTTACAATATTCACATACTAGCAGTAACTGGCTAGATGCCCCATTCCAAATAGACGAATTAAAATCAGTCTTACAAGTGGTAAAAAATACTTCACCTGGAATAGACGGGATCCCATATATTATCTTACATAATAGTAGCGACAAAATTCTTGAATATCTCTTAAAATTAATAAACATAATGTTCGATACTGGGGTTATCCCAGAATCTTGGAAAACTCAACTCATTATCCCAATTTTGAAACCACTAAAGGACCCTAATTCAGGTGTCAACTACAGACCAATAGCGTTATCATCAACTCTGCTTAAATTAACAGAACATATTATAAAAAGACGAATTGATTGGTTCGTTGAAAACAAAAATATTTTGCCGTACAATATGTTTGGCTTCAGAAAAAAAAAATCCTCAGTAGAAAGTGTAGCCAATTTAACAACGGATATTCTTTTAGCTTTCTCTAGACAAGAACAGGTCATAGGAGTAAGCTTAGATATCACAAGTGCATATGATAATGTGCTTCTCTCCCTTCTTAAATCTAAACTTCTCCGAATTGGAATCCCCCTAAAATTAGCCATCTTCATAATGAATATTCTCCTGGATAGAAAAATCATTCTCGACATTCGAGGAATTGATACTCAAGAAAGAAAAGTCGACAGAGGCTTGCCACAGGGGTCAGTCCTTAGCCCTATCCTCTTCAATATTTATATTCACGAGATTTTTCATGTACTGTTACCCTCGGCACAGTTACTGATATATGCAGACGATTTTTTTATTTATGTATCAGGGAAAAAAATCCAACAAATGGAGAACATTATGAATAATACTCTCAAAAATATTTCTTCGTGGTTATCTGAAAATGGCCTGAATCCCAGTCCTCCCAAATGTAAAGCCATTATGTTTACAAAAAAACGCTCTATACCACATATAAAAATTCAACTAAATGACATTATCCTCCCTGTCTCTTCGGAATTAAGATTTCTTGGTATCACTTTGGATTCCAGACTATCTTGGAACTCTCAAGTTACACATATCATTAACAAATGCCAGTCTGGACTAAATGCAATGCGAGCTGTAACCCGTACTTGGTGGGGAGGTCACCCTTCTGTTCTACGTTTAATGTATATATCATACGTTCGCAGTCAAATCGACTATGGAGCGTTTTTACTTAGTCCAATTTCCAAGAAAAATTTACAACGCTTAGATAGAATACAATTTGAAGGTCTGAGACTTATATTAGGCGCTATGAAATCGACACCGGTATGTGCACTCCAGGTGGAAGCCGTGGACCCTCCACTTGAGCTGAGAAAACAGTATCTGTCAGATAAATTTGTTTTAAAATGCAATATTATTAAATTCCACCCTCTAATTAGAAAAATCGCTATGCTTAAAATATTCACAAATCAATCACCATTTTGGAAACATAAAATCTCCCCTCCTCTTGTAAATAGCCTCACCTTTTTAGACCAATACTCATCGGATTTCATTAAATCTGAGACACTCCCAGTTTACTCATTAACCTATCAAAATTTAATCGAGCCGCCAAACATAATCCACTCATTAGGAATAACTCCAGATGCTTTTGCATCTAAAAGACTTAAACACGTAATTGAATCCAAATGGAATGACTGGAAAATACTTTATACGGATGGATCAAAAATGGACTGCAAAAGCAATACTGGAGCAGCAGTATTTAGTGATTCAGATAAAGTTGAATTACTTTTGACTCTCCATAAAGATTCTACAATATTCTCAGCAGAATGTATAGCTATAATAGAGGCTTTGAACTATGCAAATAAAAAACGATTCTTAAAGACATTAATATTGACCGATTCCTTAAGTACACTCGAAAAACTCTCTAAATCCCCTATTTTGTATAGTGATGACCACTACTGTATAGATATATGGAAAAAAATTAAAGAAATATGCAACCAAAACAGAAAACTTTGTCTGGCATGGATACCAAGTCACTGTGGTATACCAGGAAATGAGAAAGCGGATGAATTGGCTAAGAGAGCAACATATGGAAACACACGGACACATCCCAATATTACACAAAACGATCTCCTACCAATCGCAAAAAACCGTCTGATGAATAAATGGCAGTTATATTGGGACACAAGCTCACTGAAAAAGGGTAGACTTTACAAAACGACCCAACAAACAATTGTCAATAAGCCATGGTTCCATGATAAAGCTTTTGACAAACATTCCATCAGCGTTATGTGTCGTATCCGCATGGGACACTGTTGTACCAGAGAGCATTTAAAAAAAATAGGGATCATTGATAGCAGTCTCTGCGAATGTATGATTGGTGATGAGACACTGGATCATTTGTTTCTTGAATGCCCCATAAACGATAGGTATCCGTCCTTTTTTACCGACCTCACAGAGATTGGGGTTCCAATGCCAACAAATGTGAGAACATTGTTGAGCTACAATTCCAGGCAGGTAAACATTTTGCTCAAAAAATTCATCAAAATTAATGACATTAAAATTTAACTCTGTTCATAAAATTTAAATTGATCGAAGTAAAATAAATATACAAAAATAATTTAGGTTTCTCTATTTTGACAGTTTAATATTTTAACTTAGATGGCTGAGAACACTCTTAACGGGTGAAGAGCCAACAAAAAAAAAAAAAAAGATTTCAAAGATGGCGGTATTTATACCGTTAATTAGTTAGGGATGGGCAATAGCCACAAAGTCAAAAAACACCAACTTAGAGGCTTATCTTACTATTTTGTAGTAATATTTTGCTCTGATACAAACGGAAACGATTCACATTTAGTCAAACCTCACATTATATCGGGTGTAACGACATACCGACCGACGTTACATAATGTACCTAGATCTACCAAGGAGTTTTCAACTTGAACATTTTCGTTTGGCACAAATTGATCGTTACATTTTATGAAGGTTATTGATTTTTGTCTATCCGAACCTAATGAGCCATATATTAATTTGTGTTATTCAAAAGTACCTACCCCTATTACGTGTTTTGATAATTTCATAATTCACCTTTTAAAACGGCTGCCCTGCGAAAAGTTTATAATAACTTGGCATCATAATCGTAATTAAATCTGTTCAAAATGACTATTTTCTCATTAAAAGTTTACGTCAAACTACAAGAGAGATTATTTTGTACGGTATTTCAATTTATTAAAATACGTTTATTTTGTTGAAACAGTATGATAAACACATGAAACTGGTGCTCGGGTCAAACGATTAAAGATAACTTTGTTATAAATTTAAAGAAAACGTCCGATTATTCGAACCTTTATTGTTGGGTTTTCTTTGATAGCTCTAATTTTTTTTCATCGTCATTAGCTCAACATCTCTGAATGAGTCTCTTTTTATTTATTTGAATGAACTTTACAGCCTTCACCCTAGAGAGAGTCCTCTATATATTGGAACCCTTGTGGTACACGTGAATTGATAGGCCTAAGATCCTATTTATATTCGTGCAACAAAATAGCCTGAGATCTATTGGTACTGAAAGATTCAAGTCACCCATAATTCGCATATTCCAAGCCTTCCGCAGTAGAATAGTATGGCTGATCTTATGGGACGGTTTTGTGAAATCGTAAATTGCGTCGACCTGTCCACTCCCCTCCAACTTTTTGGTAGGTAGCATGTGAACTCCAATAAGTTGAATTCTACTGACCTTATTTCCCGAAAACTATGCTGGCTATCAACCTTGTATTAATTATGGGACTTATTTGTATTTTTATGTATATTTTTTTATCATTATTCATATTTTATTTAGACGTTAAAAATAAATGCATTTTCTTACATCTAGTACCTAAAACCAAAAGAATATTGACAAGTTGAAAAAATAACAACTTTTTTTATTAGTTAGGCAATTCACACAATATTGTATGATTTGTACCATAATTGTATTCATAGAATGCCCAATCCAGTCTTCTGGTAATCTTTACAACGAATTTAGTGAAATCTCTAGACCTTTTAATGTTGCTCACCTCCTGGCCTCTCAAACAAATTAATGTGCATCATAAACTAATGAAATAACAAATTTTATTAGTTTATGATGCACATTGAATTATATTAAAATAACAAAAAACTAGAAAATATTTTAATTTACACAAATATACAAAAGAAGCACACAATATCTTAAAATAACCTTTTCTTTATGTATTCAACAATTAGGCGACGAAATGTGAATACCAGATGCTTCCTTCACACATTCTGGCAAATCATTAAATATGATTTGGTCTCTCACTATTTTATCAAATATTTTACTCATGATGTATTAAGGTTGTGAGCATGAACCGATGTGAAAAAACTGTTAAAATTATTGCAAATATATCTATAGCTTTCGCGTCAATGATTGATTTGCCCTTGCATGCTATGAACTTAGGCACACATGAGTTCACAAATTAAAAAAATACATACTAATAAATATTTTATTTTTTATGTTTGTATCGACTTGTCTGTTGGTATTCAGAAGTCTCAATCATTTTTGTATGTCTATTGTTTTGTCTTTGATTTAGTAAATATCAGCGCTGACAAGAGTCCATTCATCATAGATTGGGCTTTTCTGGCTTCTTAGTCCTTGTGGTGTGTTATCATACATTTCCTAAAATACAAAAATGTTCGTGATACATATGTGTAACAAAAAGAAAATCATAACTGGAAGCTATGTAGGTCGAAATATTACCATTCTGCCACTGATCTATCTGTCAAACCTGTCAATTATATTCTTTCACAAATCTAATAAATTGATAATGAAAGTAAGACATTTTTACAAAGACTTTTTGTTTTCCGTTCTTAATTATTGTCGAGAGAATCAATTTATTCGATGGCTGTGTGACATTTTTATTTTCAAAACGTGTCTTTGTCGGGTCAGAGATATTGTTTGGTCAGTTCTCCTGCGTTGATCATTTGTTTTCATTAGGGCCGATACTAAAGCCGCCATTTTGCAATCCCTACCCTTACTTTAGTGTTTGCGGTCCGAATCCATTTTCTAGAGTAAACGTTGGAACAAAAAAAATTTCGGTAGACAAAGAAACTCTCTGCCTATATAATATAATATAAATAATATTACACCACGGTTTACCCCAACGTTTTGTAGATACATATGTTTGTAAAATAACACATGTCTACTTATTATAATAGGTTAAGTTGCGTTGGCACGATCTCGCGAAAAAATAATTGTTAGCGTTTGCTTTATACAATGTCAGTAAACAAAATATACACAGATAATTCTAACATTGTTTCAGCGATGTAATCTAAAGTATTCTCGGGTTCATATAATATAATAGCCAATATTAGTTTACTTAAAAAATATCTTAGCACACAATTAAAGTGAATTTTTTTTGTTTAATTTTGTACGCTGTGTAAATTTTAATATAAACGGAATGTAAACAGATTATTCAAAATATTAGTTTGTTCAAGAAAAAAGATTAACTCTAGTAAAGCGAAATTTCATCTCGCAATTGTAAAGGTTGAGTTACAATGATACGGATTTTGAAAATACAAGTGTCTTGATATATTTTGTCTCAATTTTTTATATGTTTGTAGATGAGAATCAAATAATATTTACAACTTGACTAGATTATAATGAATAATCGAAATTTTAACATTTACACATTTTTTCAATGATATAAATATTTATATCATTGAAAAAATGAATATATAAATATTTAAACTAAGAAGATTTTTGTTAACCAAATAGGTTAATAATCTCGACCCATCCACATACTTAAATAAACAAAATTTAACGTTGCTTGAGATTCGAAAAGGATCTTTTATTTTTCTTTTTTACGCCATTTCTATTCATTGTATCAGAACTTTCAATAGGTTTTATGACTACTATGTCATTCAATCAATCTTGTTTCATTAAATAGGTAGTACTTCTCGGAATGATTTTAATTATTAAATGGCGTGACTTATATTTTTTCTAAATATCCTGCAATAAAATTTCCATCTTAAGTTAATTCAATACGGATTGATAAGAAGTGCTTAAAAATAACGTTTTTTTTATTTCGTATATCTACTTGACATTTTATTCGAGAAGACTTTACACAAATACAACAAATACCTATAGAATCTCCGTTGAAACACATTTTATTGTTCAAGAAATATTTCAACTGTCGATTTGTTCAAGAGAATTTTATTCTCTTAACATATCGACAAAGTACCAAGCCAAGATACGCGAAATTTTTATGCAGGGTCTCTATTTTTCACGGTTTTTACAACTTTGAAGTAAAAAAAAACACCAACTTAGAGGCTTCGCAGCATATATGTACCATGTATATATGGATTTACTCAGAATTCGGAGTTGAACATTTAGTGTGTATGTGTGTCCTTCCCCCCCTTATAACTTTTAATCCGCTCAATTGACAGAGCTCAAAATTTCAGAATATATAGATGTTGTTTACTATATTTTTACATATATCTCAAAAACCATATAAGCTACAACGCTAAAAATTGGTTTAAATATAGGCAAATATAAAATCTCGAATATGTTTATTTTAAATTTCCAGAGTCTCTCAAACCTTTTTTTTTTTTTTTTAGAAAATCATTTTTTGTGAGAAATTAACGTGTTCAACTACCTATATATCCAAAGTTTTTAAAATCAACGTTCTTTTTAGACAAAAAAAACACTAATGCCGCTCAAAATTCGCCATTGTACCGATGCCTTACCACGTATAATAATTTGGAAAAGATCAGGTCCGTGGACATATTCTGTATGTCCAGGACTCTTTTCAGGAGCCACGTTAGACACGAATAATATTTTTTTTTGTTACCAGTAGTGAGTACAATGCACCATGAAATCAAAGGTGGGCTGATTAAGTTACAATTACTTATGTTGCTATTCTTATTTAATATATTTGTTTAAAAAAATATTATTGTACGTTGCCCATTTTTTCAAATAAATAAAAAAAAAAAATTGAAAAAAAGCTGAAATATCACAACTAGAAAATTTTATTTTCTATAAAAAATATGAACATTGTAGCAGTACATCTTAACCTTTTTTTAACAATTTTGATAAAAATTGAATTTAGTGACGACTTCGTTTCATACAATTTGTAAGGCAGTAAACACTATACAATAATCTCCACTCAATAGTTTTACCTACTTAATCTACAAACATACATCATGCTGTTTTCATATTCTGGGTAGGAAAAAAAATGACCTTCATACTATCCTATCGCATACCTACATGTTTTATATAGAAATCAAAATATTATAAAATGTTTATAAATTAGTGTATACATATTGTCGCCACCGACAGTTGGATCTCATGTGTTACATGCAACTAGTCAATTCAAATTTGATCTTGCCTTGTATTGTGGGGAATGGGAACACAACAATGTTCAGCGCTTTCATACTTTTAATTTTTTTCTAATTTCACGCACCAGCTTGTCGGGGATTTTCTCGAAAAATAAATGTCTTCACAAATAAAGCTTTTGTTGAAACACTCCAATATTTGTTTCCTTATGAAACACAACAAAGGTCCTTGCATAAATGTAATCTAAATAATTATAAGAAATGTTTATGTATTAAAAGTTGGTAAACGTAGCTGTAAATTAATATTCTCTAAATTTTCCAGTTTTGAAAATATAAATCTATACAATACACTACGTACCTATATTTTTGTATTTTGTGTTGACTTTTGTATATTATTATTACTTGAGCAGTCTTAAATATGAAAAATAAATCCGAATATTTTTCTTTTAAATAAATCATTAGGAAATAATGCAACAAGAATTATTTTATTGTTCAACATCAATATTTAAACACATGTTTTTATTTCATATAAAAACATTCATTATTAATTTTATTTGAATTAATATTTTCTTTAATATAAATCTTCATTCAAAAAAACTACTTAGGAAAATGGCCTAAGAGTGTATTACGGGAGTTATTTAAGAATAATGTAAGAAAAAGTTGAGGTCCCGTAAGCAGTATTCTCGCAGTACGGGACCTTACCATTTTCTTACATTTTTCTCAAATAACTCTTGTAATACGACCCTAGTAGCATTTTATAACTTAAATAGATATTTTGAATAACATCATATTATATAAGATGGTGTTATGTATTGTAATGATAATATGTAATCTATTCAACAGGATTAAATTTACAAAACATTTAATCACTTTTAGAATTGATTTATGCATACTCTTCTTGTGTTCTTTCAGAGTTAAGCGTGGTAAGTCTCCATAAGCAAAACGGGGTTGAGGGGAAGATGGAAAGAACAAATACAAAAAAGAATTTTGATTTTAAAAAAACGTGTAATTTAAAATGTTTCCGCATTGATATTGTCGGTCCGGTAATTTTCTTGTATTTACGAAAGTTCATACTGTAAAAGTCATTAACACAAAGTTACAAACATTTTGAATAAATATTCAGCAATTTTATGAATTTTGCTTAACAAAGCCAGGAATTTGTATCGCGATATCCTCCTCGGTTACTACTGAAGCGAGAGATTAAGTAAATTTTTAAACATGTTTAATAAAATAGAACGCGAGGTCTCTCCAACGTAAATAATAAAACAGAAACCTTTAAGTGACTGGATCTATCGGACTGAAACCTGTAATCGTTAATAGTTTGGCAGAGTTAGTAAAAAGGTAAACAACACAGTTGATAAAATTTACACAGAGAAGATATCATATATAATAAGAATATTGTTTATCGTTAAATAAGAAGTAGGGCTTTGAAATTATTACAGTTACTCAACTCATTTTTATTTCAAAATTCCATTCAATCATTTTTTTTTTATATTCTTACTATTGAAACAGATTTCATAGGGGTTTTAGTGACTTTATTTATTAACCTACACATATTATTAAATTATTCAATAATTCTAGGTCAATTTACTAAACAAAAATATTTTAATATTTGAACGATGCGCGAGTAAGTAGGTAATCTTGACTGATAATCCCAGGATTTTGTTTCAAATCCTGTTTGATTTTTTTTCTTAAATAATATATTTATATTTCAATACTTTTATATTTTTCTTTTTTGTTTTGAACACTTTTCTTGAATTATATAATTTGCATGCTTTGTATTTTTTGTTTTAATTTTATATTCACTGTATGATTCTATAAAAGCAAATTAACAAATAAAGTTAAACTAAAGATTTTAAATAGCAAGAATAGTTATTAAAATAGCAAAAAAACTAAGCCGGTAGAATGTCATATTCAATTTCGATTGAAGTAAAAATCTGTTTCATAGGCCTGTTTGTAGGTTTTAGTTGTTTACAATAAACAATTGAAATTGGGTTATAAAGTAATATTAAAACTTATTTAACAAGAAAAGTGTTCAAAATTCAAACAACTCACGCAGTGGAATAAAGATGTATAAATAAACTGTTCCTTATTTCAAATGCATATGTATATTAAGGGTTCAGGTGAAAAGATTTTCAAAATTTACTCTATAGTCTAATGTTAATTCTTAAGTAACGTTTGGATTGTTCGTTGATTGTATAAAAAAACGAAATTGTAGGTATGTTTCCGGTCTTCAATTTATAATATATACTTATTTCTTTTTGTTAAATAATAATATATGGAGGTTGGTTGGCGGAACTTTATTACCCTCACAAATGTACGATGGGCATTTGATCATCTCGAATCACGTCGTTAGGTTATGAAGAAACTTTCAGGAAAAGAAAGACAAAGGATTGTTGCGTGTTTCGAGATATATCTTTCTTTTCTCCGAGTATCTATCTCACCCCTTTCTTGCACATAACTATTCTTCGTAGAGAAAAGATCGCCATAAAAAAATACATTGCGATATACCTACGTGTCGTCGTATTTTACGACGTTTAAAATAAAAGATTCACCCAACAGCAATAAACCATTAGATGTAATATTATTTATTTCATACAATGTAGTTGAATAGTTGGTTCAATGTGAAACTAATGATTACTTTATGGATCATGGCATTTGCTTGAAATAACATTATTAATTTGAAATAATTTTACAGACCTAATAGCTAAACTAAACCAATCAAATCTATCCTAATTGTTTAAATATAAGTCATTTCAAGTGTATCAATTAACGTTTGACCATGTATTTTTTTAATGTCCATGAAACGGATACTCAAAATTTTATACGTATTTGATTTGAGTAAAAACGCCAATGCCAGTCTCAATTTTGGCTTCCAATTCTAAAAATGTATACGTCCAATTCTAAGAATGTATAATTAGATTAATAAAGAATTACTTAACAAAGGTTTAAAATAAACAGTTTTCATAATCTACACACATACAATATTCAATTAAATCAATTACACTTCTTTTTGGCAAATAACAGTTCGAGGTGAAAAGCCATAAACAAGTATATATGTATGTATATTAGCTATAAAATAGTAGAAAAATATTGAATTTTGTATGATTTAACAGTAATAGTATCGGCAAAAATTGATAAATTTTCGTTTTTATTTGCTTGGTTGACTTCGCCAAAAAATGTCAAATATCTGCTTTGCCGAAAGCTACACGTCATTAATACAATGTAAACATTTGCATTTTTCATCAAAGAAAAAAAAACATTTATCTGTTTATTAACGGATACGAAACAGTCATAATAAAGATTTATTTATCAAAAACATATCAAGATAAGTACATACATACATAAATCTTACATGCTTTTAAGAAATATTATCAAGGTTGTTCAAAATGCAAAAAAAGGAAGGTCAGACAGGGATTATTTTTTGTATTCCCAATAAACAAATAAATTGTGATTAAAAATAAAAAATGTACTTATTGAATAATTCCACTATTTATTTAAAGACTACTTACAACTAGTTTCGTAAACCATATTTTCAAGTAGGTAGTAACAATGACGAAGTTAACAGAGTATTCATATAAAGACAAGTTATAATTTTTCATAGATAAAAAAACAAGCGAATTTAGAGCCAAATTTTAGAATAAAATATAGGTAATGAACTATTATTTTTTTTAAACTTATAAATTTAGAAATGAAAATCCATTGAGGTCTTTAATATTTCCGGTCGAAAAATTAGATTATATTATATAAATTGTTTTGAAAAATGAACCCCTTGTAAAATAATGCCGTTTAGAATTAAATTCACCACTACAAAAACAAGGGTGAACGGATGTGTTCATCATTATTTCTGTTATTTTTATATACAAACCTTGTATTGCAAAATTTATAAAGTTTATCACTGTATTAATTTGAGAAAACGTGCGTAAGAACGAATATATTTTTATTCTTATATTTTATTCAATACAATATTCTGAGAATAAATTCCGAGAATAAATTCTCTGCAATAGTGATTTGAAAATTCTTATGTTTTGAATACATATTTGTTATTCACAAGACATTGGAATTTAGATATTCATAAATTCAAAACACAATTTATCAAAAATTCAGTTCCTCTAGGAAATGTTTGTATTGTTGTTGTAGTGTGGATACTAGGTATATACATTTATCAAAATATTAATGAAAAAATAAATAAATTATATAAATATTAAACACTTCTTCGCAACTTGTGCATGTTGCAAATCTGCGGCTAAACGTATTTTTTACTAGTAACTAAAAGATTTTTAATTATCTCAATAGAGACGAAGTTGGAATATTTATTGTAGGAGAACCGGGAAATCAAGGCACCTACAGGGCTTACGACCTGTCATCGGCTGGTTTACGTGATCACTTTATGCGCTTGCGCAACGTTCACCAATTATGACTTTTAATGAGATCCCTATCAATTCAATTTTGAAAGTTCTATATATTGAATTTCAAAATTGAATTGATAGGGATCTCATTAAAAGGCATAATTGGTGAACGTTGCGCAAGCGCATAAAGTGATCACGTAAACCAGCCGATGACAGGTCGTAAGCCCTGTAGGTGCCTTGATTTCCCGGTTCTCCTACAATAAATATTCCAACTTCGTCTCTATTGAGATAATTAAAAATCTGTTAAAAAATATCTTTGACTCCCGACAGGGAAAAAAAAAAATCCAATGTTTGCGCATATGCAATAATAAAAATATTCGATAGTAACTAAAACAAAAATGTATATTAAAGAAAATCACTACAAATTGTTAAACTCCTTCTCGGTTGGGAATCGAAACTAGTACACCGGTACATTAATTAAACAATTCAAAACTGAGTTTTCAGGCGAAGTGTATAACTTATAACGTAATAATAGTCCGAGAGACAACAACGTTTTCGATTAATCATTAAAGGGTTGGGATTTTGATATTTTCTTCCTTATTTATTCTTATTGACAAACATTTTTTTAACATCTGAATATAGACGAAGTTGGGATATTGTAGAATAACCAGGAACTCGAGGCACCTACAGGGCTAACGACATGTCATCGGCTGGTTTACGTGATCACTTTATGCGCTTGCGCAACGTTCACCAATTATGCCTTTTTATTGAGTTCCCTTATCAATGTAATCTTTGAAAGTTCTTTATATTTGAATAGCGTGTAACAATTTACCTGAAAATAAAGAACTATACTATTGCCATCTATGGAGTAACGGATAAACCTTTTTGTAACGCTATCTATTGAGAAATTAAGAAATTAGTTTATTTGTAAACAATGAAAGCAATAGTCCTTATAAATGAGATGACGGTGTCTTCCAATTTGTTAAACTAAATTTGTTAAAGATACCGACACCTTATTTATTCATTTATTTAAAACTTTATAAGCACATGTGCACAATGGCGGGCTTAATGCCAAATGGCAATATCTTCCAACCAACCACAATTGAATATAGGTATGAAAAAGGCACTTGGAAGTGGTTGCGTTTACCAGTGAGCATCCTCTTCATACGTGTAAATTGCAGATTTTAACATTATTTCAATATATGTAATTTTTAGTTGTATGTAATTTGTACCTTTAAAATCCGTCCGTTTGTGAAATATGTACTTACTGTTACTGAAATATGTAGATAAATATAAAAAAAGAAAAAGATATTTGTTTAGAAATCTTTCCGGGTGTGCGCTGAACAAATCACCAACAGATGGATGGTATAAGAGTACATAAAGGAGTTACATAGATACAAATGATACTTCTAGGTGCCAGGCTTACCTTTTTCATGCCTATATTCAATAAGGAAGAAAATATCAAAAAATCAGCCAGTAAATATATTATTTTTTGACGTTACTATCTCGACTATCATAAGAATACTTCTCATCATAAGAATTATATAAGGTTTTGTTTGAATCATAGTAGGTATGTGCCTACATCAATTATTTACAGTTCGCAATTTATAGTCATTCACATGAATCGTGATTTTAATGGAATGTATATGGCGATGAGGAGTTTATATTTTTCTTCTTACTAGAGCAATGCTTATACATGGTAGTTCGTGTTTGGTAAATGAGAAATTCATTAGATTCAGTAAGTGGTTACAATCTGTCCGCAATTAATCTTGTAGTTACAGGTGGGGTTGCCTTAAGGTCTATCTGTAAGGGACTAGACTATGTGATCAAGTCACCCAAATTAGATAGTACTCTTTGGTTAGCTTTTGTTTAATCTATCTTGATTACCTTCCACTGTTTCTACATATGCCCAGGTATTTTACTTACCTACACGTTACTGGTCTACTACAGACAATAAACCAATTATTGTTTCAGAAAAAGGGCGCCAAGGTTTTTTCTATGGTTAATAATAAATTGAATTGAAATAGAGATTGCTTACCACTAGTTTTTCTAGAAGCAAATAAAAATATATTATACTAGTTTAAAGAACCAAAAAAATCACATAAAAAATTAAGAAAATTTAATAATATTATATTGGTACTGTTCTTATTTATTTGTAACCTTTTGTACATATAATTTTTACACTAGCGGGTTTATTACCAAACGGCAATTTCTTCCAACCAAGCAGAGTTGATGGTAATATACGATACAATATACTATGGCAATAAGGTGATATAAAAAAAATAAATAACAGAAGAAAAACAAAAAAAAATAGAATATAATAACAGTTCACATGATAGGAAAACAAAAGAATAAGGGGGGAAGAGGAGAGGAAAAAGATATCAAGTATTTTTACTTTAGCCTTTTTTGAATATGTTTAATGAGATAGTCGACCTAGAATATCAGGACTTGAGAATATTCCCTCACCACCCCCCTTTTTGCGTGTGTTGAAGGGGATTGATAAATTGTAGGACTGGAAAAAAGGATACAAAAAATATGTTAGTACCTACCTATTGTTTTAAAGAATTATAACGCTTTTTTGAAGTAATAATAATATAATTCTATTTATTAACATGTACATATTTTTAAAGATCTTTTTGTATAAATGGAATCAAGAAACAAACGACATTGCGTTAATCTTCTTCTTCTTTTCGTATGGTTATATTATAAAAGTACATCACATTAATCTGTTCATAAGACACACTACATATAAATTGCACAATATAATTGTTTGTCAGAGTTTAAAATTGAGAGTCTTTATGTATGTTATCGTCGCTTCATTTAGGCACATAAAATCAGATGTTTCACCCCCATATGCCCTAAGAGTACACTCGGACACGACATGGCTCAGAGTCTGCCTCTCCGCCCCACAGTCGCACTCCGGAGAATCCAGTCATCCGTATTTAAAAAAGAAATCGATTGCGTTAGTAAAAATTGCCAGCTTAAACAGGTTTAAATAAGATTTAATTTTTTTTTAGTTAAATAAAAATTCTTAATGAAAAACTTTTATCACAGATAGAAATTTTGCGATCCTGTTTAAATATTTTAAATTCTTAATCTCAAAATAATCTTTTTATTTAATTTATTAAATTTTCTTTGATTTTAATTTAGTTGACGGTTAAAATCATGTTTAGAATGTATATTCATATGATTTTGACTGTACCAATTTACATTGAAAGAGTAAAATATTATTGTTGCATCTTACCATTCAAATTTTATCAACGCACAGCCGGAAACGCATAGCCATGGTTACATTTTATGAAATATAAAATTGTCTAATTTTATCAAAAAATCAAATGAATCAAGCTAGAATAAATATAACCAGTTTTTTCAAAATAATATGCAACGTATAAAACTGGTCGGTAAGTTAGTTTAAAATCGATTCCAAATTTCCAGAACAAGCAGACCATGCGATGTTTAAGAAAAGGATGATAATAACTCCAACAAAAAATGTATTTGAATTGTCAAAACATATTAATTTTTTTCAGTATTTTGTACTTTTTTCCAAAACAATCTTAAGTTTTTCAGCAGAATAAACATCATTCATAGATAACATAGTTATTGAATATTTTTTATGAAACACTTTTTATAACAAAAAGAGGTTTTTAAAGATATTATTAACATAAATTATGTGAAATCAATAATACTTATAGAGATTAATTTTATGTTTGTATCTTGTAATAATTAACATCTTAATATGATAGATCCACTCAACAGCATACATTATATATTAGAATGATCATTGAACGATGAAAACAGACACCATTCATTACGTGTTAGGCTAAGATGATATTTCAGAACATTTTAATTAATGAAATTCTGTAAAGCAAGCTTTTCAAAGTGTTGTGAATATGAATTTCTTAATAGGGTACGCCTTCTTTATCGTCTATATCTAGTACATGTATATTATGTTAAAGGAAATAATTGAACTCGACACATAAAAATATATACTATTTTAACACATAATTATTATACTGAAATGAGAAAATTTAAATATCTTCAAATTATCAGTTTTTCTGCTATGAATGGAACTAATGACTGCGGCACATGAGTTAAACCACTTACAATTTACATTATTAAAGAATATCAACGAGAAATTGTTGGTTTAAGCAAGAATTGATTGAATCGAAATTAATAGAGTTGTAAGATATATTATTTTTTGTTAAAAGTTAAAAAAATATATCTGTTATGGAAGAGTGTGTCAGACAGTGGTATAAGTTATATATAGTTAGGACCGCACTCGACAAGAGAAATGTGAAATTCACTGGAATAATGTCACTTAACAGTTTGAACAGCATCTGAAACCGATTTAATTCACTGCCAATGATAAGGGCAAAACATTTATCCCCAAGTACCTACCTATCTACCCACTTCACCTAAACTCAACCCGATAGTTCGCGATTTCAATTAAACTAGAAAATTAATAGCAATCGCAAAATTATATAAGGAAAACCATTATCCCGTAATAACTTCATATCTCTGATCATCACGATTTAATTAAATTTGTTTTAAAATTATCACAGGTTGTCAAATGCAGGGTTAAAAGGGGTATTTGAAAAGTTACAATGAGTAAAAAAGTTAATTAATTGAAATGTCTATAATTTTTTAATTTGGCCAACAATATAGGTACCAACCTACTTTTTACCGACAAATATAATATATACATACTTAGCTTTACTTAAGATTTTTAAAATAACACAAGCAATGCAACGATTTTAAAAAAGAAAGAATTTTTCATATTTATTCTGAATGTTGATTTATGTCGTATTAATAAATTATACAATTTTAAAAATTAAAACCATTCGACAATTTTCTTGATATCAGTTTAAATTATTATCCCACGAAAATCAATAATATGATTTTCGATTGTTTCTTTTTTAATTACGACAAATCAGAAGGGTTCCATGTGCTACAATTTTTTTGTGTCATAGGAACATAGGTTTTCGTTTATTGTTCTAGTATAATAAATGTATGCAATGGCTGACACAGTCCAAATTTTGGAAGGAATGGAGGTGAATGTAACAATTCCTATCGAGGCAAAAATAAGGCTCATAATATATAAATTACAACATCCTACACAAATTTTTATTACAAATATAGGTAAGTATAACCACGATTTATTTTTATTTTATCCTAGTAGCTTATACTTACTTACTTATTGCCATTAGGTAAATTCTTCCAACGAACCAGATAAAAAGGTAACCAACCAACTAGATAAAACCAGATAATATTTTTATTTAAATATATCTCAAAATTTAAATGAAATCCAATAAAGTTTTTCTTTCGATTGTAAATCATATCTAAATTATCATTAAAATTTAATATAAACATTTCCATAGTTACATAATTCTACTCCTCACAGACAATTCAATGTTTTAAACGTTTATTTTCATAAAAATGAAACAGACTAGGTTTATTGAGATACTAAATTATGACGTACGGTTCTCAATGCCTATTCAATTAAAACGTGACGAGTTTGTGGTGTACTGCGTACAGAACATTTTTCATTGTATAATAGATTATGAATAATTTACCTACCGAGCGAATGTTTCGTTATAATAATATATTTTCGTTTTATTTTATTTTTATTTTATCACAGGATATGATTTTTTTATTTACATTCGTGACCCTTGTTGTATGTCCGGAGTCAAGGCAATAAATAAAAATGAAATTTATACAATTTTTAAAAAACAATGACACTTGAAAAGGGTATCAACATTTTCACTCCTACAATATTATCTTTTAATGCGAAGTTATGAAAAAATATTCCATAATTGAAAATACTCGAATCTCTTTACATACATCTACCAAACAGTATGTATGTAGGTAGGTACTCCACATAAATCTACCTAACAGACATAAATTCATTATGTTTTTTGTCTTGCCTCAAAACCCACATCTTAATAGACTAGAATAATATCTTAAAAGAATGTTTTTACACTAAAAGCCACCCTTGTATATTTTAATTGTTCTAGAATTATCTTTTTCTTTTATTTGAATTAAATATATGTTTTGAATACAAGGTAAATTCATGCGTGAAGCGAAAACTTCGGACCATGCGTGAAGCGAAAACTTTTCAATCAAACTGCGCGCACGGAGGAGAGTGAGATTTGGCACAGTTAAAAGATCATAATATAGAGAAAATATTTGACATTATGTAGTACCTGTTAGTTGCCCGAGAAGTAATATTAAATAAAATAAAATAATAAAAAGTGTAGAAAGCTAAAATGTGATATAAGTTATAAATACACATGTGAAATCATAGATTGTTTACTTTCATAATGTCAAACGCGGTAGTTAGTGAATTCAAATACAGAACATGTCGGCCTTCGTGGCTCAGTTGGTTAGGTATCTGACTCCTGATCCAAAGGTCCCGAGTGCGATTTCCGGTGAAGATACAGTTATTAATTGTGTTTTCAGTCTGGATCTGTGAGATGATTTATATCGTAAGTCTCCAGAATGTTACAACTTTGTTATTGGGTGCGTTTTAAATTAATATTTGACAAAGTACCTCATAGATTCCCGAGAAGTAATATAACATTAAAATGAAATAAATTTTAACGAAATAAATTACTATCTATTGTGAATCAATATAAATGGTAGATTATTTTTAAACAATTGGTAAACGTTGAAATTTGTGAAAATAAAACTTTGTACCCCTTGGACTTTTCAAACTTAAAAAAAAAATGAATTACGGTGGAATTTAGAACTTTGAGCTATCACAAAAAGATAATCACTAGTTGCATGTAACACGTGAGATCCAACTGTCAATAGCGATAGTATGTATAGTTGAAGAATAAGTACCAAACTATAATCCCATAAATACAAATTATTTAATATTTTAAGATATTTGATTTTCTATACAACACATGTACCTACATATGTATGTATGTCAAGATAGGATAGTATGGATGTCAGTCCTTTGATCCTACCCAGAATATGAAAACAGCACGATGGTATGTATGTATGTTTGGAGATTAGTATCAAACAATCAAGTCTACTTAGATATTGTGTGTAGGCGATTGCCATACAAATTGTATGAAGGAATGTCGCCACTAAATTCAATTTTTATATAAATTATTAAAAAAAATTTGAGATGTGCTAATACAATGTTAATATTTTTTATATAAAATTAAATTGTCTAGTTGGGGTGTTTCGGCTTTTTTTGATATTTTTAAAAAATTTGGAAATATAGGCAGTTAAACTCATAAATTTATCATAAAAAAATATTTTTCTTAATAAAAAATGTTTGAGAAACCCTGGAATTAAAAAAAAAACTAATTTGAGATTTTGTATTTTTATATGTTTATACCAATTTTCAGCATTCTAGCTTTTATGGTTTCTGAGATATATGGAAAAATAAAGTAAAAATTCAAAAGTTGATAACCCCTGACTGAAACAAAAATTCAAAATTCCGAGTATAAAAGTTTTGTAGGCCTGTAACTGTTTATATATTCTGAAATTTTAGGCTCTGTAAATTGAGCGGATCAAAAGTTATAAGGGGGGGACGGACACACACACACACACACAGACATACACACACACACAGACACACACACACACACACAGACACACGAAATGTTGTACTCCGAATTCTGAGTAAATCCGTGTATGGAACATATATGCTGCGAAGCCTCTAAGTTGGTGTTTTTTGACTTCAAAGTTGGAAAAGCCGTGAAAAAAGTAGACCTCTCCATACAATTCTCGCGTATTCTGGCTTGATACATTGTCGATATGTTAAGAGAACAAAGTTCTCCTGAACAAATCGACAGTTGGAAAAGTGGGTATATCTGTGATCTATTACTAGTTGCATGTAACACATGAGATCCAACTGTCGATAGCGATAGTATGTATAGTTGAAGAATATGTACCAAACTATAATCCCATAAATACAAATTATTTATTATTTTATGATATTTAGTTTTCTATACAACACATGTACCTAGGTAGTCAAGATAGGATAGTATGGAGGTCAGTCTTTTTTTCCTACCCGGAATATGAAAACAGCATGATGGTATATGTATATTGTTTATATAGAGATGAAGTATCAAACTATTAAGTCTTCTTTGATATTGTGTATAGGTGACTACCATACAAATTGTATGAAGCGATGTCGTCACTAAATTCAATTTTTATAAAAATTAT
Organism: Molanna angustata; assembly: GCA_963576475.1. Lineage (NCBI taxonomy): Eukaryota > Metazoa > Arthropoda > Insecta > Trichoptera > Molannidae > Molanna > Molanna angustata. The sequence goes on from OY754964.1 coordinate 14,952,685, forward strand.
TAAAAAAATTTGAGATGTATATATTTTTTATATAAAATTAAAATATCTAGTTGGGGTGTTTCGGCTTTTTTCGATATTTTAAAAAAAAATGGAAATATAGGCAGTTAAACTCATAAATTTATCTTAAAAAAAATACTTTTCTTAATAAAAAATGTTTGAGAAACCCTGGAATTTTTTTGAAAAAACTAATTTGAGATTTTGTATTTGTCTATGTTTATACCAATTTTCAGCGTTCTAGCTTTTATGGTTTCTGAGATATAGGGAAAAATAAAATAAAAATTCAAAAGTTGATAACCCCTGACTGAAACAAAAATTCAAAATTCCGAGTATAAAAGTTTTGTAGGCCTGTAACTGTTTATATATTCTGAAATTTTAGGCTCTGTAAATTGGGCGAATCAAAAGTTATAAGGGGGGGACGGACACACACACACACGGACATACACACACACAGACACACACACACACACAGACACACACACACACACACAGACACACACAGACACACGAAATGTTCTACTCCGAATTCTGAGTAAATCCGTGTATGGAACATATATGCTGCGAAGCCTCTAAGTTGGTGTTTTTTGACTTCAAAGTTGGAAAAGCCGTGAAAAAAGTAGACCTCTCCATACAATTCTCGCGTATTCTAGCTTGATACATTGTCGATATGTTAAGAGAACAAAGTTCTCCTGAACAAATCGACAGTTGGATTATCTGGCTATATTTGGCTTAGATAAGTAAAGAATCATTCTTTCTGACATCAAAGGATATTTTGATTATATTAGACAGATGATCGAAAATTTCATCTACTTATACCTAATATGTGATTTGTCTACTGGTAAAAGAAAACATATTACATAAGTTTGAAACGTTTCACACACCTTTAATTTTGGCTTATCGTAGATATTTTGGTTTTAATTTACGATTATTTTGCAATAAGTACTTAATCTTACGATAATTACTGTGTCTATATGGACACACTCATTCACCAGCACAAAATGTTTATGTAGAAAATTCCGTTTACACAACTCCAGTGATTACTTTGACAACATGTAAAGTATTTATGTACTAGTTGCATGTAACACATGAGATCCAACTGTCGATAGCGATTGTATGTATAGTTGAAGAATAAAAATCAAACTATAAACCCATAAATCCAAATTATTGAAAATTTTAACACTTGTTGGTATGTATGTCAAGATAGGACAGTATGGAGGTCAGTCCTCTTTTCCATCCCGGGATATGAAAACAGCATGATGGTTCTGTATGTTTGTTTGGATATTAAAATCCTATCAAACTATTAAGTCTTCTTACATATTGTGTATAGGCGACTGCCATATAAATTGTATGAAGCGATGTCGTCACTAAATTCTATTTTTATAAAAATTGTTAAAAAAAATTTGAGATGTACTGCTACAATGTTAATATTTTTTATAGAAAATTAAATTATATAGTTGGGGTGTTTCGGCTTTTTTCGATATTTTTAAAAAGTTTGGAAATATAGGCAGTTAAACTCATAAATTTATCATAAAAAATATATTTTTCTTAATAAAAAATGTTTGAGAAACCCTGGAATTTTTTTGAATAAACTAATTTGAGATTTTGTATTTGTCTATATTTGTACCAATTTTCAGCGTTCTAGCTTTTATGGTTTCTGAGATATATGAAAAAATAAAGTAAAAATTCAAAAGTTGATAACCCCTGACTAAAACAAAAATTCGAAATTCTATAAAAGTTTTGTAGGCCTATAACTGTGTATGAATTCTGAAATTTTGGGCTCTGTAAATTGAGCGGATCAAAAGTTATAAGGGGGGGGACGGACACACACACACACACAGACACACACACACACAGACACACACACACACACACACACACACACACACACACACACACACACAGACACACAGACACACGAAATGTTCTACTCCGAATTCTGAGTAAATCCGTCCATGGAACATATATGCTGCGAAGCCTCTAAGTTGGTGTTTTTTGACTTCAAAGTTGGAAAAGCCGTGAAAAAAGTAGACCTCTCCATACAATTCTCGCGTATTCTGGCTTGAAACATTGTCGATATGTTAAGAGAACAAAGTTCTCCTGAACAAATCGACAGTTGGACAAGAGTGAACAGTATTAAGAAACAACGTGGCTTCGACGAACATGGTAGTTTGTTAGAATGGATTAGTTGTGTTAAGGAGAAGACTTGTGGTGAGACTTAACAGCAGTGAATTTAAATGATCACAGCAACAAGTGGTAGACCACAAGGTTCACGTTTGGGCCCTATTGTATTATTTGTGTCAATAATAAATTTCATGCGGATATTACTTTCATTTTATTTGATAATGACATAAAATTGATAAATTATATCGACTTTCAACTCGTATGTTGATATTTGTTAATATTATGTACAATAAGATTCATAAATAAATAAAAAATAAAAATTCGATATTAATGTATATATAAATATATTAAAATTTTTAATAGGTACTTAATATATTTATATATACATTAATATCGAATTTTATAATATAATATAATCTTCATAATTTCCCTAAAATGCTTTCTCTATTGTTTGTGTTTTAGATAAACGAATTGAAATGAAATATTTCTACACACTTACCTCCGCTTTATCGTTGATCCGTTCTAGTCCAAATTTTATTGTTTGATACAAAAGTCAAAAATCTATAAATATACTAGAAACCTATTACCTTTTATCACAAAATAAAAATCAAAATGAATTCTGAACTAACTATTTATCCTTAAATCAACATCAATATTGGTATTGATAATACATGAATTATTTATTATTTCCTTTTTAACGTCGTATTACAGGAGTATAATAAAGAAAATATTTTAAATTATTTAATACAGAAAAAAGAGATCCAGTACTGCGAGAAGACCGCTTACAGGAACTCAAATTTTCTTAAAAAACTCCCTTAAGAGGGCGACTGCCAACGTACCTATTTTTCAATTTGATATTGCAGCATTACTATAAAATGAATCATTTTGAAAAAAATAACTTAGTTTGGATAATAATAAAGAAAAATATTCCTTAACTTTTTGATTATGTTCTGTATATATTCTTGTGTAGGTATACCCAATTTTTGCTATTTATCTTGAATTTCTAAAAAAATATATAAGGTATAGAGCAATATATATATATATATGTATGTTTTTAAATTAAACAAGAACACAATATCTGGAAAAATATGTTGTGACGTTACATTAATGCATCAGGCTAAGTAAATATACCAAAAAAACTTTTATTTTGCAATGGTGCTGAATGGAAGATGAATGTTTTTTTAGGTTTCTTTACTAAACCTGATGCATTAATGCAAAGTCACAACAAATTTTTCCATATAATTATCCAGATAATTGAGTCTTCTTTTATTAAAAAAAATATATTGTTCTACGCCTTGTAGTTTATTAAAAATATAAGATAAACGTTTGAATTCGGGGTATGTCATTATTTTTCCACAAGAATTTATACAGAACATTATCATAAAGTTAAGGTATATTTTTCTTTATTAATACCCAAACTATCTCAATTATTGTTTCCAAAATTTTGATATAAAATGATGATGGTGTACCAAATTGAAAAATAGGTACGTTGGCAGCTGTCGCCCCCTTAATACATCCCTTAGAAGAATTATTAACAACCACATAGAAAAGACATTATTCTTTCTGTAAAATGTTTGTTTACGAATATTTTGTGATGGTTTGGTGTTATAGTTTTAAATTTTATAATCATGTTATTTAAACCGCTTATGTTTTTTGTAATATTTCTCATTTGTGATGTACTGAATTCGTTGAAGTCGCGGGGGTGTTTAATTTTTTTTCTAAAAGATATGCCTGAAAAGCTTATACTATGAACTAAAACTAAGGATTTTTTCACCAAAAACCCTCAACATGAAATTGAAATTAATCATAACAGAATATTGTCTTACTCACGTAATCTTCAGATACGAAAAAAATGTAACTAGTTTAAGCTATGCGTAGGTTTTATATTATGAATGTGACTGAGCAAAGATATACAAACTTAATTATTTTCCAAGGAAACCGTCGTGTTAAAATATTTTGGACTTTCTTTTTATTCATAGAATTAAATGAGGAACATTAAATTTCGTGGAAAACATGCAGCTTATGTGTGGAGTTGTTGATTAAATAATTTATAACTCGTATTTTGAAAATACCTTTAAAATCATGAAAAATAAATTGACAACGTAAGCTGCAATCTTAAATTTAATTATGTTCAAAAGTAATATTGAGTTTCATTCCCAAGGCATTCAAAACAATTTCTGAGAGTACATCTATAAAAGGAAACATGCCATGTAGGGCATGTAGGTGTCTTTCATTTTTTCATAAAAAAACTTTTCTTCCACATCTCAGTTGATATGAACCTATACGAATTTGTACTCCTCAATGTTACACGTACCTGCATAAATTATATAAATAAAAAATAAATAGGTATATAAAAAAAATTAAATAAATAAATAAATAAATAAATAAATAAATAAATAAATAAATAAATAAATAAATAAATAAATAAATAAATAAATAAATAAATAAATAAATAAATAAATAAATAAATAAATAAATAAATAAATAAATAAATAAATAAATAAATAAATAAATAAATAAATAAATAAATATATAAATATATAAATAAATAGATAAATAAATAAATAACAATATATTATAAATGTTCAAAAGCTTTTATTAAAACATTGTAGAAGATTATTTGAAAACAAAATTATTCAATTTCATTTTGAAATTTACTGCTTTAAGTAACACAACAGATGGACGAAAATATTACAAGGCAAAGTAATGTAGGTAATAATGATTCTGTCACTAGTACGGTCAGTATCAAATTTGTTTTTCTCTATTTCTGTGTGGTTTCATAACTATTAGGTACCTACAGTTACACTTGGTATATTTCAGCTTTCAACAGTTTACTTAAGAGAATATTTCGCGTTGTATTTATCGTCTGCTTTAGCTGGCGCAGAATATTCCCTAATTGCAAAACGTTGCGGTTGTCACCCGCTGTTACTTTCTCATTTTACTTGCCAGATGCTCATATATATACGTGGTTTTATACCAAACACCGTTTTACCGAAATTTTATATATGTATATTTCTAACTTCAACCAACGTGAAGATACAAAGTACTCATACACGTATTCAGAGTCAAAGCCAAATATTAAAGAAGCCTTGAGGCTTCAAGATACCTTGAAGGTATATGTCGCCCTCAAGAAGCCATCAAACATCGAGGAAAACTGAGATATCTACCTACCAACTGATTTTTCATCTTACTAAGATAATATGTTTTTTCATTAATTTTGAAATCTGATGGAATATTCAATAAATGATGAAATATTTATTTTATTTGTTTGATACCCAATCGGAAAACATTGCAATATATTTTTTATACATTTTTTACGGAAAAAATCAAAGTATTTATTGCTCGTTCTCTCGTAGGTATTTCAAATCTTTTGTCTCCTCTCATATTTTGATTTATTTTTACTTTGTCTCCTGAAGGAATTGAAGGAGTCAAGGAATATATTTTGTGAAATTTTTGAGGATTCCTCAAGGTATATGACGTCATATTCACTATAAATACCAAAATCGCCTTCAAGCTACCTTTTAGGCCTGAGGCTCCCTTTAGATTTATTTGTGAATACGGGTATAAATGTATCTATCCACCTATACTGTAATAACTATACTGTAATAATTTTTGTGTAGTTGGTAAATACATACATTAGTAGCTAATGTCAAAAGTAGGTATCCCAGAAGTGCTTTGGTTAAAAGAAAAAAAGGTATACCAAGTAATTCAGAAAATATACATATGCGAGTGTTAAAAGAATTTTACGTTAAAAAAAGCAATATGAAAGTGGTACCAAACACAAAAGCAATGAAAATATGAAAAAAATAACCAAAAATTCATAGAAAACTATTTGTTGCTATTTTAGAGTTAAGACATTGGAATCTACAACCATGATGACATTATATATGTATGCCTTGTTAATTTACAATGTTATGTTTTTTATAAATAAGTTTTTTTGTTTTGTGTCGGCCTTCGTAGTTCACTTCGTAGGCATCTGACTTCTGATCTTCTGATGGGTATGAATGAATGAATATTTTGTACATATTTATACTGTCGGCCTTAATGGCTCAGTTGGTTAGGTATTTGACTGATGACCCAAAGGTCCCGGGTTCGATTTCCGGTGGAGACACAGTTTTTAATTGTGTTTTCAGTCTGGATCTGTGAGAAGATTAATATCTCAAGTCTCCTGAATGTGGCAACTTGTTATTAGGTGCGTGTTAAATCAATATTTGACATAGTACATGTTAGTTGCTGGTAAAGTAATATAAAATAAAATTAAATTTTTCAGGTTATTTCAATTTTATTTCAGAAATAAACAGTCACTCAATTGTGAGATTTTATTTGAAGTTTCATCCATCTAACACGTGATATTTATTTATGAATTGTTTTTTTATAACTATTGAAATAACTTAATGTTGTAAATAATTAATGAGGTATTGTATCTTTAGAAAGGAACCAAATTGACGATTATCACGAATCAGAAATAATTATTTCTAATGATTATTTACTTTCTTGAGCTGTAAACATAGTTATTAGATTTTCCACGAAAAAATAAAATTTAATACCTATAAATTGTAAAAGAAAGAAGATGGAATAGTCTTTCTGAAAAATATTTTACTGATAATACATGATTTCTTTTTCCTTCCTTCCATCTCTCCTTATACTTTTATATCCTTTCAGTGCTATGAATTGTTTTTATATTCAATATTTTTTTATATATTTTTTACTTTACCTCTCTTTTCTTCTGTAATTTTTATTTCTGTTAGTAACTAATTGATATGGTACACACTGTATTGTATATTTAACATTAATCTGGTCGTTTGGAAGAAAGTGCCGTTTGGCAATAAGCCCGCCAGTGTACAAATAATATGACATGTATAGAATGTTACAAATAAATAAATAGGTAAATTTCATTTTTGTGTGCAAGCGAATTTGTCTTTTTGTGAATCGAAAATATGTAGTTAATTTTTAATTTTAGGTCTATGTATATCCTATTACATTTCGATTAAGATTTTTGTACTTCTTTCGTTTCAGATTTCGTGCCACATTTCAAGGACGTGATATTGTTCAACGTGTCGTCTATTTCTGGATACGAAAAGGTGAAATCGGCCTACCTCCACATCCACAGGCGACGTCTCTCGCAGTACAGGACTCCTCGCAAGGGTGCTCTTCCACCGCCGTGCAGGGTGAGACTGTACCAGCTGATGGTGACAGAGCCGTCCACCCAAGATGTGGCAGAAGACAAACAGCTGAATGATATCGAGAGGACCAAGTTGAGATCATTGGACTCTGTCCTCGTGGCACAGGTCTTTAATTTTCTTTTTCGTTTTCATAAGAATGAATATGTTCTTGTAACAATTATATATATATATACATTCTCATACGTTCCCTAAATTAAGCATAGATGTTTGTGCTATAGGTGAACGATATCGGTCGTGGCAGGATTTCAACTCGCGACCACTGCCATCGCTAACCGTGCTGTCATCACCCATCTCTTCCTATCTTAATATTTACAGCTTTCCTTTCTTTTAAGATATTTTTACATAAACATTTTAACTAATTCTATTTATTACTTATGTCACAAATCTATAAATATAGGTACCTACATGTAAAATATTTTCGTAAATATAAAATATCCTCGTTAGTAGGTATGAAATATCTTTTTTAGTATAGAAAACAGAGTTTGAAAAAGCTTCTTTTATTCACTTTTTATAGGTACTTATTCTTGTTCAGGGGGGCAAGTCTGGTCAAACGTCGAAATCAAAACCCTCATGGTCACCCATATAATGGATGTAATAATCATATGGAGTTCTTTAATATTTTAACATAATATTATAGAACTTTGAATAATAATTATATCCATGATATGGGTAAACACGTATGGTTTTGATTTCGACGGTTGACCAGACTTGCCCCCCAGATTATGGTTTTTACTATTTTTTATGGTGATAATATAATGATTAAAAATAACGAATTAGAACTGATTAATAATCAAAATAAAAATTATAAATTAAGACTGATTTTTTTTTTAATAATGATTATTTGATAATGGTTAGAACTCCATTTCAGTAAAATTAAGATTATAAAAGCAATTCTGGTAATGTTTTTTGTATACTCATGTGTGAAAATTTTACTATTTTTATCGATAAATAGGCGATTTAAACCCTGCTAAATATGAACAAAAGTTGAGATTTTGCGCAATGAACCCTTTATATGAGACATGTTGAAAATTCTTTAAGATTTTATGTTTAAGTCATTTATTTAATCGCAAAGAAAACACGCAGCGGTCGTAATATATTAATTGGTCCACTGATCTGAAAGAATTTCTTAGATACTTAGGTTTGAACATCTAGGATGGTTCAAAACATTTGTGGGAAGGAAACATTTAAATTTAGGGATATATTTCCTTAATCGTATATTTGAATTACCCCTCTTGACCTGGAGTCAAAACTTAATATTGCCTTTTTCTATATAAACCACAGTAGAATATTTCAAATTCAAATCAGGCTCGCCTCTTGCAAGTTATGTAGGGAGGTTTTACTATCTCAATAAACATAAAACGCAGAGCCTTTTTTTCTTCTTTTTGATTTCACTTATGGTATCATGATTGATCCACATCGGGCCTCTTTCGAAAAGTACGTAGAGTTTTTTCTTTATTAAATAAAATTCAAATTTGGTAATCATTATTCATTTATGAAAATCCCTTTTCCTTATCCATCCCGAGTAAGAAGCACAGACTAATGGCATGTATTATTAATTTATTTTATGGTAAATTTCAAAAGATTTTATTTGATTCTTACAAAAAAATATTTAATAGTTCAACTGCTTTTGTGCGAAAGATCAGATATTGAAAAATTCTCATAAAGATAACATTGAGGTCATACAATTTTAATAAGGTATTTTGATTTGATGAAAAATTCGTCGACCCCCTCAAAGCAAAGTCGTTTGACTTCTGTGTCGGGTCGTGATGGGTTGGATTTGCAGACGAGGAGATGTCTTGCCAAGGTAAGAATGTGTGGCGTTTGGTTCTCATAATGGGCATGGCGTAGTGGTATTAAAATGCGTGTGTATATTTTTATAAATAATATGATTAAAATGATTTCTTTAGCAGTTCTTGAAAACACTGGCCTTAAAGTACGAACTGATTGGTATGAGAGGATTCAAATCACTTACAAATTGAATTGTAATAAATCAAATATGTCGCATACATCACACAGTTATTTCCAAAAAATATTAAAGTTACATTTTCACTAATATTACAATAGAGAAGAAAAGAGTCGAAATTAGAACGAATCTTCATAATTATGAATCAAAACAAGATTTTCAAGAACATAAAGTTCTTTCTAATAATAATATTATGATACCACGTGAATGGTTATTCAATATCTACAGACTAATGAATATACCACTCAACAAAATCTATACATTACTTTATGTATGGATTTTGTACTTATTTTCCCTGATTTATAATATATTGTTTCTCAAGACCGAGCTTTAAGGAAAATCCTTAGAAATGCTTAATTTAAATACACCTAGCTGGTGATATTGACTATCAGTTTGTCGATACTTCATAAATAATTATTAAGTTTAGTAGATAATTGGTAAAATAATATCCAAGTAACCTCAGTGTTGGGTAAGTATCTAATGGAATTAATAACTAAAATGGTGGTATCAATTTGAAATAATCAGCATTGTAAAATTAAATTATTCACTTATAATGATTAAAATATAACCTACCCGTGGAATCCCGTACAGAAATTTCTCAGCGTAAGAAAAATACAAGCTTCGAAGAAATATGGGTGTCTGCAAATATATATCTTCCGTAAGAAATATAAATAAATTTTTGCTTCATACTATGAATGACGTGTTAAAATAGCAATTTGCACTTTGAAGGCTGTACTAAGGGTTCTCCGAAAGCCAGTGCTGTGTTCATTTTATTGAATCGTTGTAACCTGCTGTGTTATTCTTTTACAGAAAAAAACATCCTTTATACTATGACGTTATTTGGCAGTCGCTGGCACTTGCTCTATGCATAAAAAAAATGGTAATTTCCAAGTCAAGTATTTCTTAAGTATGTAAATGTGTTTTTTCAATGAGATTGTTAACAAAATGCATAATATAGCGATTTTATAAAATTTTCATAGAATCTTTTGTTCGTTTTATTCTATAAAACCGTTTAAAAATTATATTGATATTTAATATTATTTGAATGTCGTTTTGTTAAAACACAACTTATTTTATATGATGTAATTTTCAAACAACTAATTTCCTTAATGAGGTAAGAGAACCGAACTCCATGCATTCCTATCCTGTAGGGGACACTTTTTCAACGCACCGTGCACATCACTATACATACTTCATCCATCATACATGTTCCTCTGACTTGTAATACTCCGATCTTTCAATAATTATTCATGCAAAGGATTCATAGAAAAGTGCGTACAAGCAAGATAAATTTTTCTCGTAATTTCAAAGTTAAAGATTTTTTTTGTTTATAACAACAAAAAAATACCAACGATGAAATGTATTTTGATATTATTTATTTTCTTTTTGTGCTTTGTGATTCATGCTGTAATTTCTCTTTGACATCCATTCAATTTCAATATTCATTATCAAAAATTCGTTGTATGATGAATTATTATTATTAAATCGTTCTCAATTATTTTACTAATGAAATATATACGACACATTCAAACAAACAGTATTCTTTGAACTAATGAATGCGTAGAAAGCAGCTTTCAAATAATATTATCTGCAAAGCGTTTAGAACAAAAATGAAATAAACGAACTTGTATAAGTCAACCAACGCACCTTAGCATTCGACATTTTGTGAATACATATAATGTCATGAAGAACGTATGTATTTTATGATGAAAAGAGGAACAATATTTCAAGTTTAAAATTGTTTACATAATAAAGAATTATCGTAGAGTAATTTTTATAAAGTTACTATCAATATAAAAACCAACATTAAACGGATTCAGATATATTTAGATGTTATAGGTACAATGTGAGATATTTAAATATGTACTATCCCGATTATAATAAGTATTATTTTCTTATGATTTCCATAGTGTTATAATATAGAAAATCATTTTCGTTGTTCGTGGAACTATTAAAAATTTAAACCCAAAATATCTTTAATAATACTCTCAGTCAAAGCGCTGGTCTTTTTTTGTCTCCCTAATAGGTGTATAAAAATACGTATTTATTCATAAAATGGATTATTACTTATTATTTTCTTTAAATATTACCAATTTATTTTATCCAATCAATCGTCGCGTCGGTTTTAAACTAGACCTAATCTAAGACTTATAATAATCTATGTGTTTGCACTAATAATTTCATTTAAACATTCCGATGAGGAGTTTTTTTTTAAATAATCCTTTTTGGAAATTCCTATATACCCCATTACACATGCAAACCATGTGATTATGATGAGCAACTTTGCCACAAACACGGTGAACCCATTCAGTAGTGCGATTTATTACGGCAACCTTTTCAGAGTTTTTTTGCTTCAAATGTTTCTTTCATATATTTGTATTTATGTGTCTAAATTAATAATAATAACCAGTGATATTTTTATTTTACTTCTACCATACTTCCACAGCGATAATTGAAAATAATAGCGATTTGATAATATAAAAAAATACGTCACATTATTAAATAATGAAATATATTGTGTAACTCACATTCCTATGTACACTTCTTTTTGTTATGACTATTTGTTTTTTTTTATGTATTGCTCAGCTCACTGTAAAGAAATTAAATTTCCATTTCTAAATGGCTGAAAACATTTTTTGGCTAAATTAAAATTTTTCTGAAAATAAAATCAAAAAAATATCCTGGTTTAATTCAATAAGTATAGAATTATTATTTATTACATTAATTTATTAATCTAATGTATGTTGATGAAAATAATTATATTCTTTTATTTTAATCATTTTATTTTATTTCTAACTAATTTTACTTAAAATGATATCTATGTGCATATGAAAATAAATATTATCTATGTAATTTAATTTGAGCTCATGTAATATTAAAATGTTGTATGTTTTCATAATTGGACATCCAGCACACTCATATAAATAACCAATATTATTATTTTTTATGAAAAATGTTAGCTGGATAAAAAATGTAATGTATGTCTGTCGATGCAACCTTATAAATAAATAAAGTATTAATGGCAGGAAGTGTGCAAGACTTGAAATGTTTGTTTAATATAGTATTCGAGGATGCATACAAATTGGACTGAGAATGAATGCAACCAAATATAAAGTGATAGTATTTGAGAGAGCGAAAGTCGTACAAAATGCGAGAAACGAGTGGTGAATGTACAATGTACACTTAGAACAAGTTGATAAATATTAATAATAAAGAAGCATGTTTCAGCGTGATGGAAGACTGGAAATAGATATTGAAAGGAAAGTAACGGCAGGCAATAGAGTGAATGGTGCATTAAAATCTGTAATGGCTAACCCAATTATTTCTAGGCAAGCTAAGCTCGCGGTATACAATGGTCTCATCTTATCGATTCATGTGTATGCTAGTGAAACATGGACATGGCAGACGACGCATAATAGTAGAAATGAGGTCACTAAGACGAATGTATGGCAAAATTGACAAAACGATGTATGGTATAATAAGAAATGAGAATATTAGACGAGAGAAATAGATATCGTAAGCAAGATGAAAACAAATGCTCTAAGGTAGATTGGCCACATAGAAATAATGAGTAATGACCGACTGACCATCTGGCTGATAAAACAGGAACGAAAATTAGAAGTCGGCCAAATAAAAATTGGCACAATCACATAAATGTAATTTTAAAAGCTACGTTAGAAATAAGAATAACGGAAGAGCGTGTTTGAGACGATGCATGGACGTGAATGAAGCATGAAGTGTATATCAAAAGAGAGTCTGGCGTTCTGTTTTCTTTGCCTACCCCAAATAGGAAAATGGCGTGATGATATGGGTTGTATGAATTACAAAATTGTACATTTTTATCAAATGTCAAATGAATCAAGCTGAAAATATGCATTGTCATCGGGAATACACAAATTATTAAAGTTTCAGAGATCTAGCTGGTCGGAAGATGGTTGAAAATCGATTGTAAAATTATATTACAGACATGTGAAGTTATTTAAAGCAATGTAAAAAAACTTTATTTAAATAAAATATTAAGCATCTTCTATAGCGTTTTCGACTGCCAATTTATATTGGTCGATTAGGAATTATGTGCCTAAATGAAATGAACATGTGTGTATATAGTATGTACCTATTATATTCAACATGATGTATGCGAGTTAAGAGTTGTAATACTTCCTCTTAAATTAAGTTTCCATGGTAAAACGCGAACACAAAGAAATTAAAGACCTCTAAGTACCTACTCAGTGGAAACTCGATATTTCAAGTACTTACCTGTGACGTCACAATCCCTTTTTCAGGTCACAAGAGGGGGCTGGCATACAATTGATATATCAATGGCACTCAAGGAACTCCTGAACTCTCCCTCCAATGGCATCTTTGGAGTGAGGTTCGAAGGACCCAAAGGTATGGATTTTTTTTTATAATCATTTTTATCTGAAAATAAATAATGTATAATTTCAATGGCTTCATAGCCAGTCTAGTAGAATTAACACAGCGTAACATAAAGGGTGGAGAATTCGAAGCAGGGCAATAGAGGAACTCAATACCTATCGATTTAACCCCCCCCCCCGTGTATGTTCAGCGATTTTGCGTGCTTTAAAAGTTATTTCGATTTTTGTGAACTTTGAATAAAAATTTCAGACAACTAGTACGATCACACTTATCATGATTTTGTTCTGAAAATTGTTCAATAATAACCAGTCAATAAGAGTCAACACCCAATAAAAAAAAATATCTTATTAAAAAAAATGCTCAATTCTCAATTTTCTACTAACTCTAAAGAGCTCCACGAAAATGAATCTCACAACTCTTATACAATTAACATTTAGTTAACTGTATAAGTTTTTGTTGTTTTTTTTGTTTAAAATTCGGTCGATCAATTGAGAAGAATAGCCGTTGTTTTGATCAATTTGTTTTATAGTATTTAATTCAGTTTGAACGTTTTTATTTGATAACGCAAAGTAGGTAGTGTAAGTAAAATCAACATGTAGGTAGTGAACGCACAGCTTTCTATATAGGTAAAACGGGGTGAAACTTTGAGAACATATGCGATGGTTGAAGAATAATAACTTTTCTGAATTTGCCAATTACATTATAGAAAATACTTAAAGTATACATAGTAGTACTGGGTTTCAAATTTTACATGTTTACAATCATGGTCACAGATTGGCGAAAATAGTATTAAAAAGTAAATTTAATCCCCGCCCCCGTTAATACATCCCTCAACCCCTCTACTACCACCACGCACCAATAGCTCTACCGACTAAAGTTAGCTGTTATCCGTGCTGACGTGGAAGCGATACGTTTCGAAACCGGTAACATATAAAAACTAAATTTTAAAAACCCAAGTCTAGTCTCTAGCACTAGATTCGTTTAAGCACAAAATCTAATACATATTATATGAGTAGGTGTACTAAATATATTCTGTGTTTAATTCACTTGATTTTTTTTTATTCTTTAAAGAAATAATTCAATCTTCCATAATCCTTTGTTTCATCTGATTTACAACGTAGGTTTATCAAATTTAAAAACACTGCGATGAGATCATGTTTATGTACCTATGTCGTATATCTATCCCTTTGTTTGAAAATATCAAAGTTCAAATTTAATACCGAATTAATTTAAAAAGAAACAAAATCTCTGTATTTCATTTCTGAATATTGTAATTGAAGAATCTGATTCAAAATGAAAGATTATATTTGATTGAAAAGTGAAGTCAAGTATCTGAATGAAATATAAAACTTTATTTTCTATTTTTTACAGGAAAATCAATTACACCACAACATTTCTTAAAAGAAACTGGAGATAACTTGGCATCTGCGTTCATTTTAATATTTTCCGAAAACAACCCTCAGAACGATGTTTTGAGAGAAACGAAGTTTGACGACCAAAAACTAAAAATTATTTCTGAAATAATGGACATAGCCGAAAATACATCTTTACCCAAACCTGAACGAAAAATATATTTTCGTGATAATACAGGGGCGCGAACGGTGCCCCAGGAAAAAGACAATTTTTATATCTATGATAAAAGTCAACAAAAGGGAAGAAAAACAAAGAAGGTCAATGTTTTTGAAATAGATCCAATAAGACACGAAAGAAAATATTATCGTGATAAACATTACACTGATATTGATGAAGATAACAATATTGATACAAATAATGTCGAAAAGCATGACGAGATAAAAGAGTATAATAAAAACAGCATCACACCTGGAAATGGCGACATCGTTGAATTACTAGATTATGATCGAGTAAAGAAAATGAAAAAAATGAGAAGACACAATCATAGAACTATAAACGACTTGAATCTCCGCTATGACACGGCGACAAAGAGAATCGTTCAAAAGAAATTGGGCAAATATCGACATATGAGAATCGACGAGGATAATATGAAAAATGAAAAAAATCCTATGGCTTCAACGGGGGATTTTGAAACTAATCACGACGATAACACAAGACTTCGACGTTCAGTCGATAGTCAAGATGTAGAAGATTACGGCAGAATGAACGATGAGTATGTCTTATCCAACAATGATATTGATAAACCAACCAAAGAGAAAGAACTTGAGAATGAAGATGACATGGGCGATTTATCCTATAATTTTAACCACGATAATAATGACATCAAGACAGATTTTGCTGAAAGCGATAATAACAACAGATATGAAAGCGATAATACTCTTCCAGATGCAACAGAATTTGACTACGACGAAAATGACAACATGAAAAATTACGATAATTTTGATCATGAGAGTGGCGTTTTGTATATGAAACCATCAGAAAAGAAAAGACATAAAAACGTATACAAAGAACCAGCTGGATTATTGGATAATATTAATCTTGATAAACACACATTGGTAAGTTATTTACAATTCCTTAATTTATTCAATTGAAAGCACGGCTATCAGCGCAATAGCATAAAAATAAGAGATTATTTGATACTGAAATGAATTTAATGTTGATGATGACATTCGAAAACAAAAGTTATTTTATTTCAATTCGTAGATTTTAATGTTATGCTAGTCAGTGATTATTTATTTTCGATGATTTGGTTCTAAACCCATTAGTACGCTAGACTTATAATAAAGAGGAGAAGCATTTTGAGAAATGAATTATTGATCTTGTTGACATTGTCATTATTTTTTTTAGTGAATATCCACAACGTCACCGCCTCTACATTAGAATATTGAGGTTTGGCGTTGGTTTTTAAATGATAAAAAAAGAGAACTTAAATGGAAAAAATCCGATACCTAATTGTAGAAATATTGTTTTGTTTTTTTGGAATAGTCCCACACGTTTGAATAAACTTGCATAAGATGTAACAGTTATTCTTTTCATTTACCTTTTTTAGGTTCCATAAAAATATACATACTTACAATGCATGTTTCTTCCAATGTAGGCCTATGAAGTGTAGGATAAAAGAAATCATAGGAAACAATGAAAAGTCTAGCAAAGCAAGGATATGGTCGTATAAGAGACATTATTGTTTTGGGTTAACAGTAACTTACTTAAATTGTTATACTAACCAAAATTGGTCGATTTTCCAGCTATCGTTGATATTATTTGAAGACGGTAAAGGTCATGTTTAAATCTGTGGATGAACGTAATTTAGTGAGACTTTAGAGTTTGAAGATATAGTTTAGTTCGAGCACTTCTCCAGTTTAATCAGAGAGAGCTCCATTTCACAACTACCTACTTGAATTTGCATGAGAATCTCTTTCATCGCGGGGCCCGGGCCCCAGATGGTTGTGAACAAAAACCGTTTAATTTTCTCTCTTTGTTTGCAAAACTTTCCGAACTTCATACGCCATTAATTCCGCGAGATTTATTTTTACCCACCACTGCAAACTACCTGATCCCACAATGGCATCAATAATGAGGTGAAATTTAAACTTTTAAACTAAACCATATTATTATATATGTCAAAAATTGTCATATATTTTATTTATTTATATTGCTTCTCGGGCAACTAACACGCACCCAATAACAAGTTGCCACATTTTGGAGACTCACGATATTAATCTTCCCACAGATCCAGACTTAAAACACAATTAAAAACTGTGTCTCCACCGGGAATCGAGCCCGGAACCTTTGGATCAGCAGCAGTCAGATATCTAACCAACTGAGCCATTAAGGCCGACAATATAAATATGTATAAAATATTCATTCATTCATACCCTCACGGCATATAAAATAATGTGGGGTAACCCGCGACAGGTGTGCGGGTGTGGATTACCTTATAAAAAAAAGAAGCATTACACATGTGTGTATCACCACACACCGATATCGTCTTACCTAAATAGGCAACATAGCAGAATGAGTGGTGAACTTCATTGGTGAACTATGTGAGCTGTTATTTTTTCAAATATTCGGCTCTTAGCCATACCTTGGCGTCATTCATCAGCGATCGAACGATATGACAGGGTCAGAAATAACGCCATAAGGAAGGAATGTAAGATAAAGAAAGATGTCAAGTTTGTCATATTAAAGAAAGAAATATATTAGAGATAAATAGAGTAAAATGTAACAGCAACATTCCTTTTATTAATGCACAAATAGATTTTAATACTTCTCCATTATTATTACCATTAGAATAGTTAATGTCGAGTTTTTCTGTTGGCCATTATTCAATATAATTGCTGTACTTTTAAATACAATATTTATATATGCATTCCTTCACTTCAATTGTATTTTTATTATACCTACATACATATTTACCTTAATGTCTTTCGGGTATTTAATTTTTCTTAGAATTGCCCCCTTCTTTCTCTATTATTGTTATCCTCTTTTTGAATCTATATATGGATGGTCTTCATCATTATTGTTCACCATTCTGACGATGCTCAGCATAGAGCGATATCGGTGAATGGGAGTCGCGTTTGCGAAAAATTTAAGTAGAACGTAAAATTATATATATTTTTTTCATAATTTTAGTTGACTATGGAGTTCTATCATGAAGTAGCAGTTTAAAACATTGAAAAGATTTTGTTAATGTTTTCAAGACTAAATTGAGTGAAATTATTATTATATTTCATACATATAACAAACATTCGTTTATGTGTAATGAAAAATGAAATTTCCAATGAAATATGTATATAAACGAAATGAATTAGTATAAGCTTTATAACAGAAACAACACAGTTAATATTGCTAAATAATTTTCAAAATACATAATTTATTACATGTGAGGTGAACATTAACGCAATGAGCATATCGTAATGAAATTGTCATCACCACAGTTCGTTGCTAAAATAACCTCATAGAAGTACATATATTATAAAACCTTAATGCTAAATGGTAAATGGCAACGGGTCTCCGAGTGATTTATAAAGTAATATAGTCTGGTTTCAATTTCAATCGTTATGAATTAGCATAGTTTAGATCGGGGGTTCCTAACGGCTAATGTATATTGTTATATAATAAGAAAGATGTGAAATATGTAATCCGGCAGAAGTGCTTAACGATACGGAAAACGGAGAGAAATCTCAAAGACTGGAGGATTAGGAGATTTTGGTAATAACTTTCAAATAATAATAATAACAATAATGTGTCCCGCCTCCATTTATTCCGCAGCATAATTATTAATTGTTTGCTTGTATTAAATAATAACCGAATGTTAAATACTACTGTTGATCCAACCAAATTAATTTTAAATGAAGTCGATTTACATAAGTTATTATGGTATGTATAATGAATAGTTGAAATTAAATACATTTTATCGATGATTTATCGTCGCATTAAAAGCATCAAACAAACAAATATTTGTATCAATAATTTATTTCCATTGGCTTTGGTTACCTTTCATGTGAGGAATAAACAAATAGTATATATAATATTATTATAATATTTTCTATGTATAAAAATTCCTTGCCGTGAATCCGAAATTAACTATCAAGTACATTTACCTATTATGTATTTTGTTTGACTTTGAAAGTCCAAGAAAATAATATGTATTTGTACCTACTTGAAAGATATTTGTTAAAAAATAACATACACCATAAAATAAACAAAAAACAGACCAATTACGTTCATCCACAGATGATCATCAACCAACCACATTACAACAGTTATTGTCTGTCACGGGAAAATAGGAAAGAACAAAGGACGGAAGAAGTATTAAATTTGTTACTACTATGATAAATACAAAATATAAAAATATGTTCACACATCAAAAATATTAAAAATAGGTACACAAGTTCAGTGTAAAGTTTTTGTAGCAGTTATTACTAGCTGTGAATATATCAGAATGTGGGATACTATCCAAGAAATTGAAATTATGGAAATGACATGGCCTGTAGAACAAGTTGTTCGATCTGCCATTTCATATTGGCGCATGGAAATTAATTGTATTTAATAAATCTGGAAAATAACTTTTGACTCTTGAAGATTCTTTTTAACATATTTTAAAATGAATCGTTATATGTAACTCAATTGCTATGTATTATTTAATTGTGTTTAGTAAAGTTTTGAAGGTACGTATGTTTGTAATTAAATGAAAAAATATCTAGCTACAAAACTTTAAATCCTCGAGTAATAATTATATTTTTAATTGTAGTAACTACCAGTTAGGTTAAAAAAATACATGTATGTACTTATCACTATGAAGTTTAAAGGTATCACCTGTAGCAAAAATTATAAAGGATAGATCAATTATTTTCATTATTTTATGTTTTGCTTACGGCGAAACTCTCAGGTACAATGTTAAATATTAATGTAACATGCACCAAAAAAATTAAAATACTCCAATGTAAATAAATATAGTAAAACAGTTTATAAAAGAACTTAATTAAATGAATACTTTCTCTTGTTTTCATTTGTATAGTAAAATAAATCAAGACCTACATGTAATGGTACTAAAGATAGATCTTCAGTACCCAGAAGTTGTTTTAAATGTAGGTAATATGTATTACCTCGCATAGGTACATACTCATAAGTCTGTGTGAATTAAATGTAAGCCTGTAGTATCTAAACAACATTGTGAGCCTTATAAAATTTCGTGTTGAAGTGACCTCATAACTTGCGGTATGCTGCAATATGCTTACATTATTATGTTTTCCCGGGAAACTCGCTTCGGTATGAGAATAATAATCCAGAAGTCACAAACTACCCGCAAAAAAGTATCTATATTTACATTTTTTTTCAATATTATGTTTACCTGCTGTATTCGATTTTTGAGTCATCTTATTCATTTTTTTTCAAGGTAGGTTATATAAAAAAATTTACACTTTTTCCAAAGTTTCAAAATTCATATAATTGTAATCTGACAAAACCCCTTAAAAGGGGAATAGTGACACAAGTCCCTGTTGTATACTTACAAAATGACTGATATAGGTAGTTGGGTGTGACGCTCGTCGCTTGTAATAACGCAAAAAATTGACTCAAATAAAATTTCAAGGCTCATACGAAAATGTTGCGTCACAAAATGCTCGTAGCGCGTCACATCCAACTACCTATATCAGTCATTTTGTAAGTATACAACAGGGACTTGTGTCACTATTCCCCTTTTAAGGGGTTTGTCAGATATCAGTCCTTTTGAAAGTGAATCTTATTTGATGTACACACATACATACATACCATCACGCCATGTCTCTCATGAAGTAGGAAGAGAGAACTAAACGCCACATTTTTCTATCTTGACACACATTCATCGCCTCATTAACATTCATACATCGTCCTATACACGTTCATCTTATTTGATATATTATATATTAAAAGTTCAATAGCAAATGAAATTCATTTTTACATGAAAACTGTTCACCTAGATATATATTTATATATTTTTTCTTGTTTGCTGTTGTATTCTATAAAATAAATAAATAAATAATAGATCAGACAGCAGACCCTTACAAGTGGTGGTCAGCAAACGCAAAACAGTATCCAAGTCTAGCAGAATTTGCTAAGATTTATTTAACATCTCCCGGTAGCAGTGTACATAGTGTACAGCATGAGGACGAGGCGAGCTGACCCTAACAGTCTTCATAGACGATAAGTTGGGAAGAGGCCAGGAAGAAGAAGAAGTAGCAGTGTATATAGTGAGCGGTTATTTTCGGAATCAGGTATAATTTAAAAGGAAAAGCGCAATCGTTTGCTATCAAGAAATGCTGAAAAAATTGTTTTCATTCATCAAAACTTACAACTGATAGATTTTAAATATTGTGCTGATTTTTTGTTAAAATAAAAAAAAATGTGAGTAATATTTAATATGATTTTTTTCATGTTTTGGTATTCGACCGAATAGTTCGCAATATGTGGCCGAATACCAAATAGTCCAACTGTCGATTTGTTCAAGAGAACTAGATAATTTAATTTGCTAAAACAATATTAGATTGTAGTAGAACATCTCATTTTTTTTAACAATTTTTACAAAAATTGAATTCAGAGACGACATCGCCTCATACAATTTGTATGGCAGTGGCCTATACACAATATCTAAGTAAACTCAATAGTTTGATACTTCATCTCCAAACATACATGCATACCGTCATGCTGTTTTCATATTCTGGGTAGGAAAAAAGGACTGACCTCCATACTATCCTATCTTGACATACACACCTACATGTGTTGTGTAGAAAACAAAATATCTTAAAATATTCAATAATTTGGATTCATGGGTTTATAGATTGGTTCTTATTTTTCAACTATACATACTATCGCTATCGACAGTTGGATCTCATGTGTTACATGCAACGAGTAGTTAAATATTCTTGGCATCTCTAATAAATGCACTTCGTATACAATAGACTAGATTAAAATATTAATTCACTATAACAATAATTAAAGAATGAAAATACAAACACATTATGAATTTAAATTGAACTTGTAACGGCAAATTTTAGTGGTACGTACCTATTTGTAGTATTCAAAATAATCTATATAAATTCATATATTTAGTATGCAAAATAGAATTATAAATTAGTGTCTAGTCACTTCAAAATATAACATAATAATAAATATTTGTTATTACATATCAATCAATGTATAATGCCACAATGTACTTTGACATTTGACCAATATAGACCGGCATAAATAATTCGCCCCCTGGTGTTAAAAAATGAAACTAATGCTAACGGCGGGAACATAATAAGATATTTGACGTTTTCCTCGCATAAAAAATCAGATTTTTAAAACAAAAAACTCTCGAGGATTCTTTGAGAGGGTACTATATTTTAATGCCAGATGTCTTAGAATTTTGGGATTAATATATTGCATAACTTTGAATAATATCTGACCGCTACATTTCGTTATTGATACACACGATTTTGCATGAAAAAATCTGGATTTTTGATCTTCCTAGAAATCGAGTTTTTTGTCATTTTGTATGAAAATTTGAATTTTCAAACTTAAATATCTGGATTTCT
Organism: Molanna angustata; assembly: GCA_963576475.1. Taxonomy (NCBI): domain Eukaryota; kingdom Metazoa; phylum Arthropoda; class Insecta; order Trichoptera; family Molannidae; genus Molanna; species Molanna angustata. Next base: position 14,975,295 of record OY754964.1, read on the forward strand.
AGATGTCTAATTTTGATCAAATAAATGAAGTGTGTTTTCTAATGAGTCACTCAATGTCTCTGCAAAAGTTGATGATCGTAGGTAAAGAGGGAAAAAAGTGAAAAAGTTCGTGTATATATGTTCCGCAAGTTTTTCGTAGGGACGGTATTTAAATATAGGTAAAATTTTCAGTACAATTTTTGTATGGCAATTTTAGTATAGGTATTTGAGTACAGGTGAAAGGTGGTTAGGACTTGCGTCACGGGCCCTTACTAACGTGGGCCCATGATATATAAAATCTCCTGTCACATTGTTAAAAACTGCCCAACCGATTTCAATCAACTTTGTGAAATTTGTATTGATTGTTTTCGGATTGAAAGACAGGATATTTGTATTTTCTCAACGAAAATTTATTTTTTATATGTTTTAGATTTCTCATCCAAATCCCATAAAACCACAAATTTTGACTTTTTTATGGGAAAAAAGAGTCGAATACTCATCGATCTATATTTATGTATTCATTTCTAAAAAATACACATTTGAATACAGTATAGAATACTCTACTTATTTTTATTAGATCATTTTCTTTAATTTGTTTTGTCTGTCTGAACTGGAATTTTGCAATTTATTTTTAATTAACTTCCCGACCAGTAAGAGCTCTGAAAATTTCAGAATTTGTGTATGCTCGATGATATTTTTTGTTTAAACTGTTTCCAGCTTGATCCAGAACATATTTTGATAAAATTGAATAATTTTGTTTCCGTACATGATACAGGTGTCAATAGATACGTAATAGTAATTACACATGTCAATAGATTTGTTCACGCCGCCATCGATTTAAATCTTACACGACTTAAAAATGAGCTGCGATCCTTTTTTTAACAAAAAATTCATAGAGGGTGTAGGAAAATCAAAAATCGTGGTAATATAATATTTTTGAATGAGAAATACAAAAATAAAAATAAAATAAATTCGTTGAAAAGTACGTGTCAGTTGCCCGAGAAGCTATGCAAAATTTAGTTGTCAAAATATTATTTTTTAAATGAATACCACCAGTTGACAATGACTAGAGTCGGAAGTAGCAGGTGGTATGAGAGAAGGGTGCATATTTTATACGGACTATTTTTAAATCTCTCCTTTAATCTCGATTTCTTCATAGATATATTTTTAGAGGTTCGGGGTACGCGAAATTTTCTCAGGAAATTCAATAATTCCTTTGTCGAGGCATTTGGGTCCTACGGAGTTCTATTTAATTTTAAATTTAAATAACAGGAATTTAAATAGCTGAACTCTGGGAATTTAAATAAATATTCAAAATATACAGCATGTTAACCTATCTATGTATCTAATAGGGATTCATGAAATATCTGAATGACCTGCTAGTAAATTAAAAATAAGCGTCTTCGTCCATAAAATAAAGTCTCACTGATCGTAAAAAAGAAGCGATATGCAGAATATTTAATCTTGAAAGTTTTCTAGTTTATGATTGTTGCCAGGACAAAAAAATCCACATTCATACCTACTTATAAATGATATGCAAACATGTTACTCTTTAAAATATTATGGTGGGGATATACCATACTACAATTTTAATTCATTTTTATTTAATACTAGTGAACCCCCGGCAAACTTCGTATTGACTGTATAATTAAAAATAGTCCTTCATAACCACCCGTCGCTTTAGACCCTTCAGTACCTCCCGTCCCTTCAGTACCTCCCGTCCCTTCAGTACCTCCCGTCCCTTCAGTACCTCCCGTCCCTTCAGTACCTCCCGTCCCTTCAGTACCTCCCGTCCCTTCAGTACCTCCCGTCCCTTCAGTACCTCCCGTCCCTTCAGTACCTCCCGTCCCTTCAGTACCTCCCGTCCCTTCAGTACCTCCCGTCCCTTCAGTACCTCCCGTCCCTTCAGTACCTCCCGTCCCTTCAGTACCTCCCGTCTCTTCAGTACCTCCGGTCTCTTCAGAACCTCCCGTCCCTTCAGTACCTTCAATACATTCAGTACTTCCGTCCCTTCAGGCCCTTCAGTACCTCCCGTCCCTTCAGGCAATACTGGGAAGACCTGCGAATAGATGAAAGGACACTTGGACCTTCTTTTTCCAGGATTTTTACGTATAATGAACAAATACACGATAAAGAAGAAGAAGAAGAAATAAGTTTGAATTTAGAAACCGTCCTGGAAGACCTGCGAAGAGATAGAAGGACAGTTGGACCTTATTCTCCTAGGATACTCCACCTTCATAGGTAAAATGACCAAATACACGATGAAGAAGAAGAAGGAGAAAAAAGTTTAAATCCCGAAACTGTCCTGGAAGACCCTCAAAGAGATGGAAGGACAGTTGGAGCTTTTTCTCCCAGAGTATTAGGTCATTTTACCTTCATAGATAAAATGACCTAATACCCGATGAAGACGAAGAAGAAGAAAAAAATTTCAATCCAGAAACCATCCCGGGCATACGCTCGACAATTCATCAAAGTTTCATTGCAATCGGATGAACGGTTCCCAGGATAGTCCACCTTCATAGGTAAAATGACCTAATACCCGATGAAGAAGAAAAAGAAGAAGAATTTTTTCCATCCCGGGCATACTCTCGACAATTCACCAAAGTTTCATTGCAATCGGATGAACGATGATTTAGGAGCGCATTCAACACATACATACATAGTTACATACATACATAGATACAAACATTCAAATTTATAATACAGATATCGCTTTACAAATTGACTCTGATCTTTTTCTTTACTGACATATTCCTAACTTAACTTTGTTTTTTTTACTGTAGCTTTATATTTTAAATGTACTTTGAGTTCACTTCACGAATAATCGAACGAATATATATTTTTTATGAAAACTTGCTAAAAGTCTTTGAAATGAGTTTCATGTTTGAACTGTAAGAAAATATAAAAGATAACTTGAACATATTATGTCTAGTTGAAATAATTCTGTAGTTTGAATAAATCGTTTCTAAACAATCCAATGTGGGGAGAGTTTGATGTATTCAGCCACCACCAGGATGGAATAGATACAGTACTTAAACAACAAATCTTATATTATACATCAATTCGAACTCCGGTGACCTCCCCTCTTAATTTTTTCAAAGTATATTTAGAACTGCGTTCTTTTCTCCTTCTTCTTCTTCTCATACTGGTTGAAGGCCACTAGCCTTATGTTGCCTCTTGTGATATGGACTCCTAGCTGTCTTTCTATCTTTTGGGAATCTTCTAAGAATCCTACTTCCCATCTTGTTTTTCATGTGGGGCAAAGTGTAATAGTCTTTGAAAACCACTCTTTCCACATGGTCTCTCCAGTGCCTTCTTCTTTGTATCCCACATCTGACGACATTTTGAATATCACCCATCTCTCTGATCATACAGTTCCTTCCCACATCACGAGTCCTGCCTGTTATTTTTCGGAGGCTTTTCATTTATGTTATTCTCAGGAGTGCTTTAGTGCATATTGTGTCAGCTCTTATTTCGATGTCATACGTCATTATAAGAGGTCTCACACAGGTTTTGCAAAGGTATTCGGATTTTACTCCTCAGTTGTACATACCTATACTTTATTATTTCACACCATTCCATTAAGATATCCGATACAACTGAAGCTTTTGTCAACTGGCTATTTTCCTCTTCAAGGACATCGCTATAGCTCATTAAAATACTCCTGTTATAAAAACTCATGGAAATAAAATAAAATATATTTTGTGTTGTAATGTAAATAATATTATTTAGATTCATTATTAGAATAACAACATATGTACGTCGTGTGTGTTCAATAAATATATTCCCATAATTTTCCTAAATGTCGATTCTGTAATATCCCTAGGCTCTGACAGTTTTATTTAATTTCCGCTTAACGATCATTGTAAACAAAGTGTAGAAATGTTTATGTTTACAAAACATTACTTAAACTAATTTGAATTTCCTGAACACATAAGAGTGGAACGGTAAATATCAGTCTATAATAAATATGGTAGGTATAATTACTGGAAATAATTATAATTTCTTTGGAAAATCAAACAATGGCTGGAATCATAACGGTTAAAGTCTCTAGATGACTTTAATCCTGAATAGCACTTATGATTATATCTACTAACATGATAGGGTAAGTACCTAATGTTTTTTTACATAATAAAAAGGACGAAATGTATGTTTTGGTTTTGTCAGTTAAACAATGGAATGCCCATTTGACAATTTTTACGAGGATACGCATTTTTATGTAAAAAACAGATTGTATTATATGTATGTAAATTAAGATAAAAGATACATACAGCTGAATACTAGTAAATAAAGATACAAAGAAATTGTTTAAAAAATATTTTGTAATAGGTAGGTACCTACAAACGCTGTATTTATAAATTTACTAAATCATTACATTGTGCTCATATATAAGAAAGCTTTGGAGGTACAGAGTATCTTCAACACGTGGATAGAAGAACTAGAAAGGCACAAGTAAACTCAAGAAGCAAATACCTTAGAAAATAAAACTATTTTAAAAATATACATTTTACCTGTGTGTAATATTGAATATGAGAATATCTCTTACCAAAAATAATAAATCACACAAATGATGAGCTCTTTCATATATTGCCTTTTTTATATTCCCGTTTGCAATTTAATTATTAAAAGGTGGATTTTCTGGTATCTTTCCTATTAAAGTAATTTATTGTTCACTAAGTTAAAATATAGTCATGACAAAGATAGGGCGGGGTGGGTTGCGCTTTCCATATCCTAACTAAATTAACTGCTGGAACGATACGAGCTTCGCGATTAACGAGGCACTGTGCTGTGCAATGTGTGTGCTTTGAGCAGATTGTGTAATCTCGCTGGGCTGCAATTCTATGATGAAGATAGAATAAATGGTGGGAGCAATATCTAAAATATCAGCCATGTAAAATTTACATTGTCTGTTTAACTCAATACACAATTGTCATACAGAACAATACGCTTATGATTCCTTAGAAAATAATAATTATCAATTGTCTTCATTGGCATCCTTGCTTCACGTTTTGTTGCCTAGCTTTTGTTTCTTTAATAAGTAGGTACAACATATTCAATGAGTTTTGCGTGGGGTTTCAATCTGCGACAATTTAACATCGAAGACGTACAGCATAATATTATGTTGTTGAAATGAGATCACTAATCTTAATGTGTATGGCTGAAATAAATATGAATGAAATACTGTTAAAAAAAACTCCATTTAATCATTCTATAAAGATTTGGTCATTTAAAAAGAATAACTATACTACAACTGACGTTAAAAATGTACAGCGTAGAAAATGGCTGATGATAGACAAACATTTATGTGTAGGTATTCCTAATTTAATTTCATCCATCTGTCGATTCGTTCAACTTTCAACTGGAAGAGGCAGTTTAAATCCAAGACGCATGTATGAAGGAACATTTTGTTAAGAAAATATGATACCTACTTGAAACCTACGAACATCGGAAATGAAGGGTTTAAGGGCTATCACAGGGAAGACGCTTAGGGACAGAATTCGCAATGACGACATTAGGCGGACCTGTGAGACCGAGGACATCATACGATGGAGTAGAGCTAGGAGAAGATTTTGGAGGGACCATGTCAACAGGATGGACGCATCTCGAATCCCATCCATAGCGGCAAATAAAATCTCACTAGGGCATCGCCTCCCTGGAAGACCACCGAAGAGGTGGAAGGATAGCTGGACCTCAGCTTCACAGGAATAGCTTTCTCGAAAAAACAGATCTACGATCTAAAATAAGAAGAAGAAGAAGATACTTGAAATATGTATAGTATAAGGACTTTAAGCAACGATACTTTTGAATCCATATAAAAAAAATAGAAAGTAAAAAATGATAAATTTATCGGTATACCGTGACTCTTTTCATACGCTTTTGAATATAAGCAATGAAGATTTTCCGTAAGATTAAATAGATTTTGTTTCGACAGCTTCAAATTACGGCATATCATTTTGGACAGTCCACAGTCAATGATTTCCTAATTGACAAGAAAAATACATAATAAGGTATACCTATGTTCTTTCCCAACCTAATCTCATTACATAGAAAAGGTGGAATATTACCTAGCAGTGGTGCAGTTTAAGTTTGCGCTAATTTAGTTTATATTATTAAAATTGTATTTTTTTTCATAATTATAAACTAACGACAATCTGCTTATAATTTAAAATGAAGGTACCTAGTGTTTTGATATCCCATAAGATTTAATTTAAAAACGGGTCAGAGCCAAAAATACCAGTTTTTAAAATTGGTTAGTATTATTATTTTACGATGAATATTTTTTTTTTCTTTTTTTAAATAATATTTCACTGAACGACAAATCTAAAGCAGCCCATTCACGATCGTGTCATTCGGCGTCGCTCCATATGGACCGGCTCCATTTGGAGAATTGTAAAATTTTCATCACAATCACGGGCGCGCCATCAAAATTAGTATACGCAAGCGGTCGGCGCTTTCGCATTGATAATATCTATTTTTTTTAATTTTCAAGTAAAAATAAGTTATAATTCTGATGATGAGTTTTATACAACTGCTATATAGCGGTTTGTTTATATACAATAAAGAAAAAAACAAAGAGAAACTGTTGTATTTTCGAATTCACGAGTGTCAAACAGCGCACTCACGAGCATTTCGTACCGACAGGATGCGTTGCGCCGTTTGTCGCGGCAAAATGGAGTTTCGATAGTTTGGAATTCCATTTTGGTGTGTCAGGCCAATTGAGCTGCGCGAGTTTTTACATTCACGAGCGCATTTTGGAGTGATGGCAAGCCATTTGGAAGGATGGCACGATCGTGAATGGGGGCCTTAACGAAGTATTTTGATTGTGACATGGAAATTACGTGTATTTTTTTTTAATAACTCATTCGTCGGGTGAACACCATTTTTATAAATATTGAATATGGCCTTGTAACAAGAATATTATACATGTTCATACATATTATACCTACTCTAAATTAAACATAAATGGTGCTTGTGCTGCAATCCGCGTCCTTTGGATTGCTAATCCAGCGCAATCGGCGCATCGCCACAGCGACTCATCTAAATTATTACTATGTAGGTTAGGTACTAGATACGATAACGGGTTTGACCTGCTTACCTGTATAATAATAATAACAAATAATGCCAATAACAACTGTGTAGTTATTAAAGTGAGTGTTTTGAAAATTTTTATGATGTCCATTAACTTTAATATTAATAAAATATTTTTATTTCAGCACAAAACTGATTTAAAACACTTGAAAGCATGCGGCAGATCCAAGCTAACGTTGAACTTTGAAGACCTCGGATGGTCTAATAATATTATAGCTCCTAAGACATTGGACATTGGATTTTGCTCGGGATATTGTAGGTCTACATCTTATGTAAGTATTCTACATTTATTTACTATTTACGTAGGTAACTTATTATGTAGGTAATTTAGGTATACAAGAATATGAACTTCATGATGTTAATTATTTTTTACATAAATAAGTGAATTCAGACCTATTTTTTAAACAAGCCTCAGTTTCCTCTTTTCTTCCTCAGCCGTTTTCAATCGTTTGACATAGGCCTCCCCCTTGCTTCTCCAAATGTCTCTATTTCGGGCACACTGCATGTCACTGCATCCAATTTACTCACACAATTTTTCTGATGTCATCTGACCATCTAGCCTGTGGTCTTTCCACACTTCTTCCAGTTCTAGGTTGCCATTCTAGGAGGTTTTTTGTCCATCGTTGGTCAGTACATCTGGAAATATGACCTGCCCAGCTCCACTTTCTTAATATATTTAAATTAACATAATACATATTTACCTACTAAAGTACTAACCATAGCAATAAGTTTTCATAGTTATAATTGAATCTTTTCATTTTGATAAAATATTTTACGATTACATCATATAAAAGTGATTTTTGGTAATGTGATCCAGCCTTGATCTCGTATATTTTATTTCTTTCAAATACTTTAGATATATGTATACCGATCAAAGCAGTAGGTACATACGTATATTACTATTTGCATGTAACACATGGGATCCAACTGTCGATGGCGATAGCTTGTATAATTGAAGAATACTTACCAAACTATCAACACATAAACACAAATTAATAAATATTTTAAGATATTTTGTTTTGTAAATAAAACATGTAGTTATGTACATATGTCAGGATAGGATAGTATGGAGGTCAGTCTGTTTTTCCTACCCAGAATATGAAAAGCATAATGGTATGTATGAATATTTGGAGATTAACTATCAAACTGTTAAGTCTTCTTAGATATAATGTACAATGTATAGGAAACTGCCATACAAATTATATGAAGCAATGTCGTCACTTAATTAAATTTTTATAAAAAATTTAAAAAAATTGATATGTACTACTACAATGCTGATATTTTTAAAAGCAAAGTTGGGGTGTTTCGGCTTTTTTCGATATTTTTGAAAACTTTGTAAATATAGGCAGTTAAATACATAAATTTATCACAAAAAATGTTTTCTTTAATAAATAATATTTGAGAAACTCTAGAATTATTTTGAAAAATTTAATTTGAGATATGATATTTTTCTATATTTATACCAATTTTAAACGTTTTAGCTTTTATGGTTTTTGAGATATATGGAAAAATAAAGTGAAAATTCAAAATTTTTATAACCCCTGACTGAAAAAAAAATTCAAAATTCTGAGTATAAAAGTTTTAAAGGCCTATTACTGTTTATATATTCTGAAATTTTGGGCTCTACAAATTGAGTCTCACACACACACACACACACACACACACACACACACACACACACACACACACACACACACACACACACACACATACACACACACACACACACACACACACACACACACACACACACACACACACACACACACACACACACACACACACACACACACACACACACACACACACACACACACACACACACACACACACACACACACACACACACACACACACACACACACACACACACACACACACACACACACACACACACACACACACACACACACACACACACACACACACACACACACACACACACACACACACACACACACACACACACACACACACACACACACACACACACACACACACACACACACACACACACACACACACACACACACACACACACACACACACACACACACACACACACACACACACACACACACACACACACACACACACACACACACACACACACACACACACACACACACACACACACACACACACTAAATGTTCTACTCCAAATTCTGAGAAAATCCGTATATAGAACATATATTCTGTGAAACCTCTATGTTGGTGTTTTTTGGAAAACCGTGAAAAATATAGACCTGCATACAATCTCGCGTATCCTGGCTTGAAACATTTTTTTAAATGAATATGTACTTGTTATACAAATACATATGCATCTTTATACGTTCCCTAAAATAAGCATAAATGCTTGTGCTATAGGTGAACGAAATCGGTCGAGGCAGGATTCGAATTCGCGAACACTAGATTACTTAGTCCAGCGCGCTAACCGCTCTGCCAACGACCCATCTGATAATAACCTTTAGGAATATAGTTTTTTCGTTAAATTGTAAGACATTCTACCCAACAATACATTTTTGTCATGTTTAAATTACTTAATTATGTAATTTAATATTTACTTACTTTTTTATGCAAAACAAGGAAAAAACTTGCGTAAGTAAAACCAAATAATAGTTTTATGCCTTCAAAATGTATTTGAAAAATATAAAACCAGGCGATACATAGCATTCATGATAAGTAATACATGTAGAATAAATTTGTTTTATGACTACCTAAATTAAATGAGCGTCGATTTAAAACTTAATTATTGTACTAGTACGTCTTTGAGGGGAGGACTGCTGCCAACGTACCTATTTTTCAATTTGATATACCATCATTATTTCTTATCAAATCGTTTTGAAAAAAATAATTTAGATAGTTTGGATATTAATAAATTCTCTTTATTAATATCCAAACTAACTAGGTTATTTTTTTCAAAATGAATCGTTAAGCAATAATGATGGTATATCAAATTGAAAAAATAGGTACGTTGGCAGCAGTCACCCTCTTTAATACTTTATTAAATATAAAAGATTTACAACTGCATTTGCAAAACATGAATCGACTTGTTTTTTGTAACTCTTAATAAAGTAACTAATATTTCCAGAATCCTGGTAAGATGACAGCTCACGCCATGTTGCAAAGGTTTGCTGCTTCCCTCAATGGAAAGGAGGTCGTACCAGAACCTTGTTGTGTTCCTAGTAAAGTAACCTCAGCGAGTTTCCTCATCTTTCATCCATCTGGGAACGTCCTGCTACATACTTTGCCGAACGTTTTGGTGGAGGACTGCGAGTGTCGATAAAACAGTATAAACATAACTACTATTTCACTAGGAATATTTGTTAAATACTTCATCGCTAGATGCCAAATTTAAATTGTATCCTTACAAATAACTATAACATACCTATTTTTGGAGGAAGGGATAACACAAACTTATCTACCATTTTTGTATTTCATAATATTTTCTATGTAACTTTTCACAATCAGTTACCATATAAATATGATTATTCAAATGGATCAAGAGTTACATCTTTTGAAATAGAGTAGTTTTGACTCTATAACTGGAATTTTTGAAGATAATCACGTAATAATGACTAAGGATAAAAATATTAGTGAATTTGATCACCGAGGAGGAGTTGTCACAAATTATAGACAATCTCAACATTATAGTCAGGTTATTGATTGAAGATTGACATAGAAGGTTTGACAAGCCAAATCTGGTATTGTTAAATAAGTAACCAAGCAAAATAACACAAATTTGCGCTCTGCGCGCCCCAAACGAGGCATCACATGCTAAAGTTAATTGCCACTAACTTTATAGGTAATACATCTAAAATAAAATGTTTTGGCAATCTTATGTCCATTGGTGGTTTTTTTTATTTTAGATCAAATAATACAAAAAAATATACATATATGTAGATCAATGTCTTGATATATTTAATAAATATCTATTTACAGTGAATGGCTAAAAATTATTTCCTTGACAAATAATAGTGATGAGCAAAACCAGTCTGTATGTGTCATCGCAAAACAATGTTTTCAAGACCGATAATATCGTAAGTAATTTGTAATTTGTATTCGTAATTTGTAGTTTCTTGCGTTTCCTCAAAATGTAATATAGGTATATAAGTAGGTACCTTTTATTTTAGATATGATCAACTGTAAAAACTTTTAATATACTTTTAATATTTTCATTAATTATTACCTCTTTCAAAAAAGTTTTTCTTCAAATATTTTTTAGTAAAATTGCAAGACTTTTGGAGCAAGACCAAAACACGAACGAGTAGGTACACAAGATCAAGACCACACCTATTAATGTTTGCTCATCGCTACCAAATAAATGAGCTGATAAATTTAATATCAATTTATAAATTTCAAAATCTAATCCATATTTCATAATAGTTTTATCAATTACTACGTGATTTTTTTTCTAATTCATATGAGAACAACGTAGTTAATGACTTTTAATTTTATCAATAGGTCTGTATAAAATAAATTAGGGAAATTTATATCTAGTGATGTATAAAATTGACTCCCTTGGAAAAAATCATTGAAGGTTTTACTATATATTTATTTAATTATATACATAATAAATATTGATTTATGCACCTCATTCTATGCATTTGTGCATGCTGTTTAAAATATTTAAAAAGGTACACTATTTCTGAAAATATATATAATTATATATACACATATAACAATATGACTTTGTTTTGATAGATTTAGTACTAAAATTCAGAATATTTTGTTTATAAAATAAATATATGTGTGAAAATTAGACAATATTAAAATTTAAAAGTAATTCAATTTATGTGTACCCTATAAGATGTAATCATTATCTAGGTATATATTATATTTTTATTAAATATATTCAATGATATATAAATAAAATTTACCATTGAATAAAATAAAAGCGATTTGTTTATAATTAAGTAATGTATTATTAGGTACATTAATTTGTAAAGTTGTTTTTAGTCATTTGATAATATAATATTCTTTATTAGATTATTATAAAATAGTAAAATTTACTATTTATCTTTGTGAAGAAAATAAATATTTGGTTACAAATATTTTATCAATAAATACATTTTCGAGACCATAGAATTATAAGAATTTTAATTTCGTATTTTTCAAACATATTTTTATACCTTGAATGTATAAAATCAATAAAGGTTCTTGATTTTTACTAAATCGCCTGTACTCACTAAAAAAAATATTGATTGATGTACCTATGTCTATCGAATCCAATCATCGGCTCCACATGCCAAGGCGGAACCTGGAATCCAAAAGAAGTCTTCACCATTCCGATCTGTCCCAAAGAACCCAGACCCCTCGGATGCAGTCCATCCATCTCAGCTTGGATCTCCCTCTATGCCTCACACCCTCTGGTCTATGGTGAAGTAGGTACTATTCTGGCGGGCAGTTGCTAACTCATTATTTCCAAATGTCCAAGCCGTCTGGGTCTCCCAATCCTAATAAATCCCTTGACATTAAGATGGAACAACTCGTGATTGTATCTGATTCTCTAAACATACTTACAATTTACTTTACTCAGTTTTTTACTTCACCGCCTCTGGTTTCGCCTGGTGGGAGTCTTGGATTTACCATTAAATTTATTTAGCTGGTAGTCTTGCACCACGTCTTTCATCAAATGCTCAGCTCCACACTCACAGTCAGGATTATCTCTTTTCCCCCACCTCCAGAGTAAGTAGTTGCAGAAGACCTGCTCTATTTTGTTGTACCCAAACCTTCTGTGGCAGGTCAAAACCAGGTGCTTGGGTTGTAGGGTCCGCTATTAGGTGTTAATTTTGAGTATTTTCTGTGGCCCAACTTTCTCTCCAGATATCATACAAATTGCATTTATCTGCATCCACTGTCCATATAGTTTTCGGGATTTTATTATTTTATCAGGTGGGTGAAAAATATCATTGAAAACTGTCATTTTTTTGCTGATATTTTTTATGTCTCTGACTATCGCATGGGGTCTACGGAGGTCTGGTGGAGCAATGTTGGATAGCACCGGCAACTATTGAGTTGGGGGCGATTTTATGGTACCTGTTATAGTCTTCATGATCTTGTCTAACTCGACATCGATCTTACCACAGTGAGCGCTCTTTATGCAAAATTGTTTTGATGTATGCAAAGTTGTTGCTCTGATACTCCACGAAGTTCCTGTTTGTTTGGAATGTTACTTCTGGCTTTTATCTTGTTTTAACTCCCTCACTATGTCAGGCATTTAAACACTTTCACACCCAGAAATTTCAGGTTTTTCTCCTTTGGTATCCGCTCACCACACTTCTGCAAGTTCAATTCTTTTTTTGATTATTTGTTAAGATATAGAGCTAATGCGACTATTTTCTTCAAGTTCGGGAACAAATGCCAATTATATAGGTCCTTTTTAATCAGCAAAACAGCATTCAAAGTTGACTCCAGCTCCTCAAAAGTTCTCGACCAAGCCATCAGCTCCACGTCGTCTGCACATAATATAAACTTTTTGGATACTGTATTTGGAATGCCGTGTAGAGATCGAAAAAGAATGGGGACAGTAGTGATCCCTGTGGTAGTCCATTTGGTTTTATTTTGTGCCACTCGCTCTACCTTCCGAGTATAATTTTATTTTTCTATTAGTCATATTGCTTTCCAGCAGTGTAATAGATATTTTGCATTTGGGGGTCCTTGCAAGCTTGAGGATCAAACCTCTTCAACAGTGAGTGCCATAAGATTTTCAATTTCCGGAGTGTATATGTTCGATAGTACCTTTTCCAAAGAGTTTGTACACAACCGATAGCAGAGAAATTGGTCTGTGTATTTTTTGGGTTCTTCAGCTGATTTTCCTGGTTTTAGGATAACGGAAACCTTGCTGATTCTTTCATCTTTTCGGTAAATGTCCTGTGTCTATGAGAAATTTGTACCAGTGAGACATTTATCGCAATCCACGCTACAGCAATTTTGAAATTTTGTGATTTCAGAATCGATTTGTGAGATCGAGTTTCTTTGAATGTAGTAGCACAGTTTTAAAATTTTGTGATTTCAGAATCGATTTGTGAGATCGAGTTTCTTTGAATGTAGTAGCACAGTTAAGAAATTATTTTTTAATTTAAATATATTTGTATTAATACATCGTTTGCCTAGAAAAACATGATATATTTTTCTGTAAAAATATTCCTGGGAGAAATATGAGAACACATTGATGATTTTTTTTGCAATTTAAAAAAAAAACATTATTATTTGGAAGTTTTTAGGTATTCAGCTTCCTATTTTAAATTAATCCGAGGTGGTCGAGTTCAAAATAAATTTTCATGTCGAGCCATTATGATAAATTATTGTTGATTTATTTAATACAAAGAGAGTTGATTGGTAAGGTACTTAATTTTCCTATAGACGATTGTGTAAAATTATTATAATCGGAACTATAGTTTCCGGTAAATTACTTGAGAATTTTCGTCGTAGAGAGGTAAATTTGCGCTCTGCGCAGCCCACGTGAGTTCTCATGTTATTTCTTCTTTTGCTTTTTATATATCAGCGGTGTATATTACAGGAGTCAGTCTTGGTCAAGTTATTTGCCGGAAACTATACCTATAGATATTGTTTTTTTTTTGTAAAATCTATTGCTGTTCAACAAAAAGTGACTTAAATTCAAAAATAAGGTAGGTACCTACTTTCTATCACATTAACTATCTATACCCTATCACTTACATGTGATTTTTTTCAAGAACATAATATTTTAGCTAAGCATGTGTACCTATGTTAATTTGTTTAATCAATTGATTGAATAATCTTTAACCGCATACGAACATAATATTTACCAATAATATGTTTTGATCAACTATACCTACTAATATTTTTACTACTTACCAACTACAATATACAAATATTATTATAATCACCAGAATATGTACTTATCTAGATTTATGTGACCAAAACAAATGTTGTATTAATTAAATTATATTAAGTACATAGTAATATATTATGTATAAAACTATTACATATTCCGTTAAATGAATTGAAATCCTTATTAATGGATGCATTAGTTTGATAAAATTCCAAAATAAATAATCAACATTGAATTCATTATAACTAATAAGTATTCCAAAATAAAAAAAATATGATATTAGTTTGAACATTTTTTTTTTTAATGTTTATGTACGTTTATGTATGTAGGTACCTAAGTATACCAGAATAATCATTTATTGTTCATTCAATTTATTTGAAAAAAAAATTCATTACTTCAAGCGATGTATTATGTACTTAAAATATTTATTTGAATAAAGATAATTATTAAAAAGGTATTTATTTATTTTATACAAGTTTTTCTTAAGTATATAAATGTAAAACTATTAAATGTTCTGAAAAAAAAACATACGAACTTATTTAAAATCATGTTCATAGGTACTCGAGGATGCATGAGAGCCAGTGAGTCGAAGAATATTTGCATGAATAAAAAAAAATAAGTGTGTGGCACTCACTTATCTATGCCTACCCCAGCAAACATGTCATAAAATACAAAAAAGACTCTTTCATATTAAGTATCTATATATTTTTTGCTTTCAAAGTGTACAAGTCGGATTCACCATTTATTCATTATACGTATACGTAAATTAATGTCAACGAAAATAAAATGAATCGCTATTCGAAATAAAATGAATGGGTTGTGGCCAACTTTACTTTAGGGGACTTTACATTGCTTCAAACTATCCTGGCATGTACACAAAATAATGTGTAGGTATTACAAAGGTTTTCAATTGTTTAATGATTTGCCAGAATGTGTGAAGGAAGCATCTGGTCTTTCCGCATTTCGTTGCCGAGGTAATGTATTCGTAAAGGAAAAATTATTTTAAAATATGTATTATTTTTTTGTACATTATTTTCCAACAGTGTTTATACTATGTGTAAGAAAATGTAAGTACTTATTTTTTACACCTAAATAAAATATACATACATTTTCCTCACTACCAAGTTAGGTACTCCGCAAAGTATTCAAGTTTTGTATGGAAAAATTCATTAAATTATTTTTGATTTAAATATTTTATTATGAAAAATTGATAGGTCTTCGATGTAAATTTATGAACGTGATGTGCATTCTTAGTAATTTGAAAGCAAAATATCAAATTATTAATCAATGTCAAATTTTTAAACATTAAGTTTCCTGAGCTTGGGGTCACTTTGAAATATTTGACAGTTGAAAAACCTGAGATTCAAAATCTAATGGGGTATAAGCATGTATTATAAATACAAATTTGCAAAATTTGATAAAAATCGCATGAGTAGGTACTTAAGTCTATAATCGGTAAAGTAGAATAAACACGCCATGCACAGTACATAGTAATATATAAATTATAGCACATGCCATAGCACACACACACACACGCACGCAGGCGCACACGCATGCACGCACGCACACACGCACACATACACACACACTCACTATATATGATACTACCTAATTGATAATCTGCAATCAAAAAAATAACCTTAAAAATAATTGCGAATGCTTAACTCTCACTATATCCCCTTGGGTTAGTGAGGAGTAAAAAAATATATCTACGTACCTAGTAGTCCAAGAGCCAATGAACATCAGACAGACGTAATAGTATAAAGCCTGATTTTTTTTCTGCATATGAAGGTACCTACGTACTACCTACACCACAACAGCTAGAAACGTTGGATTTACAGCTAAGGTATGGAAAATTGTAAGTATCTTATTATGTCAGTTATATTATATGTAATATGTAGCGTTGTAGTACGAAGCGTGTTCTTTTATAATATCCTGTACGAATGACTATTAGTAATCACATCTTCCTTTTACACTTAGGTATACATTGGTTGGTGCGTTGGTGGAAATTTCCCGATAGACACCTAATAAAAATATACATACGTAGTAAGAGATTCAGCGACTAACAGTTTGATATTTTGTATAGGCTGAATATTTTCTGTAAAATAATCCTACAGCAGGTACCAAAGTTGGATACTATGAACTCTGAGTAGTGATGGTTTTCCGAGATAACGGCCTTCAAAGTAATGAAAATTGATAATTTAACACGTCAGTTATAGTCACGGAACAATATTCCTTACTCCATGGTTATAGTATAAATCGTTATAGTATAAAACGTGATTTTTACTCTCCACACTATGGAATAGTGGAGAGTCATGATTTCACAATATTTAAGCGTATTTTTTTCACATCGATTTCTCAACGGGTATCATGTAGAGAGTAGAGAGTGCACACTGTGAGTTTCGTCATGATGTGTTTGTATGTATGGCGTATGGCGTACGGATAATCCTTTTTGTGTCCTCTCTACAGCCCACCTATAAGTCCGATCGACTTCATATTAACATGATAGTTATGTGTAAAGTGCATAGACCTAGAGCTGATTAGTTTTACATAGACAACTTTTGATTTCTTCTCTATGAATTTATTTATCATATACATTGTTTTTTTGTGTTTCTCTGCAGCCCAAACTATAAGTCCGATTGACTTCATATTGATATCATAATATATGTGTTAAGTCCATAAACTTAGAGCTGATTAGATTTCCATACACAACGGTTCATTTTTTCTCAATGTTTCTTTATGATTTCATCTATTAAAACGCTCTCACGACCTGGAAATTAGAGATATTTTAATTTGGTTTCAACTATTTATACAACACCAAGAATCTTCATAAAATTGTATTCAAAGTTGGTCAATGTTTAAAGAAAAATATTCAACGGTTTGAAAAATTATATTTATATTAGTAAATTTAGAATGAATAAAAATATATATAATTAGATAAATCTCTTATGCATGGAAAAGTTCAGTAATTTGATTTCATGTTATTTAGTGTAAAGAGCTTGAATTTAAATCTGAGTAGCTTTCCATAGACAACATAAAATTTCTTCATATGATATCACGTGTCAAATTTTCAAAATGCTCTCACGTTCTTTATAACTAAATTTATCTGCTTTTATCAAAATATTTCATAAAACATAAGCATTCTGTACCATATTGAGATTGTCAACATTTCAAGAAGAATAAAATGAACGTTTATTATGGTGTGGAGGGTTTAGTGTTGGCCACAGCCCACTCGTTTTATATTTACTATGGAAAACTATTAGAAATCACGCCTTCCATTTACAGACATTTTGTTTGTTGGAAACCCCTCGACAGACACTTTTAAAGTTTAAAAAATGTTTTGTTATGACTCTGTTATCTCCTAAAGCCACCACTACCTATTATTATTGGTTCATTATTATCCAATCGTTATCTGCTGTGGAATCCTTTTACAGAAAAAAAAATCAGGCTTTATAGTATGACGTTAATTTGGCAGTCGCTGGCTCTTGATTCATAAAGTTTGAATCATATTCGTAAAATTCCTTGTAGGTTGAAAACGCCATCTCTTGAAATAGTTTAAAATTATTAACAAGTGTTTGAATGTAAATTTGGAATGTTGTTCCAAACAAATTCGAACCAGTGTGATCAATGTTCGAACCAGGTAATTATTCGGAATAGTATGTAAACGCCAATTTTGTTGATTTTTTGTCTATAGGTAGATACAAATATACAGATTACGGGAAAAATATTCATTTTCCCATTTTCCCGGGAAACGTCTAGAAAAATTAAAAAAAATAATATTAAATTACGAAAAATGTATGAAAAACTCTAAGCAAATAGTTGCTTTTTTGACATCTATGGGCGAATATTCAAACTAATTTTTAGTATAGAAACACGCGGCGAAAATCTGAAGTTAATGAAAATTCTATGAAATATCGAAAATTAGTAATGTTTAAAAAATACAATGTTTTAAAATATTTAAATACTACTTAAATTTGAATTTTTTGACACTGTAAACGAGAATTCCGGTGAGATTAAGTATATCGAAATTGAAATATTGTATGCTTTGCGCGTGAGCAAAATGCATTATACATTGAGTGCAACTCGCTCACGTGAGTCGCAATAATATCTACATACAAACCTAACCTAACCAATTTTTACCATAAGTTTGCTTATAATAGGTTGGTTAGGTTTGTATTTAGTTATTATTGCGACTCGCGTGAGCGAGTTGCATTATACATTGAGTGGAAATTGATTGTAATTCAACCTAACCAAATTAAAATAGTTGAAATGATATTCGCACGTAATATTATTATTTTTATGATATTACAATAATAACTCCATACATTCAAACTTTGTGTTTAAATTAAAGTTATTCATATAAATTCGGTGTTTAAATGATAAATAGTTTTTGTAAACAAAGTATGGCAAAACTATTGTATTCGTTTCTATTCGCCGATAGATGTCAACAAAGTATGACAAAACTATTGTATTCGTTTCTATTCGCCGATAGATGTCCCAAAACCACCAAATTGTATGGTATTCTCGATACATTTTTCCGTAAGTTTATTTAATTTTTTTAATTTTTCCTGGGCGTTTTCGGGAAAATGAATATTTTTCCCGTAATCTGTATATTTTTATCTACCTATAGACAAAAAATCAACAAAATTGGCGATTACATACTATTCCGAATAATTACCTTTAGTTTCTTACATCTAACAACACTAAAAAATCTTACCAATGCCAAAAAATACAAAAAGGAAAGTGTTTGTCGTGTTTGATTTTAACTTTTAACTATCTCTTCGAGAAGATTCGGTCAAGCTCGGTTCTTTTCGGATTCATTCGATAAAATGTGGTTCGGTTTTGAATTGCTGATAGCGTTGAAAAATTACATGCGTTCGTCAGTTCGATCCTCCGTGCGTTCATTTATTTCGTTTTTGACCGGTCGATCAAACACAGCTATAAATATGGTGGATTTAAAGTCTGTTAAGGATATGATTAAGAGTGATAAAGTTGTTATTTTTTCTAAAACATATTGTCCGTATTGTAAAATGGCAAAAGATGTAAGTATTTTTTACGCAATTCGCGCATTTACTACAGCATAGAATTAGTACCTATAGTTTGACTTTGATGTTCACCGAATTGATGCACACAAATTGTGTCTATATACGATTTTACTGATGAAATTATATATTTATTTGATTCATAGGTGTTTTCAATCAGATGAAATTAATTTATTTTTATGAACCGATGTGAAATCAACTGTTCTCTGCTCTCAAATTTAAAACTACCGTAATACTAACCTCAAAATTATTTGACATTGATAGTATATTATTGTCATATAAGTACGATGTTTTTTTGATTTTTGTTGATAAAAATAGTTTTTAGTTATGTTAATCGTTTGATTATATTTCATTAATTATTATTTTCGATGAAATTGTAACAATATTCTTTAATTGCAATAAAAGGTCATAAGGTAAAATCAACAAATCTAATATGCATTATCCTGCTTGTGCCCTTTTTATCGTTTATAAAAAAAAAACAGGATCTTATTACAAATCATAATGATAACATACTCGAGATTTTTAGTTTATAGAATATTGATACACGATGGAACAAATCTTTAACCCACAAAAATTCTTCATGCTTCAGAACTTCTCATGTTGCTTTAGGTATATAAGAAATAAAAAAAAATACATGTTGATCACCCATACCCAAAAAATAAAATACCCATCTAAATTTTGCAAAGGAAATCCTGACATCTCAGATTATATATGATACAGATGCCTAGTCAGCGCAATGAAAGCATGACAACTAAAACTATGAACAATGTTCTGAGTTTCACTCGCACAGCCGTCAATACAGTCATAGAACACATAGTATTACATGTAAAATCTCTTCTATGCAGTATACGTACACCTACCGATTCGTTTACCAATCTACCGCCTCACACACACATGTAAATAAAACTTGTCATACATTTGAATTCAAAATTTATATTGCATGCGGCTTCTGTACCTTATAATTCTATGCCTGACATATTAATCTTGAATCAGGAATGGCATTATTTATATTATTTGTTAAATGTGTTTTATGTGAAAAATAATTCATTCTTGTATATGTAAACAAATTCCTTTAAAAAGAAAATTGGACAGAATAATAATATATTTCTGTGATAGAATTTAAATAATTCATCTCTTGATTTGTGATTGTGACCTGTGATTTTGAATTCTATTTATACATTGCACAGCAAATATATTCATAAATTGTTGCCAATCTTCTTGATATTTATCAGCATGAGGGCGTTCGGATTGCGCATATACGTGATCAAACAAACCAAGCAAAAAAACAAAAAATCCTCTTCACACTCACACAGATTTTATATATGTTTACCAATAACTGTACCTACTCATATTTAATGTATTAATGTTATTATAAATTATTGTTTCAGGTTTTCAAAAAACTGAAGGAAAAGGCTACTGTATTTGAATTGGATGAGAGAGATGATGGTTCTGCTATCCAAGATATTCTCGGAGAAATCACTGGTGCAAAATCTGTTAGTATTTTTGAAAAGTTTTATTTATACTTAACATAAATGTATTCTAGTTTTAAGCTTTTTGTTGATGGATGTGTATAAATAAAAAATAACAAGTACCTACTTATATAACTAAATATAGTCAATGACAGGAAAAGAATATATGATGCTGATGAAATAAATAAGAAATCTGTGTTGATGGAGAAAAAGAGATTATAGTTTATAAAAAACATTTGTTTACTACTTTTATTCTATCAAGATATTCAATAGAATAAAAAATTATTGTCGTCATATTTTATATGTAGGTAATATTGAAATATACAGTAGAAAATCAAATTAACTAATATAGAACCTTAGATTATATATGATACAGATACCTAGTCAGCGCAATATGACAACTAAAACTAAGAACAATGTTCTGAGTTTCACTCGCCCGGCCGTCAATACAGTCATAGAACACATAGTAGTACCTACATGTAAAATCTCTTTTCTATGCAGTATACATACACCTACCGATCTACCGCCTCACACACACATGTAAATATAGCTTGTCATACATTTGAATTCGAAATTTATATTGCACGCGGCTTCTATTCCTTATAATTCTATGTATAGAACTTAATTTAAAATCTAATTGATGAAAACATATGTCAAGTAAATAACAGATCAATAAACAGCAGAGCAGTTAGTGCGCTGGGCTAGCAATATCCAGTGGTCGCGAGTTCGAATCCTGCCTCAACCAATTTCGTTCACCTATAGCACAAGCATTTATGCTTATTTTAGGGAACATAGGAAGATGTATATGTACTTGTTTAGCAAAGACATATTCATTTTTATTAAAAAAAAAAATACTTAAGTTACTGAAACTTCATATTATGAATCTTAGTAGAATATTATATAATTTTTAATAGACTTTTAAAAACAGAAAGGATATCAATTAAAATGTTTTTTTTATGTATGTTCAGCAATAACTTTTTAGAACGTTGCCCAATTTCGATGATCTTTTTTTATTAGAATATATATTTTTTTTTTTTTTTATTAGAATATGGGTATCTTCCGATTGGTCCCATTTCGATTTGGTCATGATTTGATCATGGGATCTATGAGAAAATCATCAAAGTCTTCAATTTTCACTTCAGTGATTTACCAATTCTTTACCACAGTATCCAATTTTAATGATTCCTTTTTTATTAGGAATGGAGTGCTTCAAAGGTTATCTATCACATATATAAATTTTATCGAGTTCTGATGATGGGACTTCAAACTCTTCAAACTCTTCGATTTGCAAAGGCGTATGCAATTACAATTAAATGGGTGGAGTTATTTCACCTTCTTCCTTGTTCTCATGACCGAGGTTGGTGACTACACCCAATCACCTGCCGAATGATCCGCTTCCATGTAGGGTGGTCTTGAGCAGATATTTTAATTGTTATGAAGAGTTGGGGTGTTTTTGATGTTTTAGTGTTAGTATTGAAGGTATCAGATTTGTTCTCGTCATAATTCACACTCGCGTAAGTTCTATTGAATGATATTTTAAAATCATCAATCACCTAAGTAGGTACCACTCAAATATACCTTCATCAACATCACTGAAAAGGAAAAAATAAAATTAATTTAAAAAAACCGACTCCAAAAACAACTACAACGAAAACATAATAAATAAAAACATGTGTTTTTAGTCATATTTGTTGTGTTTGATTAAATTAGGCTGTATAATTTTATAGTTTTTAGTGTGTTTTATTTTTTTGTGTTCATTGTAGCAGTTTTTGGAGTTGGTTTTTTATAATTACTTTTATTTAATATCTACTATTCTTTTATTTAATAATAAACATAAATAATATGGTACACCTACAAACATATTTGTCTTCTCTTATCTGTGGTAATAAAACCATCATGTAGTGATAATAGATTCTGTGAAATCTTCATTTAAATCAGTCTTGGGCTAGCTAAGGCCTGCAAATTATTGACCCACCAAGTCTGTCTATGTGGTTTGTAAAGTAATTTAACGTTTATAAATGTATTGGAAAAAACTCTTATATGGTAGTATTTTTTTACAAAAGGTTGTTTTAAATATTTCTGTGCTCATTTTCAATACATTTTTTTTGTGTATTAATATGTCCTAAATACAAGCATTAACATCTTATCCTGCTATATTCTCTAAAATAAACAAATGGTTGTAAACAAAATGGGCAATGCACAATTCAAACTAGCATCTACTAGATTTTTTGTTGTATAGTACACATTTAGAGCCAGATATAAATATATTAATGCATACAATATGAGATATTATTAATGTATGTTCAATTTAGAATCTTACGCAGTATTTCAGTGCAGATTGGCAGCCTTACACTTAACTTCGAATGCGATCCCAATTTCAAATTTTTGCTAAGAACCTACCTTTGTAACGGCGAATAATGCGGTAGGTAGGTTTTTTTTAATTGTAATAGTAGATAATTTGCATATTCCTAGGTATGTTCTAAACTAAAATTTGGGATTGAATTTGAATGTCAACAGTAAGTCTACTGATCTTAAATTTCAGTTAGCAATAGGTTATTTGCTATGACTAATGATTATAATTATGTTTGCACAATGTGAAGAGAGTGACTGCTATATGAATCATTTTAGTTGAATGTTGAAAATTCCTTGTATATTATAATTCATGATTGTGATTTCTTTATTTAGGGTGACACATCACAAATAAATATGATGGGCATTTTGGTATCCATGTATATTCAAGATGGGTCATACATGTTAGATAGCTATTTTCAGTGAATAAAGTAATAATACTTATGATGACAAACTCATATAAGTTATCCATTTTGAGATATGTGTTCTCTTTAGAACATACTAGATTTTACGGAAAAATCATCAAAACAATAACTTTCAAGGGAAGATTACTCTGATCGGACAGTGAATCATCACTAGCGCAACGGTTATTCTTATTCTACGTAAAAGACCTTTCCAACGATGTATCATTCATATTGATTGGTGCCCTTACCAGTTTCCATACATTTGTGCCTATCATCCTTTGCTTTTATAAAAAATAATCAACATTTGAATCAAAGTATCATGAATTTTGTTTTCTTATCAATTTTTACCAAATATGTACATAAATTATTTTTATAATCTTACAAATGTCATCCAATAATGTAAAATACCATATTATATTGTTAATATTTTGTACTGTATGAGGTATTGTTATCATTATCAAATGGCAAAATCTCACAATTAACCAGTTTTCTAGATAAGAAGAATAATATTTTATAAACTTATCTGTTCATCACAAATTGATTATAAATTTGGCTTATCAATAATAACTTGTGTGAGCTCTTAAATTGTCTTTTAGTTTAGTCACATAATTTGCAATACAAAATGTACAAACTACATTTGGTCAAATGAAACCATGTTCGATATCTCTAATTTATGTTAAAAAAATATTGTCTTTATTTAAAATGTCAAATGTTACTGTATTTTTTTTTTATTTCATAATTCATTTTCTTCTCCAACAGGTTCCTAGGGTGTTTGTCCATGGAAAATTCATTGGAGGAGGAACTGATGTGGAGAATATGATGAAAAATGGATCATTACAACCTTTGTTGGCTGGTTAAAATATATCCATAATTACTGTCATTGGTTGATACCAATAATAATTTAAATATTTACTAAAACAAATATATTCATTGTACTAAATTAAAGCCATGGCTTTGTGATCTGCAAAATAAAATACAATTTTGCTACTATAAGTTTCTTCCAAATTTTTATACAGTTTTGTTTTCATTGTTTTTAATTTGTATTATATTATATTTATTAGGTATATTATATCTTTCAGTTTGATTTAATCAACTATCAAATAAACTACTTTTATAAATATATTTGTTCTCTATTTTTCCTTTTGATGTATTTTCATCCTAATATTAGACATATGCAGAGTCAAAATATATATCATTTCAATGAATCTGCATTGATTATTCTTTATAGTTTCTTTCTAGAATATTCTCATCGAGAAAGTAATAAATTGTCTCTTAAATAATTAAAAATCAGAATTAAAATATTAATTGTACTGCCATCTGTGTACAAGTTGTGGAAGCATTTTAGTAAAATTTTAGGTATGCAATCATTAGTTGGCCGATCATTTGGTTGCTTCTGTTATTTTGAAAACGAGTAATATTCATGCAACTAAACTATTGCGGGTCATATTTTTATATTCCAGAAATGTATATCTATGGTATTTCATTGGTAGATAGATGGCTATAAAATTTTCTTTTGGGATATGTGCAATTGAATAGAATACTTTTGTATGGATTTTTTTCGAATATTTAATTGGAATTTAATCACATCATGAGCCCCCACCGGAGGCTCAAAACTGTTAAGTTTTTAGATTTTTTATAATTGATAATTATATAAATAAAACTTTATCTTAAGAAATAAAGCAAGGATGATGTGTGTATTAGTTTCCGGCTCCCACCTTATAGCTTTTGATCCGCTCAATACACAGTGCCAATAATTTCAGAATATACAGAAAGTTATAGACCTCCATTTATACTCAGAATTTCGAATTTTTGTTTCAGTCAGGGGTTATAAATTTTTATTTTATTCTTCCTTATATCTCAGAAACCATAGCTGAAATTTTTTATAAATTTATTTATTTATTTATTTATTTACGGTAAAATAAAACCATTTACATAAAAAGAGTACAGAATAAAGATACATCACATCATCTTAAGTTAAAAATATAAAAATCAAAAATTATACATATATGTATATGAATATAATTGAAAATAAAAATGGTTGTTCCTTATTTAGAATTAGAATTCTTATTCAAATACAAATTATAAAAAGATAAAAAACAAGGAAAGTAACAAGATAAAAAACAAGGAAAGTAACAAGAATAAAAAACAAGGAAAGTAACAAATAGGTACATAAGTATAAAAATCAAGAGAAAGATAAAAAATATAAAAAATATAGGAAACATATAAAATAGAAATTAAAAATGAAAAAATAGAAAAAAAAACACAATTGAAAATGTTACGAAAACAATACTGATCTCAGTTCAATCTTCAATTTGTGTAAGCTTACATTGAAAATGTCAGCAACAAAGGCATACTCATTCCCCAAACGATGAATTCTGGGAAACGGAGAATGTCTATGGGCTTCGGTCCTCAATATATCGCAATTAAATAATGATGAGTGCCTCGTAAATCTGTTAGGTATATGAAACTTAATCAATGAAATTAATGATGGACAGTCAAATTCAGAATATATGATTTTGTACAGGACAATCAAGTCCGACATAATTCTTCTATTGGATAATTTCGGCAAGCAGAGTGAATTTCTAAGGAAGTCATAGTTTATATCGTACAAAGATATTCCAAGTCTGAAATTTACATAACGTAAAAGTTTCTGCTGAACATTTTCCAATTTGTTGGAATGAATATTATAATGCGGTGACCAAACAGTTGAGTTATATTCCAGTTGACTGCGAACCAAAGAACAATAGAGATGTTTGATAGCAGACAATGAATTAAAATTATTAGATGTTCGCAGAACAAAGCCTAACATCTTCAACGCTTTTTTAGCTCTGTCATTAATATGCATAACAAAGGTTAATCGCTCATCAAAGATAATTCCTAAGTCAGATACAAGTGAAACCCTAGTCAAATTTACATCATTAATAGAATAATCGAAGGTAATCTTGTTTTTTATATTAAAGAAAGTAATTATTTGACATTTACCAATATTAAGAGGTAATTTATTTAATTCACACCATTCATAAAGTCTAACCAGATTTTCCTGGACAATCAGACACTCATTTATATGACTAATGGCTCTATAGATTTTTATATCATCAGCGAATATTAAAACATTGACGTCATTAAATATATTTATGATGTCATTAATGAATAATATAAACAAAATGGGACCTAAATGAGATCCCTGAGGAATGCCACTTGTAGCAGAGAATGAATCAGATAAGTAACCATCTATCTTTACAGAAAGATTTCTATTAGATAAGTAATTAACAAACCATTTTAGAAGACTGCCTCTGATACCCATTTTATTCATCTTATATACAAGAATTTTGTGAGATACTTTGTCGAACGCCTTACTAAAGTCTGTGTAAATTGAATCCACTTGTAATTTATTAGCCAAAGAACAGGATAAAAAATTTTCATACACCAACAAATTTGTAAGCGTAGATCTACCAGGCAAAAAACCATGTTGATTGTCAATAATACTCAATCTTATATGGCTGAAGATTTTATCCAAGACAATACTCTCAAACAATTTAGGAATGGTGGACTGAATACAAATAGGTCTATAGTTAGCTATATCATTTCTGTCACCCTTCATAAAAATGGGTGTTATGTAGCTGCGTTTCCATATGTTAGGATAGAAACTATTTGACAAGGATTGATTAAATAATGTAGAGAAGTAAAACAAAAAATTTTATTTATTTTTTTCAAAAATATTCCAGATTTCTCAAACATTTTTTATTAAGAAAAACATTTATTTTGTGACAAATTATACTTGCCCATATTTCCATTTTTTTTGAAATATCGAAAAATGCCGAAACATCAACTAGATATTTTTATTTTCAATAGGATATCTCTCAATTTTTTATATGATTTTTTACATTTTTGTTCAAATTCAATTTACTGTCGACATCGTTTCATACATTTTGTATGGCAGTATACACAATATCTACGGGGACAGAAAGCACCTACTGACCTCTCCATAATATCCTATCTTGACATAGGTAGGTACATACCTACATGTTTTGTATAGGAAACAAAATATTTTAAAATATTCAATAATTTGGATTTAAGGGTTTATAGTTTGGTACGTATTCTTTAACTATACATACTATATCTTCATCGATAGTTGGATCTCATGTGTTACATGCAACTAGTATTAGTCTATCTACATATTATAAACTAAAAAATGATAAATGAAATCAATAAGAATTTTTGGTTTGATATTTCCTGGAAGGCTTTGTTAAATAACATAGGTACCTAGGTATAAGATGCGATGTTTTCTTTTCAAAATAAGATAAGTATTTCACGCAATTGGGGTTTCTTAATCTTGGCTATTCAGGACTCGGGAGTGGAGTGGAATCTAGAGAAGAGTGTTGTCACTTTATCTTCGGATGCAATTGTTTCTGCTCCGGTAGTATTTAGACTTTATTGGACCACATTGTCAACACGAACGAGAGCTCTTTCCCCGGTTAATTATACAGCTATTGTTTCATTTAAGAACAGCTTGTCGTTGAAACGCACCACATAATCTACCTACCCAACACCCACCTAGAAATACTAAACTTGCCCCTTGGTACCTACTTCTTCTTATTATAATATTATCTCCGTCCTATCAAACAAAAACATTTTCTTATGTACCTAACAAACTGACAAATGAAGAAAAATATTATTTTGTTTGCATTTTTGACTCTTTGAAATAACTCTATGTAAGAAAATGTTAAGTTGAAATCTACCTAGAAAAACGAAATGCGTTTCAAAAACATAAAATAAAAAAACACATCGAAAATATCTTGTATCTATAGATATGTATAATTTTTTTTTGTTAGAAAAGTAATTTCTGAATCAAAATTAATATAAGTAGGTACCTAAAGGTGAGTCCCAACCTCTAATACCCATGAATTCCGGGAAAAATAAAAATATCAAATACGATTTTGGTTAAATAAAAATAAAAACAATATTTTTCCTGCAACATAGCTGATCATGGTCCTTTTGAGTCAGAAAGGTTGTTTTTCTTTTCATTTGTTGATATATGTCTTTGTATTTGTATGTAAACTTCTTTTCGTCTCAATATTATGTTTATTTATTTATTTTTTGATTGTAACTGTCGGTGGCGATAGTATGTATAGTTGAAGAAAACGTACCAAAGTATGTACCTACTCATAAATCCAAATTATTGTTTTTTTGTTTTCTATACAAAACATGTAGGTATGTATGTCAGGATAGGATAGTATGGAGGTCAGTTTTTTGCCCACCCAGAATATGAATACAGCTTGATGGTATGTTTGGAGATTAAGTATCAAACTATTGAGAGTGTAAGTTGGTCTTTTTTGATTTCAAAGTTGAAAAAATATAGACTTGGCCAAACAATAATCTCACGTATCTTGGCTTGATACTGTCGATTCATTAAGAGAAATAAATACTCATGAATGAATCGATAATATTATAAAATTATTTTGTCTATTTCGCCGTATTGAAGCATTTTAATTTTATATTGATCATTTTAACCAAATTTACTGTTGAGATGTGAAATAAACAAATAAATAAATAATAACTCACCAATAATAACTACCAATCTGAATCAATCACCAATGTTCCATCCTAAATATAAATAATATACTGAAATGATGTTAAAACCTGCAATTTACACTGTGGCAGGCCACATCTCGAAATTTCTTTCGAGCGCGCGCCTAGCGATGGCAAGTACATTTGTTTATCGCTAGGCCGAGTTCATCGCCCGCAACGTCAAACAAGTGACAATACTACTCAACTGGGTATGACACTTCAAATAAATAAGTCTAGAAAGTTCGAGGACATTGAACTTGCTACCCCCAGCGCAGCACTATTTAAGGGAGTCTACACCTCTACACGTCGTCACTTCATTTCCGTATTTCCGTCACTTCGATTCGTCACATCACGCCGCCGTTCTCGACCACGCCGTCTCGCCGACACTTCGTCTCTCGACCACCGGTCATCTCTCGACCTCGCGATCACGATGGTACTTCACCATGCGAAGATTCGGACACTTCGAACACACCCGCTAACTCGCTCGTTATACCTACTCATCGTGAGAAAAGTTCCTTTGTAAGTTATTTCATCAATTGTAAATTTACCCTTAAGCAAACTATTAATTGTGATCAATATACTCATTGTTACTTTTGACCATTCTTTCTTCTTCTCTCTCAACCACTGTCCTTGTGTTCTTATTTCAAATCATATCCACTTGGGATATAGTAAACTCCTTTAATTGGTAACCCCTCTGGTTACCACATATATTTAATAGTAACCCATCTGGTTATTAACTACTGTTTATTGGTAACCCCTCCGGTTACCAATCAGCTTTAACACATATTAAGGGGATGCGCATTGGTAAACGCAACCGCTTCTATACTTTTTCATATCTATATTCTATAAGATAGAAGATATAAAAAAAAAACACCCATACATAACCAAAAACGTTTCTATCTCTCACTCGTACTATAAGGATGTTTTATATGTAATTGTTACAATAACATAATCATTATTTAAAAAAACTTATGGATCAAAATCATAATAATATACTATAGTTGATCTTATAGGGACATAGCTCATAAAATATGACAATTTATTATAAAATCACGCCATCATATCAGATTATTTTTCAACAGAATAGCAAATTTTAGACGTTGGTAAATAATATAGGTAGGTATTAGGAATAATTTAATTGTAGCGTACCTACCTACATGAAATATGTTTTTTTTAACTTTACGAAATTCTGTTGCATGATTCTCTACAATATTAAGGAGGTACCTACATTTTCAAAGATTTCCATATAATATAATATGTCCAATTCTGATTCATTTCAGAGTACGAAGACGTCTAAAATATCGGGCAACCGTGGATAAAAGGATTTTATCCGCGCGGTGTGACGTAATGAGTCCCGTATAAATGCAGTAAGCTTTTTGACATTTCTCATATACTAAAATTCCGTATAAAATTTTTAGTCGAATCTGAATAGGACCTACTATGTACCTACCTATACCTACTAGATGGAGTAGGTACTCCGTGTAATGAGTGAGTCATGATATATCGCGCGTGTGATTTCTTGGTTGGCAACATATTGCAGTTTTCCATACATCTCAACACTTCCTAGATAAGTGTTCTCTAAATCTTAATAAACAAAGTGTTTTTTTCGACAAATATATCCGAAAAAAATTCACATTAGTCGTTATTCTTTATAGAAAAACGATGTATTCTGCCCACCTTGTTGTCAAAAGTCCCGCGGAAAAATCCTCACTTTGATTCATATAAAATTTTCTAACTGCGACAACAAGTATATTATATGAAAATCTATGTAGGTACATTTTAAGTAAAGTTGTAGATTAAATTACTATACAGTAGGGTCCAGATGTATCAATAAACTCTAAGCAAATAACTATTTTCCTTTCATTCTGTTATCTTTGTCAGTGAGAAAATACTCTACAGGACCAGACAAGTAATCAGATTTGCCCATTGGATGGTTGTAAACTTAAAAGATTATAAAAAAATACAAATTTATTGTTTTTATTATTTTTATATTGGTACCTACCCAATAAATTGTTGCAAAAATAGCAATATCTGTACCTTCATAACAACATCATTATTTATGTACACTTACATACTTAGCAAAATGTATGTATATATGGCAAAAGTATATGAATATTATAAAATACAATACTTTTAGATTTTTAAAATTAAGGTTTTGCTTTGAAAAACTGTTAGTTTTATTTTTAAAAACAAATGATTTAGATAACTTAAACGTTTATTTTAGGTAATACCTAGATACCTAGTTAAATTGTTTATGGCATCAAGTCACTATCTAAACCGCAAATATATGAAAAATATATTATTGCTTAAGATATTCAGAAATGTTTTTTTAGAACTAGTTGCATGTAACACATGAGATCCAACTGTCGATAGTGATAGTATGTATAGTTGAAGAATAAGTACCAAACTATAATCCCATAAACACAAATTATTTAATATTTTAAGATATTTGATTTTCTATACAACACTTGTACCTATATATGTATGTCAAGATAGGATAGTATGGAGGTCAGTCCTTTGATCCTACGCAGAATATGAAAACAGCATGATGGTATGTATGTATGTTTGGAGATTAGTATCAAATAATTAGGTTTTCTTAGATATTGTGTGTAGGCGATTGCCATACAAATTGTATGAAGAAATGTCGTCACTAAATTCAATTTTTATAAAAATTGTTATAAAAAGTTTGAGATGTGCTAATACATCTTGTATATTTTTTATAGAAAATTAAATTATCTAGTTGGGGTGTTTCGGCTTTTTTCGATATTTTAAAAATATTTGGAAATATAGGCAGTTAAACTAATAAATTTATCATAAAAAAAATATTTTTCTTAATAAAAAATGTTTGAGAAACCCTGGAATTTTTTTGAAAAAATTTGTTTGAGATTTTGTATTTTTCTATGTTTATACCAATTTTCAGCGTTCTAGCTTTTATGGTTTCTGAGATATATGGAAAAATAAAGTAAAAATTCAAAAGTTGATAACCCCTGACTGAAACAAAAATTCAAAATTCTGAGTATAAAAGTTTTGTAGGCCTATAATTGTTTATATATTCTGAAATTTTGGGCTCTGTAAATTGAGCGGATCAAAAGTTATAAGGGGGGGACGGACACACACACAGACACACGAAATGTTCTACTCCGAATTCTGAGTAAATCCGTATATGGAACATATATATGCTGCGAAGCCTCTAAGTTGGTGTTTTTTGACTTCAAAGTTGGAAAAGCCGTGAAAAAAGTAGACCTCTCCATACAATTCTTGCGTATTCTGGCTTGATACATTGGCCCTGAGTCAAATTGAAAACGCTGTTCGTTATCGCCAAGCGCTATTTTTTTTTGTATGTGATTTGACGTTTGTTGTAGAAATTTTTTCTACAATAACAAACAACAAACGTCAAATCCCATACAAAAAAAAATTAGCGCTTGGCGATAACGAACAGCGTTTTCAATTTGACTTGGGGGCATTGTCGATATGTTAAGAGAACAAAGTTCTCCTGAACAAATCGACAGTTGGAAAATTTGTTGACAAGATAAGAAATTTTTGCAAAGATTTTAATATTTACTAGTTGCATGTAACACATGAGATCCAACTGTCGATAGCGATAGTATGTATAGTTGAAGAATATGTACCAAACTATAAACCCATAAATACAAATTATTGAATATTGTCAGATATTTTGTTTTCTATACAACATATGTAGGTATGTATGTCAAGATAGGATAGTATGGAGGAAGGTCCTTTTTTCCTACCCAGAATATGAAAATAGCATGATGGTTTGTATGTATGTTTGAAGATGAAGTATCAAACTATTAAGTCTTCTTACATTTTATAGTCGACTGCCATGCAAAATTTTTTGAAGCTATGTCGTCACTAAATTCAATTTTTAAAAAAAATGTTAAAAAAAATTGAGATCTTCTACTACAATGTTAATATTTTTTATAGAAAATTAAATTATCTAGTTGGGGTGTTTCGGCTTTTTTCGATAATTGTAAAGGTTTTGGAAATATAGGCAGTTAAACTCATAAATTTATCATAAAAAAAATATTTTTCTTAATAAAAAATGTTTGAGAAACCCTGGAATTTTTTTGAAAAAACTAATTTGAGATTTTGTATTTGTCTATGTTTGTACCAATTTTTAGCGTTCTAGCGTTTATGGTTTCTGAGATATATGGAAAAATAAAATAAAAATTCAAAAGTTGATTACCCCTGACTGAAACAAAAATTCGAAATTCCGAGTATAAAAGTTTTGTAGGCCTGTAACTGTTTATATATTCTGAAATTTTAGGATCTGTAAATTGAGCGGATCAAAAGTTATAAGGGGGGGACGGACACACACACACACACACAGACACACACACACACAGACACACACACACACAGACACACGAAATGTTCTACTCCGAATTCTGAGTAAATCCGTGTATGGAACATATATGCTGCGAAGCCTCTAAGTTGGTGTTTTTTGACTTCAAAGTTGGAAAAGCCGTGAAAAAAGTAGACCTCTCCATACAATTCTCGCGTATTCTGGCTTGATACATTGTCGATATGTTAAGAGAACAAAGTTCTCCTGAACAAATCGACAGTTGGAAAATTATGGTTACGTCAGACTATAGGTACATATTAATTTATCCAAGAGAAAATACCAAATGATTTGTCGAATAATCGGAAGTACTTTTTTTCTTCTGTTTATATACATCTACTGAGTCGACTCTGTTTGAAGACTTAGTATAGGTTCGATATTTTTGAATGGATACGGACGATAGGGCCTTCGGACCGGCTCTAATATGGAGACGTGATCCCCAAGGAGTGATTAGAGTGACGGGCATCCCGATAGGACGAGTGGTGTGATGGAAACTTCTACACCAGGATTAATAGAAGAAACAGTTATCCGGGAGAAACGATCTTTTAGCCTGTAAAGTGGTGGTGTGATGATAACGTTGTATGATCACGTTTCTTGCAACGACCTTTGAAAACCGTCATTTATCTTAGTTACCATTTAATGGTTTCATCATTCAGATCTCCTAACTCATAGTGGATATTTGCGACACCAAATAGTTTGATTTTTTTAAAATCTATTGGTTAAAAATATTCAATAATCATGTTTGTAATAATTCAACTGTCGATTCGTTCAAGAGAATGAAATTCTCTTGAAGGAAGAGGCAGTTTAAATCCAAGACGCGTGTATGAAGTAACATTTTGTATAGCGTAGTGAACCTTTTGCATGCTAAAAAAACAATTAGAGGCTTCGCAGCATATATGGATATAATATCTGTGTGTGTGTGTGTGTGTCTGTCTCCCCCCCACCCGCTTCACAATACCTAAAATTTCAGAATATATAAATAGTTATAGGTCTACAAAACTTTTATACTCAGAATTGTGAATTTTTGTTTCAGTCAGGGGTTATCAACTTTTGAATTTTTGGTTTATTTTTCCATATATCCAGAAACCATAAAAGCTAGAACGCTAAAAATTGGTATAAACATAGATAAATACAAAATCTCAAATTGTTTTTTTTTTCTAAAAAAATCCAGGGTTTCTCAAGCATTTTTGATTAAGAAAAATATTTTTTTATGATAAATTTATGAGTTTAACTGCCTATATTTCCATTTTTTTTAAATATCGAAAACAGCCGAAACATCCCAACTAGATAGTTTAATTTTCTATAAAAAATATGATATTGTAGAAATACGTCGCCCATACACAATATGTAAGAAGACTTTTATAGTTTGATTCTTATTCTTCAACTATACATACTATCGCTATCGGCAGTTGGATCTCATGTGTTACATGCAACTAGTATAAAAAAATCGCTTTAAATTGTGAGATTATGCAGAAATGTGTAGAGTGTAGACATACATAATTATGTTAAATTTATTTATGAATATTCTCATTACTCATCGTGTATTGACTGATTGGGTTTATGAGGATGTATGTATGTATGTATAACACAAACATTAAATCCTTACATACAATACCTATGTATCTACATCAAGTATAATGACAGCCATCTACTTCACACAAATTTTATCCATGCTTCTGAACATACATATAAGAAGTGTGGTTGGTGGTGGTATTATAAAGGATAAATCGTGACTTTTTAGTTTACCTATAGTGAATTTTAACTTACAAAATACGTACTGTGTTATTATTTTTTTAATAAAAACGAGTGGGTTTTGGCCACACCATAGTAAGCGTTAATTTTTACTATCCACACTATGGAATAGTGGAGAGTCATGATTTCAAAATTTTTAAACGTATTTTTTTACATCAATTTCTCAACGGGTATCATGTAGAGAGTGCACACTGTGAGTATGGCGTACGGTGTATGGCGTACGGCGTTCTGCGTACGGAATTATCCTTTTTGTGTCCTCTCTACAGCCCAAACTATAAGTCCGATCGACTTCATATTAACATCATATGTGTAAAGTTCATAGACCTAAAGCTGATTAGTTTTCCATAGACAGCTTTTAATTTCTTCTCTATGATTTTAAAAATTACGTTGTTTTTTTGTGTCCTCTCTACAGCCCAAACTATAAGTCCGATCGACTTCATATTAACATCATATGTGTAAAGTTCATAGACCTAAAGCTGATTAGTTTTCCATAGACAGCTTTTAATTTCTTCACTATGATTTTAAAAATTACGTTGTTTTTTTGTGTCCTCTCTACAGCCCAAACTATAAGTCCGATCGACTTCATATTAACATCATATGTGTAAAGTTCATAGACCTAGAGCTGATAGATATCTGTACGCCATACGCCGTACACCATATATACAAACACATCACGACGAAACTCACAGTGTACACTCTCTTCATGATACCAGTTGAGAAATTGATGTAAAAAATACGTTTAAAAATTGTGAAATCATGACTCTCCACTATTCCATAGTGTGGAGAGCAAAAAAACAAACAGGAAATGTAAAACCAATGCCTGTCGCTGGATACCTTACATTGTTGGATATGCCGTGATGATACCTATGTATATGTATGTAGGTATGTATCGTTCGTTTCCGTGTCCAGGCTATACAATACATATGCAACCTCTCCAATAACTTACAGCCGTCACAGCCCTGTCGTTTGCAACCAAGAGGTCCACCCCAGGGGAGTAGGCCTGAGGCATCTCGTGACCAGGCGCCCGGTCTTATTCAGGCCACATCGACGTTCTTGGAATGAATGTGAGGATCGCGTTACATATTCTGCGGCACTGTAACAAATGGCGAGTGCAGAAGTTGGCAGCACGTTGGGTTGGGCTCCCACACTTGTTCCAGTGAGTTTTCTCAGGATATTGTTCCTCGTGCATACATTACTTTTAGTGCTTTGGTCATGAAGCTATGGCTTTGGCAGTGTTCCTTAAAAGTAAGGGTTCTATTCAATACTACTCCCATGTTTTTTGGGTTCTGTGTTCCAACTCTTTACCTTCCTATACAATTTTCAGTTGCGCATTAAGAGTTTTGCTTAGATTCGGTTTTAGATGGTTATTATTGTAGTACTGTGATAGTTCCTGGAGCGCAATTGTGATTTTTTAGCGAATATGTATCAGCAGTGGAATTGCTTGTAGAAGCCGAAAATCTTACTTACTAACAGGTACTATGTCAAATATTAATTTAAAATGCACCCAATAACAAGTTGCCACATTCTGGAGACTAACGATATTAATCGTCTCACAGATCCAGACTGAAAACACAATTAAAAACCGTGTCTCCACCGGGAATCGAACCCGGGACCCTTGGATCAGCTGTCAGATACCTAACCAACTGAGCTACGAAGGCCGACAAAAATCAAGAAATTCTAGACCTAATATTTTTTGTCTGTTTTATTGAAACTATACTAGATACAAGATTAAAAATTGAACCGTATATGTAGATACGATGCTTGACAGGGCCATAAATGTAAATATTATTTTGGCATTGATTTTAAACTATTTTCATGGCCACTCAAAAGAACGATGCTAAAAAAACATTAAATTTTCGACATTTCCCAATTTTCTTTCAGAGTTTGCCTAGTCCGAAGGTTCTAGGCACGCCCCTGGAATATGTATGTATAACAATGGTCGATTTAATGTAATTTATTTGGTAGGTATTATTTAATTATTTAAATAAGGTGTGAAGCCAATACACAATAATAAATTAAACTATGTGAGATAAGAATCACTGATTTATTAAGTAACTGCCTATTCTTTGTGTTAGTAATACTAGATGATAAGACTTAACTGACACGAGGGGGTTGAAGGAAGGGGTGTGGAAGGAGGGGTGTGGAAGGAGAAACTAGGAGATGTGGTTTGAAGATGTCAGCTCTTCACATCGGAGTGAAGTGATCCAGAAAATTGGATAATGTCTTGAAGTTCAGTCAAAGTCTATGCATGCGGCACTAGATTATAATAATTATGTTTTGTAATATGGATATTTATAAGTATCGAAAATGTCCAATTTTACTTTATATTACTTTCAATGTTGTGTTAAATAAATAGTGATCAAAAATAAAATTTAACAAAATAACAAATTTATTTGAAAAGATTAGAGTATAACTCTTATTCTATAACTCTTATTAGAGATTAGGTATTGTTTACATAATCTTATAAATATTTTTATACATTAGGTACCTATTTTAGATAAGAATAATTTAGAATTATAAGAATTAAATTTTTTTTCGATAGTGGTTTTGGAAGAAAGATTTTTAAAAAAATATTGAAAGATTTTTAAAAATCATAATTACTGAACGCCATATTGATTGGTTCTTCTAGGAATCGCCAGTCAAATAATTATACCCGAACTATTATCGATTTTAAAATAAATATTTCTTGAAAATAAAAAATACATTAATATGAAAAAACATATTATTATCGTTTAATGTGTATTTTCAACATCAATAACAATATTTTCTTTCAAAATGTATTTTGACGTCAATTTATAATCAATATCAATCGTAATCGTCATTTTGAAAACTGGTAACATTGCCTTCGATATTGTCATAAAATGCCAGTAACTAAAATGACAATTTTTCCAATCTGAAACATCATTATGTAGGTGTAAGTAATTAGCAACATTGTTGATTTATAAACTGTGTAGACTATATAATAACTCTATCGACCAATAAATAAATAACTATTTATGTGTGTAGGTATTTTCTATGCTGAATCAGTAAAATGGATTATATTTTGCCTCAAAAATATGAATTTGAAAATATTACATAGATTATATTATTAGTAGGTACAATACCTTACACCCAGCGCAAGTGGCGAGTTTATTGCCATATGGCAATTTCTTCCAACTATCCAGTGTTTCCAGCCCATAGAAACAATAATATTTGGGGATCGAACCCAGGACGCTCGCACAGAAGCCAAACGCCTTAAGCCGGTCGGTGGTCGATTATTGTGATTGAATAAATGTTCAATATTTACATAAAAAATATGTAAATATTGATAATATTGGCGATATAATATTATATTGCACAAAGCAATTATTTTTTGAAGAGTGCGATCGACGGTTCATCAAATTATAGTTTCCTGATGTTTATTAGTATGGTAATCAATCCCAATGTATGTATATTACCTATTTCTCTAATTTCCCGATGTTATTTACGGAATTTACATTATTAGTTTGATATTACCTGAATGCGAAATTATATTCAAATCTACACGACAAACAAAATTTAATTTACCAAATATTAGCCATGTTTATTGCTTTCATATCTCATCGATACAATTTCAAATCAAATAGCGAGATTAATATCTCATTATGACATACATATTATTATTAAGCGACGTATGAAAGATACAAATATTTTAGGTATGTGGATATTGATGGTTCCCATTATACTTGATCATGTTAATGGAAAGTTTATTGGTCGGTACCATCTCTTGTTTTGAGAAAATAGATACCTACCTTATTATGTTTTGAGAATTAGATTAATAAATATTATAATAATAAAAAAAATTAGAAATATTTAACTCTTATGAAACTTATGTGAATCATTATGATTTAGATACAATAATGTAGACCAGATAAAATATTATGCTATCGTTGCAATAATCAATTAATTGTAAAAGTTGCAAAAAAAAATAAAAATTTTATTCCCATACATACAAAAAATTTCGATTTGACATGCATACACTCATACTCTGTTATTATAAAATTATTTTTTTCTTATAGTTTTAAGTATGTAAGTATACCATGTTTTATTAATGTTTTATTAATGCTGTGGAATTTTTTAATTGGTTTGAGTTTTTTATTTGCATAATACATCTATATAAGAAATGTTATTTATTTTATTTTTATTTTTTTTCACACCTTTATAACAAAGAATATTATGAAGATAACTGCTGCCCAACTATGTAACCCTGTTCTAGGGCTAGCAGCAACCAAATATTTAACATTTCGGTTTTACATAGTTAAAATATTAGAACGGACACCAGACATCACAACACAACAAATTACAATATTACATAGTTACTTATATATATTAAAGATAAAAGGGGAACGCTGCTAACAAACGACAAAGAAATATCCAAAAGATGGCATGAATATTATAGTGAGCTACTGAATACAGAATTCCCACGGAAATCTGAAAAACAAGAATGTAAAATATATGGACCCGTAAAAGATATCAGTGTTACAGAGGTCAATAGAGCGATATGTGCAATGAAAAACCATAAAGCTACTGGTCCGGACGAAATCCCAGCTGAAATTTGGAAACTATTGAAAGCCGATGGTGAAGTATGGTTGGCAGAGCTGTTAAATAACATCTTAAAATGTGAAAAAATGCCAAACAATTGGAGAAAGAGCATATTGGTACCCTTTTACAAGAACAAGAGGGATGTGCGCGATTGTGGTAACTTTCGTGGCATAAAACTCACATCATATACCCTCAAAATATGGGAACGAATATTGAGCGAGCGACTAAGGAACATAATCACTTTGTCTGAAAATCAGTTTGGCTTTACAGTAGGAAAGGGAACTACAGATGCAATCCATGCTATTAGACTCGTAATGGAAAAGGCTAGACATAATAAACAGAACCTTTGTATGGTTTTTTTAGACTTGGAAAAAGCCTTTGACCGAGTTCCAAGAACCGTAATATGGCAAGCCTTAAGAGCCCATGGTGTTCCAGAGTGTTACACACGACTTATTGCTGACATGTACGCTGATGTTCAAACGTGTATTAGAAGTCCAGCTGGGGTATCTGAGAGTTTTTATGTCAAAGTGGGTGTTCATCAGGGCAGTGCTCTAAGTCCCCTTATATTTAACATCGTCATGAACTACCTTACTGCAAAGATCCAGAAGCCAACGCCATGGAATCTACTGTATGCTGATGATGTGGTCCTGATGTCTGAAAGTGCAGAAGAAATTCAAGAAGATCTAGAAAGATGGAGAGAAATACTTGAATCAAATGGTCTACGCATCAGCAGAACTAAGACAGAGTATATGGTCTGTAACTCCAACCCTGACGCTACCATAAACGTGGACATTAAGTTAGATGGTTCAGTCCTTCCAAGAGCAAAATCCTTCAAGTATCTAGGGTCAGTCATATCCGAGGATGGTTCTATCGAAGCGGATATAACACATAGAACATCATCAGGATGGACAAAATGGCGAACGTTGACCGGAGTTTTGTGCGACCCAAAAATACCTGTAAAAACCAAGGGAAGGTCTATAAAACAGCCGTCAGACCAGCATTATTGTATGGCAGCGAAGTGTGGCCGACTAAGAAGACCCACGAACAAAAGCTTCATACCACAGAGATGCGTATGTTGCGATGGTCGGGAGGAGTCACACTTAAAGACAGGGTCCGAAATGAGTACGTCAGGGGGGGTTTTAAGGTGGCACCCATATCCGAAAAAGTAACAGAGGCCAGACTGAGATGGTTTGGCCATATAATGAGAAGGGAGGACGAACACGTTGTGAAGAAGTGCCTTTCCATAGCTACTGAGAGGAGGGGGAGGGGAAGACCCCAAACCACCTGGCTGACGAATGTTCAAAGGGACATGAAGAAACTGGGTTTAAGAAAGGAAGACACGCAGCAGCGAAATTATTGGCGCTGCATGGTTAGAAAAGCCGACCCCGTATAACGGGATAAGGCGAGGATGAAGAAGAAGAAGACATAGTTACTTATATCTAAAAACAAAAGTATAAACTGATACAGTAAATTTTGATATGATATTATTCTAATATTATTTCTACCATAATATGCACACCCGTTGTTGTCATTTATGTTATGTAGCAGTTTGACATTAAAATTTGTTCTATGGTCTTCCCAACGTATATACTCAGTATATATAACAGTATTATTTGACTTGAGTCACAAATCAAATGAAATATAAAATCAAGTTTTGTTCTTTGAAATTAATATAATAAAAAAGAGAAATGTTTTAAAGTTTGTTTGTCTTACTACAACATGCATTATAATGTAATTATAAAGAAAACAAGTAAAATAGATAAATAAAAAAATAATTAAAAGTAAACAAGTGTATGTTCAAAATTTATTTTATTCACAGGTAACCTTGTATCTGCCCTTCTAATAAAATAAATAACTGAACTGTGCTGATTTTTGAATTTTTTTAAAAATCTTATTTCGGTCTTAATCGATTAGCATAACTGATTTTAATCAACATATTTTATTAATAACATTTCGATATATCTAAATAAGTACTGAACGATTCTGGAGTAATGCCAGTGGCTGACATAATAAATGATCATATTTTTTTTACATTCATTTTATTTATAATTTACATGTATATTACAATAAAAAGGCTTGACAACATAGATAACGATTAAAAATAAAACTAAATATGTACACCTACATATGCTGGAACGTCCAAGATGTAGACTGCGCAGGACAGGACGACATGGAGGCAAATGGAGGAGGCCATCGTCTAGGAGTGGACGGGAATAGCCTGAGGAAGAAGAAGAAGAAGAAGGTACACGTACACATCAACAATTAGATGGATTACACAATATATGCATTTATCTTTTGAGCGCATACACATCCATTCTATTGACATTCTTATGTTTTGCTGTCAGTTTATGTTTTTGTTCCCCAATATGTTAAGGATAGTCCCTGTGTATTTCAA
The DNA here is from genome assembly GCA_963576475.1 of Molanna angustata. Classification (NCBI taxonomy): domain Eukaryota; kingdom Metazoa; phylum Arthropoda; class Insecta; order Trichoptera; family Molannidae; genus Molanna; species Molanna angustata. The sequence goes on from OY754964.1 coordinate 15,018,078, forward strand.
CGAATTATTTTCGAATAAAAGGTACATAAATTATTATTTTTAGTCCCAAAATTAAATATGTATAGCTTATACCATCCCATTTTGTGAGAGTAAACAATTTTGTATTTTTGATCCCAAAATAAAATCTGTATAGGTCATATCACTCCATTATGTTACCGTGTACAATTTTGTATTTTTTGTCCGAAAATTAAATCTGTTTAGGTCATATTACTCCATTATGTAACAGTGTACAATTTTGTATTTTTGGTCCGAAAATTAAATCTGTATAGGTCATATTACTCCGTTATGTTACAGTGTACAATTTAATATTTTTGGTCCGAAAATTAAATCTGTATAGGTCATATTACTCCGTTATGTTACAGTGTACAATTTAATATTTTTGGTCCGAAAATTAAATCTGTATAGGTCATATTACTCCGTTATGTTACAGTGTACAATTTAATATTTTTGGTCCGAAAATTAAATCTGTATAGGTCATATTACTCCGTTATGTTACAGTGTACAATTTAATATTTTTGGTCCGAAAATTAAATCTGTATAGGTCATATTACTCCGTTATGTTACAGTGTACAATTTAATATTTTTGGTCCGAAAATTAAATCTGTATAGGTCATATTACTCCGTTATGTTACAGTGTACAATTTAATATTTTTGGTCCGAAAATTAAATCTGTATAGATCATATTACTCCACTATGTTACAGTGTACAATTTTGTATTTTTGGTCCATAATAAAATCTGTATAGGTTATAGCACCCCATTACGTGACACAGTGTACTCTTTTATATTTTTCGTGGGGACGAACCGGTGTAAGATCATGAACGACAAGATACGCTCCAAGAACTCAATTTGCATGTAAAATCAAATCCTCAAATCTACTTAGTACTTTTTTGTTCCTCTCGTATTGTCTTTTTATATTCACTTAGCAGCAACTCAACTGATAATGTCGATATTCTTGTGTCTACGGATTAGGATTTTCAGAAAAATAAAGCAACTTCTTATTCAAAATATATTATGCTTATTTATAGGCCACAAAGATCAACTTTCAAGCTTTTAAGACTTTCTGTCATAAATGCGATGCATTTTTATATTCAGTTCTAGTTTATGACGCGACTTTTATTGAGTAACCTGATAGGTATATGACAACTTCTGCCGAACATCATAAGGAATAAGGAATATCTATGAGGAATTTGCAACTCCCACTGATGTACATCAATAACCAATGCATTCCTTAATAAACTTAAAAACTTCCTTCCATTCCGTTGTAAAATAACTCTAGCTCAATCACTTCTTCTTTCATTGCTTGATTACGTCGATGTATGCTATTTGGATGCAAATGAAGTACATCTCAATAAACTTGAATATCTTCAAAATATATGTATCAGATTCATCTTTGAGTTGAAATAAAATCTTACCGCAATCTTCTTTGTTGGCCCAAGATACATCAGCGGCGCAATACATACATTCTGTCCCTATGATGAATATTCTCTCTAATCTAAACCTGCCGCAGTCAACCAACCATGCAACCATGGACTTCCATTCCGATCTGGTGAACGTACGACACTATCCATCCCTGTGCATCTCACAGAATTTTTCCCAGCAGAGGAGAAATTTATTTAAATTCATTTTCTCACGCAAATATTGCTTTTCTGGGCTGGAAACACAGGTTATTTGGAAGAAATTGCCATACGGCAATAAAATCGCCACTTGCGCAGGGTGCAAGGAAGTGTTCATTATTATTATTAGGGGAGGGGGAGGCAGATTTGGACAAAAGATACATTTTGATTTTTATAAAATTTTCCCATTTGATTTTCAAAAACTTTTTAGTTGACATTGAAGGCCTCATTATTACTTTAAATAATATATTATCCAACTGTCGATTTGTTCAAGAAAACTTTGTTCTCTTAACATATCGACAATGTTTCAAACCAGGATATGCGAGATTTGTATGTAGGGTCTATATTTTTCACGGCATTTCCAACTTTGAAGTCAAAAAGCACCAACTTAGAGGCTTCGCAGCATATATATGTTCCATATACGGATTTACTCAGAATTTGGAGTAGAACATTTCGTGTGTCTGTGTGTGTGTGTCCCCTTATAACTTTTGATCCGCTCAATTTACAGAGTCCAAAATTTCAGAATATATAAATAGTTATAGGACTACAAAACTTTTATACTCAGAATTTTGAATTTTTGTTTCAGTCAGGGGTTATCAACTTTTGAATTTTTACTTTATTTTTCCATATATCTCAAAAACCATTAAAGCTAGAATGCTAAAAATTGGTATGAACATAGACAAATACAAAATCTCAAATTTCTTTTTTCAAAAAAATTCCAGAGTTTCTTTTTATTTAGAGAATTTTTATTTTGAGAAATATTTTTTTTTATGATAAATTTATGTGTTTAACTGCCTATATTGTAAGGAGTATAAATACTCCTTACGACACTCAAATCACACGGCATTGGATTCGGTACAGATGGTGACCTTCGGTGCGCGCGCACCGACACTGTCGCCCCATCGGCAGAGATGAAAAGTACGGGTGCGTGCGCAACAATTCTATCTATATTCCCGTCGAAGACCGTTCGAGCTGCGCGCGCCTCAGACGACCGTATCGCCATCGGCAGATATGAGAATTAGAGGTGCGCGCGCGGCGATTTTCGTCTTCTCTCCCATCGAAGGCCGTTCCGACCTGCGCGCGCACCGACAGTTTCGCCCCATCGGCAGATATGAGAATTAGAGGTGCGCGCGCGGCGATTTTCGTCTACTCTCCCGCCGTTCCGATCGATCGGCGCGCGCAAGTGACGCCGAGTTGATGTCTGGATTCCCGCCGGCTTTTTTTTCGGTTTTGACTTTGAAAGTATTTTGATCGGAGAAAAATAATATCGAATGTGGTGCGATAGAATAATTAATTGAAAATAAAGTAACGGATTAATTGAAAATAAAGTAACTTCAGATCGTTGACAACTTTTTATTCAAAATGTGGAGGTATTAGTAACTTAATTATCTTTCACAATTAAACAGTGGTTGAAAGAACTGTAAGCTAGCACAAAATATAAATTTATTATGGATCAAAAAGATACGTGTTCACACTACACTTGTTAGAATGATAACTCCAGTGATTAATAATCAAGTGTTGAGAGTGAAAAGTAAAATAACCATAGACAGCTAATGTTGATCGGTGTTAATTTTTATCAGAATAAAGTTTAAATATTTTTTAATTTTTGCTTTAAAGCATCTTTTTAAAGTTTCGTGTAATTGATATTAATATTGACTGTGATTAATTTGTAAAAGCGTTATAATAATGGACGATTTAGAATATCCTGGAATGATTCTACTTTGATGGCTCCCCTCCGAGCCAATCGAACTGCTTGGCCTGTAGCTAATATCGAAAGCTTCTTCTTGCCCGAGTTTAAGATCGACTGTGACACGCACAGCAAGCAATTGAAACATTTGGATGCTATCTCCAAGGGTGCATTTCGCAAAGTACACAAAGTACATCATGTTGAATCTAAGAAATTGCTTGCTCTGAGGATTCTGCTCGAGCTCAGATAGTATCCGAGAATTGTTTAAAGCAAGTAAGGGACGAGGTGCATATACAAGAGGTCTGCGGTCGCCATCCTTCATTGTGAGCTGTTTCCTGAAATGGCAGACTGGAGGGAAGCTGTACATAGTCACTGAATTCATTTCCGGTGGTGAACTGTCCCATCTCTTGGAGAAGTATTTAGTGCTTCTCGAAGAGTCGGTTCGATGCGACACCGACAAACCCTTACAAGGCTCCAGGTACCGTCACACCCTTTTTGTTTATTTTTTGTAGAGGTTCAAGATGACACACGCGGTATAAAATATTAATTAACTTATTTACGATATATCTCAAATTATTGATTACTAACAAAAATAAATTGTATTGACCTTTCGTTGTAGTCATGTATGTGATTGTATCTATGTATAAATTGTATTGAAATTGTATTGGCGGCGTGACAACCCATTCAAGTGACCGAGAAATATATTTTGCTAAACCTTAATGTATATATTATTCAACTACCTTAACTTGCAACGAAGACATCCCCTGACGGTGAGAGCGTAGCTCGAACCTGAGCAGCCGGCAAAGAAGGGCCAACAATAGGACCTTCACACATGGCGCCCAAGCGTGTGGACTCGTTTTAACTGCCTCGTTGCAAGTAACTGGTAGATTTTCTATTTTTTCTCGTACTTTTTGGTTGAATTTAGTACAAAAATAATTGTCAACTCTAAAAATGAGTGCATCTTTAGCGTGTTCGGTTATCCCCAATGTCAACTCGTCAAGTGCCGCTACGCTAAAGCATGCATTGACAGCGCGCGGCGTAGTTCCCAAGCGCGCTCTATCAACGCTTCGGAGGCAGGCCAACGACTACAATAAAAACCTGGGCCCTGAACTTCCTGAAGTCGCGCCCGTGGTCAGAGCTCAGGCCTCTAGGGACCTCACCCTAGTGATGCAAGCAATACAGACTGATGGCTCGCTTTTATCTCCACAATTACCCCCAACACCACCTACAAGTTCCTTACTACGTCGGAGGAGCCGATCCCTCCCGAACATCAACACGAACTATAGCACCTGGCCGGTACCAACGTTTGACGGTTCCGGCGACGCCAGAGAATTCCTTAAAAGGTTAGAGGAGGTGGCCCGCTCCAGACGAGTAAGAGTGGAAGAGCTAACGTTCGCCCTCCCAGAGTTTCTTCAAGGTAGAGCTCTGGCGTTCTATCGGTTGAAATTTTCCGAGGACGTCTCGTGGCTGGAATTAAAAAAGTCCATTCTTTCCCGCTTTGAAGCACCAAACTTCATGGAGGAGAGGAGATTGGCGATTTGGAGTTCTGCGCAGAAGCCCCAAGAACCGGCCATAGATTTTATATCTCGCGTCCAGGAGTTGAACGCGGGGCTGGACGTTCCACTCCCAGAGGCAGATATTATCAGTGTGGCGAAGAGGGGATTACTTCCAGATTACCATTCCCTGCTGGCTGCGGCTGATCCAACATCTGTAATGGCCATTGAAAGGCTGGTCGCCTCCTTCGACCAACTAAGGAAGCCAGTCTGCCCTCAACCACTTGCTCGCGGACCTACCGTCACCTCAGTCGCCTTTCCCCCTGCCAAACGTTGCTTCTCCTGCCAACAGGAGGGACACTTTGCCAGGGAGTGCCCTCGCCGACCTATAAGGGACAACCCTCGCTTCACCCCTCGTCCTGAAGGACAAAACGCCCAGAGGAACCCTCCTTACACCTCGAAATTTTCTCGTCCCCCACCCAAAACCTCTCGCACGACAAAAAACGCCCAATGAGCCAATCCCCCGAACACCGTAAGGAGTGGGAGGATTGGCTAAAAACGGTTCAATGCTTCCATAATATATACAACATGAACGCCTTATCCATCCGTAACGACCTCTACAGCCGCCCGTTTTTGTCTTGCCGAATTCGTGGCATCCATTTTCGAGCCTTACTGGACACAGGAGCTGCCACAAACGTGTTGGGAGGTTCCTTGTCATCGAGCCTCGAGAACTTTAAATTAGATTTCTGCCCCACCGGAGGAGTGGTTTATACAGCTGATGCGACCCCCCATACAATCACCGGGACTATTACTCTTCCACTCTCCTTCGAGAACCGAACCTTGACGGTACCTTTTCGTACAGTACCATCCTTGGAGGACTCGATAATATTGGGTGCTCAATTCCTGCGTGACTCAGGCTTGGCCCCCCGACTTTTCCCCGATGCGGACGTAAATATTAATATAAATAAAGAAAATGTCGTCATATCGGTCCTCCAGACCCCCCCCAAGTGCCTTGTATCGTACGACCACCTCTCTGCTACGCAGAAGGGTGGAATAGAAAACATTCGCAGTAGATTCGAAGAGATTTCCTTTGAAAAGAAAGGACTAGGACGAACCACCCTGGTGTCCCATGTGATTGATACGAACGACCACCCACCCATTAAACAACGTACGTATCCTGTATCCCACGCTCGCCGTCAGCAGATCATTTCGGAACTCGATAAAATGATAGAACTCGGTGTAGTCGAGCCTAGCCGCAGTCCTTGGCTGAACAACTGTTTTCTCGTTCCTAAGTCAGACGGTACGGCACGTTTCGTATTGGACCCTCGCCGACTGAACGAAGTAACTACGGCAGACTCATATCGTATCCCCAATATTCTACGAATTTTTGACGATCTAAAAGACATCAAGTTTCTCACTGCGCTGGACCTGAGCCATGGGTATTGGCAGTTGCCCTTATCGCCAGAGAGCAGACCTAAGACCGCCTTTTTTGTTCCTGGACGAGGCCTCTTCCAATATACAGTTTGCCCCATGGGAGCTAAAAACAGTGGTATGGCGATGCAACGATTGGTGGATGAACTCTTTTGTGACGTCCAAGATCAGGTATATTGTTACCTCGATGATATCCTGATCTGTAGTTCAGATTTCGAATCCCACCTCCAGACCCTTAACATTGTTCTTGACCGTCTTCGTGGAGCAAACCTCACCATTAAACTTGCAAAATCGGAATTTTGCAAGGCCTCCCTGAAATACCTCGGACACATTATCGATTCAGAAGGAATCCGCACCGACCCAGAAAAAGTAAAAGTCATGTTATCCTACCCCAGACCTAAAAACCCGAAACAGGTCCGTGGATTCCTAGGAATGTGTTCTTATTACCGCAGGTTCATAAACAACTTTTCCCGTATAGCCGCTCCTTTGTGCGCACTCACTAGCTCGAAAATTAAATCCAAAGAATTTTCTTGGACGCCTGAGGCAGAGCAGTCCTTTTGTGCTCTAAAGAAAGCCATGACCACCGCTCCGGTTTTAAAAACACCCGACTACACTGTTCCCTTTTCGTTAACTTGTGATTCCAGTGCCATAAGCGTCGGCAGCTATCTCTCCCAAAATATGCCTGATGGGTCCGAACATGTAATCGCCTATTTTTCTCGGAAATTATCTCCCCAGGAACGATCTTACTCGGTGACAGAACGTGAATTATTGGCCATATTAAATTCTGTCGAACACTTCAGACCATACCTGGACGGAACTTCGTTCACCGTATACTCTGACCACGGATCCCTGAAGTACCTGACAAGCATGGAATCTCCATCAGGCCGATTGATGCGGTGGAGCTGCCGCCTGTCCCAGTACGATTTTCAAATTGTCTACAAGAAGGGCAAAGAGAATAACTTGGCCGATGGGCTCAGTCGAATTGAATTGGACAATCTCAGTCTAGTGGAACCCTTTGATGGTTCTACAGACCCTTGGTATAGTAAAATAAAGAAGAGTACAATGACTGATCCGGCGTCAGTTCCTGGATTTATGTACAAGGATAATCACTTGTACCGTTATTCAAATTCAAAGCACGACCCTCTTACTGGTAACGACCGCTGCTGGAAAGTAGTAGTTCCTTCTGACCATGTCAACCCCTTAATCCAGACGACTCATGAATTCCTGTGCCATGTTGGAGCCCATAAGACCTTTGAATTCCTCTCCAGAACTTATTACTGGCGAGGCATGTCTCAATCCATCCGTCAATTTCTTTCACACTGTGACATTTGCAAGGCGTATAAACCGAACCGCCAACCACCCTTAGGACTCATGACCGTCCCCAAAAAAGTTAATCGGCCGATGCAATCTCTATCAGCCGACCTAATTGGTCCATTGCCACTCTCCAAACGTCGAAACATGTACATTCTCTCCGTCGTGGACGTGTTTTCAAAATTTGTCTGGGCTTTCCCCTTGCGCCACGCCAATTCTAAAACAATTATTAGACTGATCGAAGAAAACATTTTCCTACCTTATTCTATTCCGCGAACAATGATCCTGGACAACGGAAAACAGTTTGTCAGCAAGGAATTCAAAACGTTCCTCGAAAACTACGGTATAAAAGATCTGTTCTACAACGCCCTGTACCATCCCCAAAATAATGTCGTTGAAAGGTACAACGCATCTATCGTCACTGCCCTGTCTATCTCTGTGCAAGATGACCAGAGAGGCTGGTGTGGCCACCTTCCCAAAATTTGCTCCGTATTAAATAACACCGTTAACGCAACCACAGACCACTCACCCTTTTACCTAATGCATGGATTCCACCCCCACCCGCATGCTTCAATGCATGATGTAGAGAACGACCCACATGACCCTCACCACAACTCCCCGAGTTATATCAAATCACTTGAGAACCTTGAAACATTATACGACCGAGTAACTTCTCACCTATTAACAGCATTCCAAAAGAATGCTAGTCGTTACAACTTAAGGAGGAAGAATTGTGTGCTATCCGTGGGTCAAACAGTCTGGAGAAGGAATTTCGTTCTGTCCGATGGAGCCAAGGGCTTCCAAACTTGCCCCTAAGTTTGTCAAGAATGTGGTACTTCAGTGTGTGTCCGACAAGATCTACTTACTGGGTAACATGCAAGGTAAACCTTGCGGTCGGTATCACATTAAAGACATAGTCAAAGTCGATTAGACAGGAACTACATGTTTTGAACATCATCGAATTCTTCAAAAGTCTACCTCTGAAAACCGCCTGCAGATTGGGGCCTAAAGAATACCTCTGCCATTTTGTAGTTTTGAATGCGGCGTAAAAGGCCCCGGATCAATCTACATTTTCGGCACCCAATAGGCCGGGTTTAGTAGAATAGGTCTCTCTTGTTATTGTGTTGCGAGCGGAGTAAAAACCTCCGAACAACCTCTTATCCCACTCTCTCATGTGATTCACCTTAATATCTTACCTCTCATCTTTCCCATCCCTTGGACACATATTCGCTAGTCATACTTGAATGTGTTGGTCGCAAGGTTGAATAAAACTGTCCCTTATTCTGTCTGTCCACCTTCCATGTTGCCTTACATAGGTCATCACGTTCTTAGGCTTAAGTTACGTTAGTTTTAAGATTTTGTCTACGTCTGATTCAAGCAATTGTGAACCATGTACTTGTAATATTTTTTTACCGTTTTACTGTTGATGTCGAAATCCTTACCAGATGGACGTGTATCTATTATTCTAATTTTGTTTTGTATATGTATATTCGGTCAATATCCGATTACTGTTAATTTTGATGGTGCTCTCACTCTCCCCGTCTAATATTTCCTTATACGACCGAAGGTATAGGATGAAATTCTCGTGTTCTTGTTTTCCCCTAAATTAAAACAAGTGGCGCCTATTTACTAAATTATTGTGTTTCATGGTCGACAAATACGGGCCGGTGTGTATCACCGTTGTCGACTCGGTTATCCCATCCCCCCCAGTACTTCTTGATTTCCTTACTTGTTTGGACTCGTTATTCGTGTATAAATGTATCTTTCCGTGACGAATGATGTATGTTTCATGGTATGACAGATGTTGAGCGAAAGATGAGCCTTGTTTCTGACGAATGTGAGTTGAGTGTGTTTGTGACGAGTCTAGACACTCTGTGACTGTAGTTGATGTTCTTCTTCTTATGATTATTCAGAGTACCCTTGACTGAGCAGTGATCATGTCATATTGTCAGTGGCAATAATTGTTGTTGTCACCCTTGAGAAAGCATTGTGGAAGAATGATGAGATCTTGGCTGATCACCAGAGATCTGAAGTAGGAGTTGCAGTCTAGCCGATGGCTGGGCGAGAATGATCTGACGAGATCATGGATTGTGGAAAATTGTCTCTGAGGACGGAAAAGTGACTAACTTCCTCCGGAAGAGAAATTGTTCTATCGGTGGTTAAGTCCGCACTTTGAGGTGTAAGTGATTCTACTTACTGGAAACCTCTAGGACGCTCATGGACTACACCGTTTGTTGGGTGATTGCCGATTCTGCTTGTATAATCACTCATCTGCGGTCTAAGTGAGATATTGAGAATGGGCATCCAAGTGGATTCCGTCTGCCTATTTGGGCAAAGTATATACTGTGTGTTTGTCAACTGTATTCCGCCTTTGAGTTAATGAGTTCCAGTTGTCTGCACACGTGTTCCCGTCTAATATTGTTTGAAGGATGTGTCAACTTTGCACTTTTAAGTCCTCCTTACATTCCTATTATGTTATTCTAAGTTACGTTAAACATTTTTATACTCGTTTCCACGGTTGCTTGAATCACCGCGTCTATTTTATCACTGTTTTATTTTATACTATCTTATCGTACGACTATTTGATGATCCCTAAACCGTTCATTTAAATTAAGCCCGTACCGTTGATGGTGCTTTATATTTTGTCATTATTTGTATAAATTTGTTACTGCAGAATGGATTGTCACACCGCAACCAATGTTAATTGGAATATAAGAATTAATTATTAAGTATATATTATGTTGCTAGTATATAAGTTGATAGTTTCGTACGTAGTTTGTAAGTGTCATACTTGAACCAAAAAATATGTATTCCCTCCGTGTAAAGTTAAATATTCCGACAGCAAGAAATTTAAACCACTGGTTTTTCTAATCAGTGTCAGTGAAGTGGGGAAAAAGCACTGCCATTTGTTAAAGGGTTTTTCCCACCCAACATCAAGAAACATAGCTTCAGTGAACCATTGTGTAAATTAGTTTTATATTGAATTTTGTTGATTTTTAATATTTTTGTCATGTATATAATGTGTTGTACTTGTATTATTATATGATCTTGTTGGATGAACAACGTTGCTTAATATAGGCAAGCCTTATTATGGCATCTAGTGTTTACGATAGCGACCTTGTTCATCTGGACTTATAATCGGAGGTCCTTCGTTGCTCCTGTTAATATTTTTTTTGTCATGCATACAATGTGTTGTACTTGTATTATTGTATGATCATTGTTGGATGAACGACGTTGCTTGATATAGGCAACTCCGATTGTAGCATATCGTTTGCAATAGCGACCTCGTTCATTTAAACTTGTAGTTTAGGCATCATTTTTTCTGTTAATATGTTTCCTTGACGATGAGAAGGGTTGATCAAACATGCTGATAATTTTTATGGTAAATCTTGTCCATCGTCCTGTCATCGTGTGTCATCAACTACTAAGAACCGAAAGAGAGAGCCTTGGGGGAATTTTAGTAGTGAGCAGCGACCGCGATCCCTGGATGTTATTACGATTGACGACCTCATCGTCCGAATTGCTAGACGCTAACCGACGTTAACACTTTTTTTTTCTTTTTTTTCCCAAGATAAGATGGTGTGTAAGGAGTATAAATACTCCTTACGACACTCAAATCACACGGCATTGGATTCGGTACAGATGGTGACCTTCGGTGCGCGCGCACCGACACTGTCGCCCCATCGGCAGAGATGAAAAGTACGGGTGCGTGCGCAACAATTCTATCTATATTCCCGTCGAAGACCGTTCGAGCTGCGCGCGCCTCAGACGACCGTATCGCCATCGGCAGATATGAGAATTAGAGGTGCGCGCGCGGCGATTTTCGTCTTCTCTCCCATCGAAGGCCGTTCCGACCTGCGCGCGCACCGACAGTTTCGCCCCATCGGCAGATATGAGAATTAGAGGTGCGCGCGCGGCGATTTTCGTCTACTCTCCCGCCGTTCCGATCGATCGGCGCGCGCAAGTGACGCCGAGTTGATGTCTGGATTCCCGCCGGCTTTTTTTTCGGTTTTGACTTTGAAAGTATTTTGATCGGAGAAAAATAATATCGAATGTGGTGCGATAGAATAATTAATTGAAAATAAAGTAACGGATTAATTGAAAATAAAGTAACTTCAGATCGTTGACAACTTTTTATTCAAAATGTGGAGGTATTAGTAACTTAATTATCTTTCACAATTAAACAGTGGTTGAAAGAACTGTAAGCTAGCACAAAATATAAATTTATTATGGATCAAAAAGATACGTGTTCACACTACACTTGTTAGAATGATAACTCCAGTGATTAATAATCAAGTGTTGAGAGTGAAAAGTAAAATAATCATAGACAGCTAATGTTGATCGGTGTTAATTTTTATCAGAATAAAGTTTAAATATTTTTTAATTTTTGCTTTAAAGCATCTTTTTAAAGTTTCGTGTAATTGATATTAATATTGACTGTGATTAATTTGTAAAAGCGTTATAATAATGGACGATTTAGAATATCCTGGAATGATTCTACTTTGATGGCTCCCCTCCGAGCCAATCGAACTGCTTGGCCTGTAGCTAATATCGAAAGCTTCTTCTTGCCCGAGTTTAAGATCGACTGTGACACGCACAGCAAGCAATTGAAACATTTGGATGCTATCTCCAAGGGTGCATTTCGCAAAGTACACAAAGTACATCATGTTGAATCTAAGAAATTGCTTGCTCTGAGGATTCTGCTCGAGCTCAGATAGTATCCGAGAATTGTTTAAAGCAAGTAAGGGACGAGGTGCATATACAAGAGGTCTGCGGTCGCCATCCTTCATTGTGAGCTGTTTCCTGAAATGGCAGACTGGAGGGAAGCTGTACATAGTCACTGAATTCATTTCCGGTGGTGAACTGTCCCATCTCTTGGAGAAGTATTTAGTGCTTCTCGAAGAGTCGGTTCGATGCGACACCGACAAACCCTTACAAGGCTCCAGGTACCGTCACACCCTTTTTGTTTATTTTTTGTAGAGGTTCAAGATGACACACGCGGTATAAAATATTAATTAACTTATTTACGATATATCTCAAATTATTGATTACTAACAAAAATAAATTGTATTGACCTTTCGTTGTAGTCATGTATGTGATTGTATCTATGTATAAATTGTATTGAAATTGTATTGGCGGCGTGACAACCCATTCAAGTGACCGAGAAATATATTTTGCTAAACCTTAATGTATATATTATTCAACTACCTTAACTTGCAACGAAGACATCCCCTGACGGTGAGAGCGTAGCTCGAACCTGAGCAGCCGGCAAAGAAGGGCCAACAATAGGACCTTCACAATATTTCCAAAGTTTTTAAAAATATCGAAAAATGCCGAAACACCCCAACTAGATAATTTAATTTTCTATAAAAAATATTACCATTGTATAAGCACATCTCAAATTTTCTTTTATAAAAATTGAATTTAGTGACGACATCGCTTCATACAATTTGTATGGCTGTCGCCTATACACAATATCTAAGAAGACTTAATAGTTTGATACTAATCTAAACATACATACATACCATCATGCTGTTTTTATATTCCGGGTAGGAAAAAAGGACTGACCTCCATTCTTTCATATCTTGACATACATACCTACGTGTGTTGTAGAGAAAACAAAATATCTTAAAATATTCAGTAATTTGGATTTATGGGTTTATAGTTAGGTACTTATTCTTCAACTATTCATACTATCGCTATCGACAGTTGGATCTCATGTGTTACATGCAACTAGTTTATTAACCAAATGTGTCAATTATTTGTTATAGGAGCATGGTAAGCATTTTAGGGGGGTGCATTTGGACGCCTAAGAGGCAAATTTGGACAGACTAAGGGGCACAATTGGACAATAAAACATATTAACAGATTAAATGAATTTAAATGTTTATTTCAACTACAAATAAAAAAAATAATAGTCAGTATCGGTTCAAATTGGCAGAATAGCATATTACTTACACAAAAAAATTTAAGTATTAGGCATAGGTTTAAATATTTTTTTTTGTTTAACGGATATTAAAATTACTGGACACCCAATGTGCCTCATCGTCCTTTGTCCAATTCTGCCTCACATATACTTTAAATAGAAAAAAATATCACATGGAATGAGGTTATGTATGAGTTACTTTTATATTATCAAAAAAACTGTTGAATTATATAGTATTTGAAAAAAAAATACACATGTTTACTTACCAGTATAATAAAATAATTAGAGGCTTAGAAATATATGAAAAACAATTAGAGCAAAAATGCGTTTTCTTAATTACGTTAAAAATACACACGTCAAACTCGTGACCAAACGTCAAATAATAACAAAGGACTCCTAGCGCGATCTACGAATAATAGAGAGAATCAACTAATTTAATATTTAGGCGGTCAAATTCAAGCTGTCCAAAAGTGCCTACTTCTCCCCTATTATTTCAGGTCGTTGTTCGAAGTACAATCAGCAAGACTATGGAATAGTCTAGGACCCGAAAGCACAGTCCTAGATATCTTAATACTAACTCCCAGTCTCACTGGAGTATTTAGTATTCTTAAGATAGCAATTGCGTTGCAGAGACATAACTATCTAAATACTTAATACTAAGCCAAACTTAAGGTCGATGGCTCAGATAAAGTATCATAACGTCCAAGGATATGTATTTTAAAAATCAAGTGAAAGTAGTATTGTTATCGACCTATTTATTATAAATTTAAACTTTAAACGGAGTCCGTAAAATAATATTGTAGAAGATAAGCGCGATAGTTATAGGAATGAGGTGATACTAAAAGATCGATACAAAATCTGTTTTGTGATAAGATTGAATTTATATCGTTGTTAAATCCGGGTGTAGAGGTAGAGAAGTATCGGTGGGAGACTGTGCGGGGGAGCCATGTACCATATCAAGATGAGTCGTTTTGTTTTATAGAGCGAGATGATCCTCCCCCCCCCCCCCTTCTTCTCCCCGTGTCGGGTGTGAAAATATCATCCTGCTTCACGGACGCTAAGGGATGTCCTATGGGCGACAACCCTCGCAGGGCGTGAACGGTTTGACGAAATGGCTAGAAAATGTATAATGCAAATATTATATCATTTGAGGTAGAAAAATATGCTGTTGAGTTCTTAATTTCATATAAACGTATTTTTTTTTCTTTTTGTTTGGAACATCTTGATGCAGCCTCTCTATGTTGCCTACATATATGTATATCCCCACCAATGGCAATCCCCAGTTGAGTTCTCTTGGGCCGCCGGGAAATAAATAACACATTAATCAGAACTCCCATTTCATTTCCCTCCATGATATAGGTAGGTACCTTAAGTTTTTTTGGCCAATTGGAACACATCACAACTTTAAATAATTCTATTTACCTGCAGCATAATCTTTTTATACCAATAATTGGGCACATTTGAATTTGACCAATTTCAAAAATAAATTGTTTTTGCACATGGTCCATAGAAATGTTTTCAATACAACTCTTTTTTTATGTAGGTATGCTCTCCGTACATTTATATTTTTTTTTCATTTATAGCCAAAGAGCTCTTAAGATAAAAATAACGAAAATTCAGTTTACAAAATACATTGTGTCATATTTACAAAAGGTTACACTTACTTGTGTGTGTTTAATATAAATTTATATCTATATTTCAATAAAATCATATGATATCATTTAACTGCCCGAATAAATAAATCGTATTTTGTTTCAAAAATTTAATTAGTTATTGATATAAGAGTCTCAATTGACACAATAATTTTGTATTCTTGGAAGCTTATATGTTACGTTCATTGTTTTGAGTGTTGTAGGATGAATCTGCGTGAAAATGAATGTGGGTCCATATGAAGGGTATACGTATTTATACTAGGAATAATATGTCAGAGGAAATTGTTATCTTGAAGGTTCGCTATTTTTGATGATAACCTAATGCAATCAGACCTATTGTCCTTTGTCTTCATCAGACCTTATTTTGACAATTTTCTGACAGTGATCAAAGCTTTCCCTGTCGTACAATCGTACCGTACCGTCATATTCACCTAATGTAATGAACGCCCCTGCAATGTTATATCGTAGGTAGGTATTTGTTTTCTTATCCTGCAATCAAATTTATGGCATTCGCCAAATCATCATTTGTCAAGACGCTGTAACTTCTATTGTGAGACTTGATTAATAATTACAAAACCACACAATACCTATGCTTAATTTAGACTTCGTTCGTTGTAACCAATTTGTACAAAAAATTCATTTGTAAGTAGGTATTTATAATTAATTATTTTATATTTTGAACATTTATGAATATAAATGCTCAAAATATAGATATAATTATTTTATTTTACTTAAAATAAGACTTGTTTTTAATAAACCGAATAGTTATGTAAAGAGAAATTAACTCTAAAATCATAATTAACATACAGATCTGAGAAATCGAAGAAAATTTAATATAATGATAGTCTATTTTATGTATAAGCGACTAGAAGACACTTAATTGTCAGGATCAATTGAGAAATTTAAATTAATCTAGAGATCAAAATATATAATGGATGATGGAGGAAGATAAAAATACTGATTTTACATCAACGAAATATCAGGAAAAATATACTTTCGTAACAATAAGTACAGCACTGTCAACCCTCACATACAACATAATATACATTTATAATTATTAAATATATTGAATGAAAACACGTTACGTAAGAAAATTATACAAAGTCAAATGTTACAAACCAGTAAATCAAAATAGGGGTAGTTATCTAAAAAAATCAATTTTTAAGTTTTAAAATCATTACTAACAATAATGCGTTACCTTAAGAGACCATAATAGGATATATAGTATATTTTGAAAATAATATTCCCTAATACCTACCTACCCTCAAAAGATACGTATTTGTAATAGGGAACAGTTTATATTTAAGTACATCATTACTCTATTGCATGAGTTTTTTGAATTTTGAATTAGTTTAATACTTTTCTTGTAAAATTAATTTTAGTAAAACCCTTTTTTATTTTTTTATTGTAAGTAAATAAAAACCACAAGGTCTATTAAGTAGATTTTTACTTCAATCGAAAGAGAACATGAAAATCTACCGGCTGGGTTTTTTTATTATCATAATTTTTAAGTTTTAAAATCATTACTAACAATAATGCGTTACCTTAACAGGCCATAATAGGATATATAGTATATTTTGAAAATAATATTCCCTAATACCTACCTACCCTCAAAAGATACGTATTTGTAACAGTTTATATTTAAGTACATCATTACTCTATTGCATGAGTTTTTTGAATTTTGAATTAGTTTAATACTTTTCTTGTAAAATTAATTTTAGTAAAACCCTTTTTTATTTTTTTATTGTAAGTAAATAAAAACCACAAGGTCTATTAAGTAGATTTTTACTTCAATCGAAAGAGAACATGAAAATCTACCGGCTGGGTTTTTTTATTATCATAATTTTTAAGTTTTAAAATCATTACTAACAATAATGCGTTACCTTAAGAGGCCATAATAGGATATATAGTATATTTTGAAAATAATATTCCCTAATACCTACCTACCCTCAAAAGATACGTATTTGTAATAGGGAACAGTTTATATTTAAGTACATCATTACTCTATTGCATGAGTTTTTTGAATTTTGAATTAGTTTAATACTTTTCTTGTAAAATTAATTTTAGTAAAACCCTTTTTTTATTTTTTTATTGTAAGTAAATAAAAACCACAAGGTCTATTAAGTAGATTTTACTTCAATCGAAAGAGAACATGAAAATCTACCGGCTGGTTTTTTTTTATTATCTTAATATTTTAAGAACTATTATTGCTATTTAAGATGACATATAACGGTAAATCTAGAAACCGAAAACATGATATATTAAAACCGCCTAATGCACTATGAAGTTACGTGTTAGTAAGGGTAACTATCGCGTGCGTAAAAAAAGGTTTATACGTGATTTAAACTATCGGAAACCCAAAATTTGTGTATTTTTTGCATTTTACGAACAAAACATTACTTTAAATGAAAAATGTTTATCGGTCATTCACTTTGATTTTATGCACCCATTAAGCTTATAAAATATTTATTTCTCTACGACATATAGTTATGGAGTATTTAAAAAAAAATGTTGTAAAAAGTTTATTTGTAAATTTTTTTTAGGGGTTTTGGGCTGAATTTAAAATTGTATGACAAAAATTTAGTAGGGAAATGCTGAAATCATTTATGGTATTTTTTGTATAATCACACTGTTTAACATTTTTGAGGAATTTGATATGAAATTGGGGTTTTTAGGGCTATATGCCCCCTTAAAAAAAGAACTATAATTTTTACCTTTTTTACACGATAAAATATTGTATATCACATATCAGGTGATATACAATGTTTTTTCGTATTTCATACATTATAGAAGGTAATTTAATGTACATTTTTGTGTACATCTGTATACCGACGGGAATACAAGGGCCTCAAAGTATCTACATATTTATCTATGTATTTCGAGACTTTTCTCAGTTTTCACTTTTGAATCGAAAATGTTTTTCAAAAAAATATATATAAACTGTGTAGATATGTGCGTGTTTGGGTGGTGCCTGCAATAAAATATATAAAACTAACACTGTGAATAATTTGTGGTTAGAGGACAAACATTATTCTGCAAGATTTTCTCTAAAGGCAACTATACAACGTTTAGTGCAAGAAAGAAAGATAATAGGTACTGTTTATAGTTTACGTGATTATCTCCGGGGGAGTTTGTCGGATGTAGTTTAGTACCCCCCAACAAAAACGTGGTATTATTATGTAGGCTTACTATCATCCAAAAATCCTCCAACCCTCCACTTGATTTATTACTGAACAAGTCTAAAAGAAGAAAATCCCCAACTTGTGTCGATATTTTCAATAATGGTGTGAGATTCGGGGGAAACGCATTAGTTTTTGAGATCACAACATGCTTCCATTACTAAGTGATGTTTGGGATAGCCCTCGAGTATCTACATACGTATCATTACACAGCAAGAAATAAATATTTTTACTTTTAATAGAAAGTCTTAAATTGATGAAACACCATCATCAATTATTGATGAGTATATTTTCATTTTTTTTCCATCTTTCATTCATATTGTTTGCTCTCATCGCTGGAACTGAGTCTTTAAAATCTGTTATAAAACCATACAAAAACCAATTGCTTCATTTCGTTATTGTTTATTTTAAATATTTCTAGCTAAGTATATATTTGTAACTATAGAAATAGAACACGATAGTAAATACTTTTTTTATTTAAAAATGTCTTAGAACTCCTTTTACATAAAATATGACTATAGACAGCTTTTAAACATATAATTATAATGTACAGAAGCCGCGTCTAGTACAAATTTCGAATTCAAATGTATGCCAAGTTTTTTTTACATGTGTGTGTGTGAGGCGGTAGATCGGTTGGTCTACGTTTTATGTAGGTGTGCGTGTCGGTAGGTGTACGTATACTAGAAATTCTTCTGTTTCCTCGTAGTTTTAGTTGGCATACATTGCGCTGACTAGGTATTTAAGCTTTTAAAATTAAATTGAAGATGTACAAATTGGGTGGAATTTTGTACAATTCTTCATTTTGTACAAAATGAAGATGGGTGGTGGCAGAAAGATCAGCGTGCTGGGTTTCGATTTCGAACGATTCCGTTCACCTATATCACAAGCACGTATGTTTAGTTTAAGGAATGTATGAGGATGTATATGTACTTGTCACTAGGACACATTTTATGTTGAAGATTAATAGGAGATTTAGGAAATGAAAACAATAAGTAATAAAATACGGTTATTTTTTCTACAAATATTAAACAAAATATTTCGTTTGATCATGATAAGACAACTAACATACATTCCTGTACCTACAAAATGTCAAAAAAAATACAAGCTGACTTTGACTAACTGAGCAATAAACAAATGACTATAAGTTCATATCAGAAAATTCTCAGATAGATAGAACTTCATATTAAAAGTTAAAAAAAAAGTAATCAATTCTATAGGTATTATTTATTTATTTTATATTATTAAAAATAACAAAGAAAAATACACAATACAACAATATATACAATTTTTAAAAAGATACATTATAATTTTGTTTTTTTTATGACTCAACTTCAAAAAGAGTTTTCTCGTGCTTTGAAGTGAGTCGATTTCACAAATCTACAAACTATCTAATCTATTTATATACATACATCTTTATCTAGGCACTAATCTATTTACAATAACATACATATTTAGATACAAACATACATAATATTATATATAAAGAGAGAAAAAAAAAATACAAAATTGGTCTGTAGAATAAATAAAAATACACATAAATAAATAAATATGAAAAAAACATTTATTTATTTTACAAAGGACAAAACACAGTACATGCATACAAGTATTAAAAGGAAATAAGCAAAAATACAAATAAGACATCTACCTCTTACGTACTATACCTAATTTCAAAAGAAGACAATAAAAAGTCTGAATTAGTGTGGGTGCGCGCATGAGAGAGAGTAAGAATATGTACCTACGTGTGTGTGTGAAAGAGATATCTAGAAAGAGTGTGAGTGTGTGGGTGAGTGATTTAAAATATTGAAAAAAAATATATATAAAAGTGTTAGTTTCAATATAGGTATTATGTACTATTTTAATCTAGAAAAAAATACCCATTAAGTTTTAACTTATGGCAGTCTTGAAAAAAATATAGTAGGTACAGACATGAGAAAATCCATAAATCTACGTCCGTGGCGAAGATTCATGAGTGTGGTCCACTAGAAACGTAACTTCTCTTAATCTAATTAATCAACTTCTTCTACAATGAATTTCACGTTGGTAACACTGTGCGAAATGAAACATTTTGTTGGTAGTAGCGATGTTTCACTTGTAGAGAAGTAGGTATACCTAGTGCATTCTGAATATACATATATTACCTACTATGTACAAATTAAACTCAATATTGCATAGAACTTTTGCAGCACTTAGACGACAAATAATAATTGTTTACCTTGAAATCTTGTAGGTGGATTTAATGAAATCATTTTGGAAGTTGACAATATTTTGATTTTAATTTGATTTTAAAAGTATGTAAATGAAATGTTTCACAAATCGATTATGTAAACTGTAGATATTTAAAATTTATTAATGAATTCATAAGATTTTTATAATTGAAATAATTTAAGTTTATATGGAACAGTGAAATCTTGAACGAAAATAAATATTCTCTTTTTAGTCATTTTAATTATGCAACATGCTTCAAATTGGTTGCAATTAGACATAAACTATGCTGATTTCAAAATGGGAGAATTTGAATGACATTGATGTAAAAGCAAAAGTGTCACTGTATGTATAAAATAATTAACATATAAAAAATATATTTACAATTGTAAAATAATATTCAGTTTGGTTATTGCAAGACAATGTATGAATAAATGAGTAAATATTTTTGACAAGTTAATTTCTTATCTTAGTTCCTAATTTTTCATTGTGTACATAATACCACTTTAGTTCCTTAAATTTGTTCATTTTCGTTCTTTGTTATTAAGCTCAAATAACACGAAACTCTTCTTAACTTGATTATGGAACCAGTAAAAGAAACAAGAGCCAAGTGTCTTATTTACCCAAATAAAAGTTTTCTTTTAAAAATATTAGATATCTGGATGGAAAGGGATTCATATCTTTACGGTTGAAACACTCCCTTCAAATTAGGTGGAAATATTTCAGCTTACACGTGTTGGCTGCTATTTTTCTTAACTTTTACATTATATTTAGACATAATAATATATAACAATGCCCATCTCTGAGTCATAAACTACAAAGTTCATTTTGTTACAGTATTTTTTTATAACTTTGAATATGATAGTAAATTATTTCAGAGATTATTTTTAATGTTGTATAGATGAAATAACATCCTCCGTAAACGAGTGGGTTGTGGCCAACATTAAGCTCTCCACACCATAGTAAGCGTTCATGTTTTCTACTTGAAAGGTTGACAATCTCGAAATGCATTTTTATGAAGTATATTTCTATTTGATTCTTAAACAAATATAAGATTCCCAGAGGACAAAAGTTTTCACAATACACCATACACACAAAAACATTGTCATGAAACTCATAGTATTTATTTTTTACATGATACCTGTTGAGAAATTTTAAGTAAAATTGCATCACTAGCAAGATGAGCATGTATGAGACACTATCAATGTTGATTAGGCGATGTATGTGTCAAAATAGAAGAATGCGGTGTTCGCTTCTCACTGCCTACCCCTCGAGGAAGATAGAAGTGGAGAGTAAAAAATACACTTGTCTATAGAGACACATACAATATCAATATGAAGTTGATCACTAAATTTTCCCTTACAGAAGCAATTTTGCTACTGTTATATACATTTTTCATACAAATATGAAATTTATTTCACATTGATATGGCAAAGAATACATTTTTTTCTTTTAATTTTGACAATCCTTGAATGTATTTTTGATGAGTGTATTTTTGTTGTATCAAAATAACAAAAAATACCTCGATTTTCCAGACCGTGAGAGCATTTTGAAAATCTGGACAGATGAAATCATATAGAGAAGAAATTAACGGATATCTATGAAAAACTAATCAGCTCTAGGTCTAAGCATTTTACACATTTGATGTTAATATGAAGTCGATCGGACTTATAGTTTGGGCTGTAGAGAGGACAATCCGTAAGCCGTACGCCAAACGCCGTACACCATACGCCGTACGCCATACGCCGTACGCCATATATACAAATACATCACGACGAAACTCACAGTGTGCAGTGCACTCTCTACATATGCTTAAAAATTGTGAAATCATGACTCTCCACTATTCCATTGTGTGGGGAGTAAAAAATGAGCATTTGTAATTTAAAAATGTAAAAATAATTAATTCATATTATGAGTAATGTACGGTATAATTTTGTATGGAATAGCTATCTACTTTATTTCATTTTATTTTATATTACTTCTCGGGCAACTACCAGGTAGGTACCTACTATGTCAAAAATTAATTTAACACCCACCCAAGAACAAGTTGCCTCATTCTGGAGACTTACGATATTAATCATCTCACAGATCCAGATTAAAAACACAAATAAAAACTGTGTCTCCACCGGGAATTGAACCCGGGACCTTTGGATCTGCAGTCAGATACCAAACCAACTGAACCACGAAAGTCGACTATCGTTTATTTTGTAAGCCGAAACCGGTCATACTGGTCTTTACAAATAAAAGAAAAAATATTTTTAAATACATTCAAAGCACAATATTTACTACTTATGTTTTCAAAGTAATGTACTTTTTGAGTATATTCAATACTTACTACATTAATTTACTGTTAATGGCTTCGTACAATCATAAATTTTCGCAACGAATCTTCTTACTAACGTTTGTGCCAAGCACGCAATTGTGTTAGTCATTATTTAGAGATATTGCATAATATTTAGTTACTGATCTTCTTGCCGGTGTTAAACCAGGTAAAATTAACTTAATTAGAGAAGAAACTGTATCCTTAATGTGCGCCCAGGGCGGGAGGTTGTAGATACATGATATCTTCTTCAAGTATCATACCTGTGACGTCACGTTCCTTATATTCATCTTATATTCATGGCTGTCATATTACAACGGATAATATTTTGAACCACAAAAATATGACCCGTTAAATCATGTTATTACACGGAAATTCCTATATTAAATTGAAAATTATCGTTATAATGTAAATCAAATATATACAGACCGACATGACGTGGCTTAGTTGTTAACTCTCCAGAAAAACATTCGGAGCTCGAGGTGAGGTTGATAATGTGATATTTTAGTTAAGGTTTTGTTTTCTATTCACATCCGTTGATTTTGATGCTAAGATATAATCTAGATCTAGAAGGTCGTATACACAAAATTTTGCTTCTATGATTTTTGAATCACTCACTAAATTTCTGTGTAGGGGCTTATTACAGTTCCCATATGCTGTGGTCGTGGAAGTATCATATACTAGTTGCATGTAACACATGAGATCCAACTGTCGATGGAGATAGTATGCATAATCAAAGAATACGTACCAAACTATAAACAACACAAATTAATAAATATTTGAAGATATTTTATTTTCTATATAAAACATGTAAGTATGTTTGTCAGGATAGGATAGTATGGAGGTCAGTCTGTTTTTTACACAGAATATGAAAACAGTATGATGGTATATAATATGTATGTTTGGAGATTTAAGTATCAAACTATTATATTGTATTTTTTATATAAAATTAAATTATCTAGTTGGGGTGTTTCGGCTTTTTTCGATATTTAAAAAAAAATGGAAATATAGGCAGTTAAACTTACAAATTTATCATAAAAAAAATATTTTTCTTTATAAAATATGTTTGAGAAACCCTAGAATTTAAAAAAAAAACTAATTTGAGATTTTGTATTTTTATATCTATATACCAATTTTCAACGTTCTAGCTTTTATGGTTTCTGAGATATATGGAAAAATAAAGTAAAAATTCAAAAGTTGATAACCCCTGACTGAAACAAAAATTCATAATTCTGAGTATAAAAGTTTTATAGGCCTATAATTGTTTACATATTCTGAAAATTTGGGCTCTGTAAATTGAGCGGATCAAAAGTTATAAGGGGGGGACACACACAGATACACAGACACACATACACACACAAAACTCACATAAAATGTTCTACTCCGAATTATGAGTAAATCCATGTATGGGAACATATATGCTGCGAGGCCTCTAGTTGGTGTTATTAGCATGCAAAAAGTCCACTACACCATACAAAATTTTCCTTCGTACACGCATCTTGGCTTAATAATGTCGATTCATTAAGAGAATTGAATTCTCATGAACGAATCGACAGTTGGATTGTGTATGTCTATTGTTTTCGTTGTTTACTCATATTTTTTGACTTAAGATATATTAATGTATCTATATATTCAAGTACAAAAGAAGGGATTTGACAGAAAATCGATAATTTTTATATCTCCATGTTTTTTACAATCGATCTGAAATTCCTTGTCCTAGTAAATCATTAATATTTGAAGAAACTTCGATAAACCTCTTTTTACTTCTAAAAAATCTGAATTGCCTAGTCCTAGTTCTAATATGAGGAAATAAAATGGAAATTATTTTTCTTTTTTTTCACTCATGTTCGACATAATATTTGACGAAAATTCGAAAATCCTCTTCTTGAACATTTTTGATGACCACTTTGAAATTCTTGGTTCTATAAAGATTGAGGCATTTGTGCACCTAACAGTCTACATAGAATAAGTAGTTTAGGTACGTCTCTCATCGCAACTCAAAAACATTGTGTCCACATTGATTTTTTGTCCTATTTCATTCGTCAATATGATGTGATTTTGTGGCCTATGTTTTTTGTTAATATGATGTCATTTTGTGTCCTTTTTTCTTCTTCAATATTTTATTTATTTATTTATTATAATTTACAAAATCTTTTTTACATATTATATATATATATATATATATATATATATATATATATATATATATATATATATATATATATATATATATATATATATATATATATATATATATATATATATATATATATATATATATATATATATATATATATATATATATATATATATATATATATATATATATATATATATCCACCTCACTAGGCTTAGCCTGTACCGAGGTGGAATATTTCACAATCACAATATGATGTAATTTGTGTCATTTTTTCTTCGTTAATATGATGTGATTTTGTATCCTATTTTTTTCGTGATTATGATTTAATTTTGTGTATTTTTTTCTTCGTCAATATGATGTACTTTGTGTCTTATTTTCTTCGTAAATATGATGTGATTTTGTATCTTATTTTCTTCGTCAATATGATACGATTTTGTGCCCAATTTTCTTCCTCAATATAACATACTTATCATATTTAATATTAATCTACAAATAATAATACCAATCATCCCAAGAAAATTTAGAAAATATTTTATGAAAAACTTTATTAATCTAAATGTCTAAACAAATTAATATCTTATACACCGCAATAATGCTTTGTTGTGTCTATACAAGGGTTTCTGGATTCCATCCCCTCTGGCCAAATATTTTCCTCGTTTGGGGGTTAAACATCCCCACTCGCTCCAATATCACCCCCCCCCCTCATCCTCAGCTAACGTTTGTTCACCAACAGTCCGATTATGCACACCCAAAGGGACACACTGAGTAAAACATCGCCACAGCAGCATTATTACCTTAATTGAACACTTTGACACTGGAACAATTTAGTTGTATATTTAAATGCAAATCAAGTCAATTAATTTTAGGTGATAATAATCATAACAACTTTATTTATAAAGTGACATCTTCCTTCATATTGTTTCAAAATGAAAAAAATTTACTTTACATAATATTTAGGTATATCGTATATATTTGTATATACCTTATTAAAACTAAGTAACATGCCTTTTAGTTTACACACGTATTTGTTTTTGAACCCATTCATTAATTAATTCGTGGGGCAATGTGGGGTAACCAGAGAAAGGTGTGCGGGTGTGCCATACCTTATGAAAGGTAGCACAACTCACGCGTGTATACCCACATACCAGTTTCTTCTCGCCCAAAAAGGCACTACATTCAGAATTAATGCTGAACTATGTTATTGTTTGTTGACTGTTGTATTTTCGATTACCCGGCTCTTACGGGACACTTGAAAATAATAACTGAAACGACTGGAAGCACTATTCTAAGCCGGTGCCTCAATTTAATTTGTAATTATTTTATTAAATTATCTGACCATTTTTCAACCATAACTATCTGCTAGCCCTATTCAAGGGATAAAAAATAAATTAATAACAATATTGTGGGTACCGTCAGTGTTAATTGCATATTCTTTCTTACCCTCAATAGGTATATGTAGGTACTTACCTACATATGAGTATTCAAATTCAATTAATTGTAAATTTAACTTCATATATATGTACTTATTTGTTAAATACTATTAAACTGATTAGATTCCTTAGCAAAAAAAATGTTTGTTTGCAACTCTATTTGTAAATCAATCAATTTTTTTCTTTTATTGTATTTTATTGTAATATATAAAATAATATTCTCAGATGAGTTAAAAAATACAGAAGATTAAATTTTCCTTTTATTCTCATTCCGAAGTAGGAGCTCCAATCCACTGGGGCACGTTGTTAAAATAAAGGCATCTTAAAAAGTTTACCTTCCTAATATCATAAATTACTTTATTCCTCGCTCGTTTACTTTAATTTAAAAAAATATTGGCACTTCATTGAAGTAACTTAAGAGTAGTTGCGTAACAAAGAAAAATAACTTTTCCATCTCCAGCCTTTTTATTTTGGGGGTTGAATATTGCTTCCCTTGCCGTGAATGAAGAATAATTTCGGGAGGGAGGGAGGGAATTGTTAGGGGGTGAATGTTTCTTACGCACATCTATTGCATAGGAGGAGTTAGGGACAGAGATAGGGTATAGCGTCTGGATAAATTTCTGTCAACTTTTCTGAACCAGAACAATATATTTATTATTATAACATATTAATTCATTTTGAGATGGTGGATGAAAATAAATTTAACGAGTGAAGCAACGTATTGAAATATAAAGTTTTTGGCTGATTCTATTTCACTGTGAATTGTTCTAAGAATTAAATAATGCAAAACATTTTCGAAAGGGGCAGTTAATATTTTGAAAAATGTTTAAATAAACATTCGGATACTCGACAAAGAAATTTTAGTTCGATTGAATCATGAAAACTTCTTGTTTATTCTTTATTTATTTATTTAGAGTGCAAGAAAGTGCCAACTGTTAAAAGTGCCAACTGTTATTAATTTAAAAAATAATTCCTCGAGTTTTATTTCATTTTGTAAACAAACAGTCTAAATTACAAGTATAACAATAATATTAAGTTCTCCATTTGAGGACCAATTAAGTTTACAGAAATAATCTAAAGGGAAAGAAATGGAAAAAAATATTAGGAATTGGATGGAAAAATAAACAGGAGAGCTTGAATATAATATGACCGCCGTGGCACAGTTGGTAAGCTGTTTGGTTTGTTGCTGGCATCCTGGATTCGATCCCCAGCAGAGGAGAAATGATTTAAATTGATTTCTGATGCTAATATTGCTTCTATGGGCTGGAAAAACTGGTTAGTTCGAATAAATTGCCATTTGGCAATAAACTCGCCACTTGCGCAGGGTGCAAGGAATTGCTTATATTATTAATATATACTGGAATAAAGCGATGGAATAAATTGTTAATGAATAGGTACATAATATACAAAAAAAACTGATAAATTATAGTTTGGAAGATATATTTAATTTATTTATTCATTCATACCATCTCAGAATATCCCACATTGAGGGGTCACCAGCGACAGGTGTGCTGTGTGCATAACCTTATAAAAGAGAGTACGACACATGTGCGTATGCCCACACATTAGTCTCGTCTCACTTAATAAGGAAACATTCAGAATTGGTGGTGAAACGCATTGCTGAACTTTGTGACATATTATTTTGTCTGTTGTATTTTCGATTACCCGGGTCTTATGGAGAACCAGAAAATTAAAAAAAAACATCAAAATCGTTCCAGCTTAGGAGTTCAGTGACATACATACGTTCAGAAAAATTGTATATAATGATATTAATGAAACTCCTGTTTCGAATTTT